>CM050999.1:38926576-39072816 GCA_027704905.1 Muraenolepis orangiensis | reverse complement strand
ACCTGACCCTCAACACCAAGAAGACCAAGGAGCACATCGTCGACTTCAGGAAGACCAGAGCTGGCGCACACGCCCTCATCCTCATCAACGGAGCGGAGGTCGAGCGTGTCTCCAGCTTCAAATTCCTGGGGGTCCACATCTCTGAGGACCTCTCCTGGTCCCTCAATACTGCCTCACTGGTAAAGAAGGCTCACCAGCGTCTCTTCTTCCTAAGGAGACTGAGGAAAGCCCATCTGTCACCTCAGATTCTGGTGAACTTTTACCGGTGTGCTATCGAAAGCATACTTACCAACTGCATCACAGTGTGGTACGGCAACTGCACTGTTTCCGACCAGAAAGAGGGTGCAGAGGGTGGTGAAAACCATCGCATAGTCGGATTACCCCTCCCTGCAATAAACACTACCCACCACAAACGGTGGCTGAGGAAGGCACAAACAATAGTGGAAGACCCCTCTCACCCCAACCATGGACTGTTTGCGCCTCCGGGAGGCGCTATATAAGCCTTTGTTCCAAGTCAAGCAGGCTTAGGAACAGCTTCTTCCCCTCAGCTGTCATCTCTCTGAACTCTGAACAACAAAGACAGACCCTACCCCCCCCCCCCCCCGCTGCACCCCCCCCTCCTACCCCCCACCCCTGCTGCTGCCCAACCCCTGCTGCCGCCCCCCCTGCTGCCGCCCCCCCCTGCCCCACACCTCTGCTCAATATATCCTATAATAATAATACCATCATCACCATCAATGTCTTTGACTGCCTTGCACTTTAATCACAACTACCTACCTCTACCTACAGTTTACATATTTATTGATAACATACCTGTAAATGTGTACATTTTTACTGTACCTGCCGTATATATTTTATTCTTCAACTGTTGATAGAACTGCATATCCCTGCTCAATACCTGCTGTATAGACATTTATATATATTTATCTTGCTTTTCATAATTGCTTCTCAAAACTGCATATCCCTGCTCACTACCTGCTGTATATACATTTATGTATATATATATTTATCCTGCTTTTCATAATTGCATACCCCTGATCACTACCTATTAAATACTTATACTGTACAGTATATATATATATATATATATATATATATATATACCTATTATTATGCTGATATCACACACATACTCCATAAGTAATCTAAACTAAACTGTTTTCATACCTAGACGTCTTTTAGCAACTGTAAAATGTAAGTGATATATTACCATGCACTTTACTGCAACATGTGCACTCTGGTTGGACGCTGGGTGAGGGTGTACCTCGCATTCATCCAAAGAGACTTTAGAGTGATTTTTTATTTTTTATTTTTCATTAATAATCAGGCCGGGTGAGGAATCTCTTGCTCAAGGCATTGTGGACATTTGGAGTTTGAAACCTTTGGCCAGCCTGGGGGCAAACATGCAGACATTTAAAAAAACATTCAAAACATTCATTGGGTGTGTGAGTAAAGCATGGATTGTCTCGAGAGCTGAACATTAGCAGGTTTGGCTAATGTATCGTTAGACTAACTGATGCAATTTATTACCTATGTTCCAAAAACAAGGCTCTTCCTCGAGGGCTTTTAGTTATAGTTACAAGACAAAGTGGTTGAAATTGAGCAGTGTCTGCACTGAGATCTGGCTGTCCCCATTGGTAGTGGTGATACCGCCTCACAAAGCAATCGTCGGGCGGAGCCCAAAGAAGCCACTTGAGTGGCAGGTAGCAGGGTCGACTGCCACACTAAAATGTCTACAATAATGTTGTGGTAAAATACAAAAGCATAAAATATGAACAATTGTGTTTTTATCACATCAAGTTCACGTTATATATATATATATATCACATCATATATATAGATGTATATATCAGATAGATATATATATATTATAATCAATCAACTTCAGAGTCCACCTGGACTCTCCATGAACCCTCCTTCTCCTTTGTGAACCCCTAACTTGCTTAAGTCCTGACATGAATAGCTCTTTGCATGTTGTATATTCTAGCAAGTGTATATCCTTAATGTTGATAACACGCTCTTATCACAGCTACTTAAGCAGGTGACCTGGCAGTAAGAAATTGTGTTATTCATCTTGTTAATATGAATGCTTGTGAACTGCTCTATTTTTATGTTATGCTATTGTCTACTTCAACAAATGTACTCCTTGTAAGTCGCTTTGGATAAAAGCGTCTGCCAAATGCCCTAAATGTAAATGTAAAATGTAAATGTGACTAGGCCCTTCACCCAAAGTGGAGCACAGGCCATCAACAAATCTTCTCCATTAGAATGGGCTCTGGGCTGTCTTATCTGCCTCTGTCCATCTGGTCTCCTGTCTCGTCAGCTCCTTGTCTGTGTCTCGCCTCCAGCTGTTTCTATATTATGGTAAATGCATATTATTGATTCACAACTTTCTTTGCATACACTCTTAGTAGAAATAGTCAATTCAAGATAAATAATATTCAGCTGTAGAAATCCACTTTTTTTTATCCATAACACGTGGGGAAGTGGCCCATTACACTTTCCATAAAACGCCTTTGATATATTTGAGCACAAAAAAAGGTAAAAGTAATACAAGGCAAAACGTTGTTTTTCCTTATAATTTGCAGGCTAACCGTGCTCTGTTACACATTTTAATAATGCTTTCCTGAAGTATTTTTGTGTTTAACCCATATATAAGTGGATTGAGTATGGGGGGAAATATAACAATTGATACACCCATGCCCCTTCTCAGGTATGCAGACACACTGTCAAATCTGTGCGAAATCAAAGTGATGAGCGCATTAATTTGCAATAATAAAAAAACCACCAGATGTGTCCCACATGTTTGCAGAGCTTTGCCCCTCGCACCCGACTGCTTACTGCTCTTAACACAAGTCACCAGGATCTGGATGTATGTGAATATAACTATAACCATCGGTCCCCCTTGAATAATGACAATGAGAGCCATGCCGAAGAAGTTATTCACCCTTGTGTCATCACAGAGTAGTTTGTTCAACGATGGATTGTTGCAGAATATATCCACAATTTGAGTCTTGCAAATTCTGAACCTGTCCATAAGAGAAAACACCACTATGAAGATTGAAATGTCCAGGACCCAAATGGCCACGATAATTCTCATCAAAGTTTGCGGAGTCATAATAGCGTTATACCTGAGGGGAGAGCATATGGCAGCATACCTGTCATAGGCCATCGCTGTGAGAAAGAAGAAGTTCCCTGTGCCGTAAAAGTGAACCAATATAGCCTGAAAGAAGCACCCCGGGTAGGAAATTGAGCGGTCATAGGACACAATGCTTTGCAGCAGCTGAGGCAGAACAGCAGAGGTTCCAATGATGTCCATTATTGGCAGATTCAACAGCAGGATGAACATGGGCTTATGCAAAGTCTTTGTGAAGAGGATCGTTGCAAACACCATCGTATTGAGGAACAGAATTGTTCCATACGTCAGAGTTCCTAATATAAAAATGGGGTAAACGTAGCTATGCTGTAAGTCTAATGACTCCAGTGTTAGTTGCATTGCCCAGTTGCTATGCGGTTCACTTGTGTTCATTGTTATGCTGCTTTTGGCATCCACAGAACGGTCTCCTCCCTATAGAAGAAATACAAGAATGTAAGTTTCATGTTGTATGAGGATTAATAATAACCTAACACAACAAAGTGTAATACTTGTAACACTATCTTGCATGTGGAACAGGATTTTACCTTTTTTTTTAAATGTTTTACCACTGCTATTTGGATTGTATGCTTTGATTGCTCTCAGCTCCACTCGTCACAACACTCAGATAAAAGGCCCCTATGGATAAATGCATTTGCTGAATCACTAAATCGAATGGTGTGAGTGCTAGCACTACACTAGCGTCTTACCTTTTGCTCGGCAACCATCGACCGACGGCAACATCGCGGCTGCAGATTGGAAGCTCTTTTATCTTCTTTACCTTCAAGGAATATGCATGAATTTCGTCCCAAGGTGTTCTGCGTAATGAGCCGGTTGATTGTGACGTAGGGCCAGTTCATTTGGTATTAGTGCCTGTCAAGTGTTTTATTATTCTATAAGTTATTTCATTATTTCGATTGCACACACACACACACACACTCATGCATTATTCCATAATCAACCCAATTTATATTCTGTAAGTCAACATTTCTTAGGCGGCGGCAGTAGCTCAGTCTGTTGGGACTTGGCTTGGGAACGGGAAGGTCGTCGGTTAAAGTCCCTGAAACACCTGAGCACTGCCGGGGTGCCCTTGAGCAAGACAGTGGCTCTCCGGCCACTGTATACACAATAGCTGCCCACTGCTCCTCATACTAGGATGGGTTAAATGCAGAGGAACACATTTCACTGTGTGTGTACATGTACATGTATGTGACCAATGAAGAGGATTCAATTCTTCAGATTTGGATTTATGTTATGCACATCATTGTAAATGGAAATGAGTAAACTTGCAATAATTGGGGAAACACAAACAATACAAAACACTACATGAAATCTGGACACCCACACACAAAACACCTCATCCACTAATCTAACTGGTCGGAGCCTTAGCACTTCAAATAGCCACCGCCCATCTCTACAATATACTTTTACATAAATTCTAAAAGTCCTAAAAAAACAATCTTTCTACAGAATCACCAAAAGCGTGTATGGGAAAGGCAGCATTGTTTTGTATAAAGAAATAATTTAATTTTGACAGAGAAGTGAAATGCCTCGCTCCAAGTGTTACATATTTTGTGGAAATATCGTACGAACTATCATTGTTATACATTTTAAATTTGATTAGATTCAAATGAATTGTCATTGCACAGCACAAGTACAGTACAGTGAATATATGATATTATATTGATCAATGTGTCGGTTGACACTGCCAAATGCCATTCAAATGGCTTCTTAAGGGCTCCTCCCGATGACAAGGACACATGAAGACGAGTAAACGGGTCCTCTCGAGTGTGTGTGGTTGGTGGCTGGTCCAAGAAGCCTCACCTGGCAGACTGATTTAGTCTATGGGCCCACAGGTTAAACTAGCCACCACCACCACACACACACACTCAAGAGGAGCGCAAGCATGTACCATTTGTACCATGTACCATAGTCTAACGACTACAAATGATGCAATAAAGCAGTTTACTCATCTACATGTGTCCTTGTCATCGGTAGGAGCCCTAAAGAAACAATTGTTATGGCATGGCATGTGGTCTGTGGCATGTGGCCGTGACATATTGATCAATACAATATAATTTAAAATGTATGACAATGATAGTGTGTAAGATATTTCTGAAGGACTTCTGGGAAGGATGTCAATACAGTACAACAAAATGGCAATTTTTCACAATTCAGCCAACATCTAGCTAATAAGCTTAAGCTCACTTGTGTAACATTGAGAATCACAAAATAAATGCACATAAGCTGCGTTCTTTATTACAGTTTTTACCCATTGCTTACACACATTTTGCAGGGATTGTTGCAGAATATATCCACTATATTATTCATACATAATTTGTACCGTGCAGAAATACCCAACAGCACTAGCATCGAAAACAGGATAACTAACCAACCAACAACGATGATTTTTATCAAAATATTTGACGTCATTAGAGAGTGGTACCTAAGAGGAAAGCATATAGCGATATACCTGTCATAGGCCATCGCAGTTAGAAACAAGAAGTTCCCTGAACCATAGATGTGAATCAACAGAGCCTGGAGGAAACACCCAGGGTAGGAAATAGAGCGATTATTGGACACTATACTGTAAAGAAGATGAGGTAGAAAAGCAGTGACTCCCATGACATCCAGTATTAGGAGGTTTAGCAGCAGCATGAACATCGGTGTATGCAAACTCTTTGTGTAGACAATTGTTGTAAACACTAATAAATTACAAAACACAATCATTAAATATGTAAGGGTTCCAAAAACAACAGCAGGGTAAATGTAGCCAGGCGGTATATTTAATGGTTCCATGGTGCTGTGCAATGGTTCAAAGACTTCAATGGACAAAAAAACGAGAATTGAGGATACCCTGCCCGGAGGAAGCCCGGGGCCCCTTTCCGGAGCTAGGCCTGGAAAGAGGGCCCGTAAGCGAGCGCCTGGTGGCCGGGTTAGCCACGGAGCCCGGTCGGGCATTGCCCGAAAAAGCGACGTGGCCATTTCTCCTTCCCGCGGACCCACCACCTACGGGAAGAACCACTGGGGTCGGGTGCACTGCCAGTTAGGCAGCAGTGAAGGCAGGGGGCATCGACGGACCAAACCCAGCCAACAGAGACTGGCTTTGGGGACGTGGAATGTCACTTCTCTGGGGGGGAAGGAGCCTGAGCTGGTGCGGGAGGTGGAGCGCTACCAATTAGATCTGGTGGGGCTTACCTCTACGCACAGCACTGGCTCTGGAACTAAACTCCTGGATAGGGGTTGGACTCTTTCTTTCTCTGGAGTTGCTCAGGGTGTGAGGCGCCGGGCGGGTGTGGGGATACTCACAAGTCCCCGGCTGAGTGCCGCTTTGTTGGAGTTTACCCCGGTGGACGAGAGGGTCGCCTCCCTACGCCTTAGGGTCATGGGAGGGAAAACTCTGACTGTTGTTTGTGCCTATGCACCAAACAACAGTTCGGAATATCCCGCCTTCTTGCACACCCTGGATGGAGTCCTGCATGGGGCTCCTGAAGGGGACTCTATAGTCCTCCTGGGAGACTTCAACGCACACGTGGGTAACGATGGGGAAACTTGGAGGGGCGTGTTGGGGATGAACGGCCTACCTGATCTGAACCGGAGTGGGGTTTTGTTATTGGATTTCTGTGCTAGTCATGGATTGGCCATAACAAACACCATGTTCAAACATAAGGATGCTCATAAGTGTACATGGTACCAGAGCACCTTAGGCCGAAGGTCAATGATCGATTTTGTTATCGTATCATCTGGCCTGAGGCCGCATGTTTTGGACACTCGGGTGAAGAGAGGGGCAGAGCTGTCAACCGATCACCATCTGGTGGTGAGTTGGGTAAGATGGCGGGGGAAGCCTCTGGACAGACCTGGTAAGCCCAAACGTGTAGTGCGGGTGAACTGGGAACGTCTGGTGGATGCCCCTGTCCGGGAGACCTTCAACTCACACCTCCGGCGGAATTTTTCGGGCATCTCTGTGGAGGCTGGGGGCATTGAGCCAGAGTGGTCTTTGTTCAAAGCTTCTATTGCCGAAGCTGCGGTTGAGAGTTGTGGCCTCAAGGTCATTGGTGCCTCAAGGGGCGGCAACCCTCGGACTTCGTGGTGGACACAGGTGGTCAGGGAAGCCGTCCGGCTGAAGAAGGAGGCCTTCCGGGCTATGTTAGCCTGTGAGACTCCGGACTCGGTTGCGAGGTATCGACAGGCCAAGAGGACGGCAGCCTCGGCTGTAGCGGAGGCAAAGCAGCGGGTGTGGGAGGAATTCGGAGAAGCCATGGAGAAGGACTTTCAGTCGGCACCAAAGCGTTTCTGGCAAACAATCCGGCGCCTCAGGAGGGGGAAGCGTGGGTCCATCCAAGCTGTGTACAGTAAGGGTGGGACATTGCTGACCTCAACTGAGGAGGTGATCGGGCGGTGGAAAGAACACTTTGTGGAACTTCTTAACCCAACTACACCCTCAATGGTAGAGACAGAGCTGGAGGATGAAGGACGGCAAACATCAATCTCCCTGGAGGAAGTCACTGCGGTAGTCAAACAACTCCGCAGTGGCAAAGCCCCAGGGGTTGATGAGATCCGTCCAGAAATGCTAAAGGCTCTGGGTGTTGAGGGGCTGTCATGGATGACACGTCTTTTCAACATTGCGTGGAAGTCTGGGACAGTGCCTGAGGAGTGGCAAACGGGGGTGGTGGTACCCCTGTTCAAAAAGGGTGACCAGAGGGTGTGTGCCAATTACAGGGGTATCACATTACTCAGCCTCCCTGGGAAAGTCTACTCCAAGGTGCTGGAAAGGAGGGTTCGGCCGATAGTCGAACCTCAGATTGAAGAGGAACAATGCGGATTCCGCCCTGGTCGTGGAACAACGGACCAGCTTTTCACTCTTGCAAGGATCCTGGAGGGGGCTTGGGAGTATGCCCATCCGGTCTACATGTGTTTTGTAGATTTGGAGAAGGCATATGATCGGGTCCCTCGGGAAATACTGTGGGGGGTGCTGCGGGAGTATGGGGTGCGGGGGTCATTGTTGAGGGCCATCCAATCTCTCTACTCCCAAAGCAAGAGCTGTGTCCGGATTCTCGGTACAAAGTCAGGCCTGTTCTCAGTGGGTGTTGGCCTCCGCCAGGGCTGCGCTTTGTCACCCATCCTGTTTGTGATTTTCATGGACAGGATTTCAAGGCGTAGTCATGGAGGGGAGGGGTTTCAGTATGGTGGGCTCAGGATTGAATCACTGCTGTTTGCAGATGATGTGGTCCTGTTTGCGTCATCAGTATGTGACCTTCAGCACTCACTGGATCGGTTTGCAGCAGAATGTGAAGCGGCTGGGATGAGGATCAGCACCTCCAAATCTGAGGCCATGGTTCTTAGCAGGAAACCGGTGGATTGTCTACTCCAAGTAGGGAGGGAGTCCTTATCCCAAGTGAAGGAGTTCAAATATCTCGGGGTCTTGTTCTCGAGTGAGGGGAGGATGGAGCGTGAGATTGACAGGAGAATAGGTGCAGCGGGAGCGGTATTGGGTGCACTTTGGCGCACCGTTGTAACCAAAAGAGAGCTGAGCCAGAAGGCAAAGCTCTCGATCTACCGATCAGTCTTCGTTCCTACCCTCACCTATGGCCATGAGCAATGGGTAATGACCGAAAGGACGAGATCGCGAATACAAGCGGCCGAAATGAGTTTCCTCAGGAGGGTGGCTGGTATCTCCCTGAGGGATAGGGTGAGAAGCTCAGTCACTCGTGAGAGACTCGGAGTAGAGCCGCTGCTCCTTTGCATAGAAAGGAGCCAGTTGAGGTGGTTCGGACATCTAATAAGGATGCTTCCTGGTCGCCTCCCGAGGGAGGTTTTCCAGGCACATCCAACTGGGAAGAGACCACGGGGCAGACCGAGGTACAGGTGGGGTGATTACATCTCCACACTGGCCTGGGAACGCCTCGGGATCCCCCAGTCAGAGCTAGTCGATGTTGCCAGGGAGAGGGAAGTTTGGAGTCCCCTGCTGGAGCTGCTGCCTCCGCGACCCGATTTCGGATAAGCGGGAGAAGATGGATGGATGGATGGATGGTGCTGTGCGTTGGTAAACCTCACTCCCCTACGCCTAAAAAGAGCCTATGGGTTTGATCTCTCACGTTAGAACGTCACCTCTCATGCCAGAGGGCCGTAGTTCGAGCCCAGTGCGGGACACTGACTGTGACAGTGGTGCCGTGACCTGGATGAGAGTGAGATTTATAGGGGGGTGAGTGTAACTGTTTCAAGCAGGTGGTGCTGTGCAGTGGTCAAACCACCTCCATTGTGCCAGTGCCAAAACACTCCTCTGCAGCGAGCCTCAAGGACTTCGGCCCTGTTGCACTCACCCCCATCATCATGAAGTGCTTCGAGAGGCTGGTCCTGGCTCACCTCAAATCTGGCCTCTCACCCTCACTGGATAAATACCAATTTGGCTACCGTGAGAACAGGAGCACGGAGGACGCCATCTCCTCAGCTCTTCACTCCGCTCTTTCCCACCTGGATGAGAGCAACACTGACGTGAGAATGCTGTTCATCGACTTCAGCTCAGCATTTAACAGCATCATCCCCTCCACACTCATTTTCAAACTTGGTGACCTCATGAAAACCAAGAACCTTGACATTAACCCCTATGTTTGTAACTGGTTATTAGACTTCCTAACCAACAGACCCCAGTCAGTCAGGTTAGACAATCTCACCTCCTCCACCCTCACACTGAATACCGGCGTTCCCTAGGGCTGTGTCCTGAGCCCTCTGCTTTACTTCCTCTTTGCCCACGACTGCACTCCTGTACATGGTACAAACACCATCATCAAGTTTGCCGACGACACAACGGTGGTGGACCTCATCAAGAACAACGATGAGGCAGCCTACAGGGAGGAGGTCCAGCACCTGGTGGCGTGGTGCGCTGACAACAACCTGACCCTCAACACCAAGAAGACCAAGGAGCACATCGTCGACTTCAGGAAGACCAGAGCTGGCGCACACGCCCTCATCCTCATCAACGGAGCGGAGGTCGAGCGTGTCTCCAGCTTCAAATTCCTGGGGGTCCACATCTCTGAGGACCTCTCCTGGTCCCTCAATACTGCCTCACTGGTAAAGAAGGCTCACCAGCGTCTCTTCTTCCTAAGGAGACTGAGGAAAGCCCATCTGTCACCTCAGATTCTGGTGAACTTTTACCGGTGTGCTATCGAAAGCATACTTACCAACTGCATCACAGTGTGGTACGGCAACTGCACTGTTTCCGACCAGAAAGAGGGTGCAGAGGGTGGTGAAAACCATCGCATAGTCGGATTACCCCTCCCTGCAATAAACACTACCCACCACAAACGGTGGCTGAGGAAGGCACAAACAATAGTGGAAGACCCCTCTCACCCCAACCATGGACTGTTTGCGCCTCCGGGAGGCGCTATATAAGCCTTTGTTCCAAGTCAAGCAGGCTTAGGAACAGCTTCTTCCCCTCAGCTGTCATCTCTCTGAACTCTGAACAACAAAGACAGACCCTACACCCCCCCCCCCCCCGCTGCACCCCCCCCTCCTACCCCCCACCCCTGCTGCTGCCCAACCCCTGCTGCCGCCCCCCCTGCTGCCGCCCCCCCCTGCCCCACACCTCTGCTCAATATATCCTATAATAATAATACCATCATCACCATCAATGTCTTTGACTGCCTTGCACTTTAATCACAACTACCTACCTCTACCTACAGTTTACATATTTATTGATAACATACCTGTAAATGTGTACATTTTTACTGTACCTGCCGTATATATTTTATTCTTCAACTGTTGATAGAACTGCATATCCCTGCTCAATACCTGCTGTATAGACATTTATATATATTTATCTTGCTTTTCATAATTGCTTCTCAAAACTGCATATCCCTGCTCACTACCTGCTGTATATACATTTATGTATATATATATTTATCCTGCTTTTCATAATTGCATACCCCTGATCACTACCTATTAAATACTTATACTTACAGTATATATATATATATATATATATATATATACCTATTATTATGCTGATATCACACACATACTCCATAAGTAATCTAAACTAAACTGTTTTCATACCTAGACGTCTTTTAGCAACTGTAAAATGTAAGTGATATATTACCATGCACTTTACTGCAACATGTGCCCTCTGGTTGGACGCTGGGTGAGGGTGTACCTCGCATTCATCCAAAGAGACTTTTAGAGTGATTTTTTATTTTTTATTTTTCATTAATAATCAGGCCGGGTGAGGAATCTCTTGCTCAAGGCATTGTGGACATTTGGAGTTTGAAACCTTTGGCCAGCCTGGGGGCAAACATGCAGACATTTAAAAAAACATTCAAAACATTCATTGGGTGTGTGAGTAAAGCATGGATTGTCTCGAGAGCTGAACATTAGCAGGTTTGGCTAATGTATCGTTAGACTAACTGATGCAATTTCTTACCTATGTTCCAAAAACAAGGCTCTTCCTCGAGGGCTTTTAGTTATAGTTACAAGACAAAGTGGTTGAAATTGAGCAGTGTCTGCGCTGAGATCTGGCTGTCCCCATTGGTAGTGGTGATACCGCCTCACAAAGCAATCGTCGGGCGGAGCCCAAAGAAGCCACTTGAGTGGCAGGTAGCAGGGTCGACTGCCACAAACGTTAAAAATGTCTACAATAATGTTGTGGTAAAATACAAAAGCATAAAATATGAACAATTGTGTTTTTATCACATCAAGTTC
This sequence comes from Muraenolepis orangiensis, assembly GCA_027704905.1. Classification (NCBI taxonomy): domain Eukaryota; kingdom Metazoa; phylum Chordata; class Actinopteri; order Gadiformes; family Muraenolepididae; genus Muraenolepis; species Muraenolepis orangiensis. Next base: position 39,060,989 of record CM050999.1, on the reverse strand, counting down.
ACGTATATATATATATATATCACATCATATATATAGATGTATATATCAGATAGATATATATATATTATAATCAATCAACTTCAGAGTCCACCTGGACTCTCCATGAACCCTCCTTCTCCTTTGTGAACCCCTAACTTGCTTAAGTCCTGACATGAATAGCTCTTTGCATGTTGTATATTCTAGCAAGTGTATATCCTTAATGTTGATAACACGCTCTTATCACAGCTACTTAAGCAGGTGACCTGGCAGTAAGAAATTGTGTTATTCATCTTGTTAATATGAATGCTTGTGAACTGCTCTATTTTTATGTTATGCTATTGTCTACTTCAACAAATGTACTCCTTGTAAGTCGCTTTGGATAAAAGCGTCTGCCAAATGCCCTAAATGTAAATGTAAAATGTAAATGTGACTAGGCCCTTCACCCAAAGTGGAGCATAGGCCATCAACAAATCTTCTCCATTAGAATGGGCTCTGGGCTGTCTTATCTGCCTCTGTCCATCTGGTCTCCTGTCTCGTCAGCTCCTTGTCTGTGTCTCGCCTCCAGCTGTTTCTATATTATGGTAAATGCATATTATTGATTCACAACTTTCTTTGCATACACTCTTAGTAGAAATAGTCAATTCAAGATAAATAATATTCAGCTGTAGAAATCCACTTTTTTTTATCCATAACACGTGGGGAAGTGGCCCATTACACTTTCCATAAAACGCCTTTGATATATTTGAGCACAAAAAAAGGTAAAAGTAATACAAGGCAAAACGTTGTTTTTCCTTATAATTTGCAGGCTAACCGTGCTCTGTTACACATTTTAATAATGCTTTCCTGAAGTATTTTTGTGTTTAACCCATATATAAGTGGATTGAGTATGGGGGGAAATATAACAATTGATAAACCCATGCCCCTTCTCAGGTATGCAGACACACTGTCAAATCTGTGCGAAATCAAAGTGATGAGCGCATTAATTTGTAATAATAAAAAAACCACCAGATGTGTCCCACATGTTTGCAGAGCTTTGCCCCTCGCACCCGACTGCTTACTGCTCTTAACACAAGTCACCAGGATCTGGATGTATGTGAATATAACTATAACCATCGGTCCCCCTTGAATAATGACAATGAAAGCCATGCCGAAGAAGTTATTCACCCTTGTGTCATCACAGAGTAGTTTGTTCAACGATGGATTGTTGCAGAATATATCCACAATTTGAGTCTTGCAAATTCTGAACCTGTCCATAAGAGAAAACACCACTATGAAGAATGAAATGTCCAGGACCCAAATGGCCACGATAATTCTCATCAAAGTTTGCGGAGTCATAATAGCGTTATACCTGAGGGGAAAGCATATGGCAGCATACCTGTCATAGGCCATCGCTGTGAGAAATAAGAAGTTCCCTGTGCCATAAAAGTGAACCAATATAGCCTGAAAGAAGCACCCCGGGTAGGAAATTGAGCGGTCATAGGACACAATGCTTTGCAGCAGCTGAGGCAGAACAGCAGAGGTTCCAATGATGTCCATTATTGGCAGATTCAACAGCAGGATGAACATGGGCTTATGCAAAGTCTTTGTGAAGAGGATCGTTGCAAACACCATCGTATTGAGGAACAGAATTGTTCCATACGTCAGAGTTCCTAATATAAAAATGGGGTAAACGTAGCTATGCTGTAAGTCTAATGACTCCAGTGTTAGTTGCATTGCCCAGTTGCTATGCGGTTCACTTGTGTTCATTGTTATGCTGCTTTTGGCATCCACAGAACGGTCTCCTCCCTATAGAAGAAATACAAGAATGTAAGTTTCATGTTGTATGAGGATTAATAATAACCTAACACAACAAAGTGTAATACTTGTAACACTATCTTGCATGTGGAACAGGATTTTACCTTTTTTTTTAAATGTTTTACCACTGCTATTTGGATTGTATGCTTTGATTGCTCTCAGCTCCACTCGTCACAACACTCAGATAAAAGGCCCCTATGGATAAATGCATTTGCTGAATCACTAAATCGAATGGTGTGAGTGCTAGCACTACACTAGCGTCTTACCTTTTGCTCGGCAACCATCGACCGACGGCAACATCGCGGCTGCAGATTGGAAGCTCTTTTATCTTCTTTACCTTCAAGGAATATGCATGAATTTCGTCCCAAGGTGTTCTGCGTAATGAGCCGGTTGATTGTGACGTAGGGCCAGTTCATTTGGTATTAGTGCCTGTCAAGTGTTTTATTATTCTATAAGTTATTTCATTATTTCGATTGCACACACACACACACACACTCATGCATTATTCCATAATCAACCCAATTTATATTCTGTAAGTCAACATTTCTTAGGCGGCGGCAGTAGCTCAGTCTGTTGGGACTTGGCTTGGGAACGGGAAGGTCGTCGGTTAAAGTCCCTGAAACACCTGAGCACTGCCGGGGTGCCCTTGAGCAAGACAGTGGCTCTCCGGCCACTGTATACACAATAGCTGCCCACTGCTCCTCATACTAGGATGGGTTAAATGCAGAGGAACACATTTCACTGTGTGTGTACATGTACATGTATGTGACCAATGAAGAGGATTCAATTCTTCAGATTTGGATTTATGTTATGCACATCATTGTAAATGGAAATGAGTAAACTTGCAATAATTGGGGAAACACAAACAATACAAAACACTACATGAAATCTGGACACCCACACACAAAACACCTCATCCACTAATCTAACTGGTCGGAGCCTTAGCACTTCAAATAGCCACCGCCCATCTCTACAATATACTTTTACATAAATTCTAAAAGTCCTAAAAAAACAATCTTTCTACAGAATCACCAAAAGCGTGTATGGGAAAGGCAGCATTGTTTTGTATAAAGAAATAATTTAATTTTGACAGAGAAGTGAAATGCCTCGCTCCAAGTGTTACATATTTTGTGGAAATATCGTACGAACTATCATTGTTATACATTTTAAATTTGATTAGATTCAAATGAATTGTCATTGCACAGCACAAGTACAGTACAGTGAATATATGATATTATATTGATCAATGTGTCGGTTGACACTGCCAAATGCCATTCAAATGGCTTCTTAAGGGCTCCTCCCGATGACAAGGACACATGGAGACGAGTAAACGGGTCCTCTCGAGTGTGTGTGGTTGGTGGCTGGTCCAAGAAGCCTCACCTGGCAGACTGATTTAGTCTATGGGCCCACAGGTTAAACTAGCCACCACCACCACACACACACACTCAAGAGGAGCGCAAGCATGTACCATTTGTACCATGTACCATAGTCTAACGACTACAAATATATTTATAATATTATATAAATATTTAAATCTAAACTTAAAACCTACCTTTTTACATTGTCGTTTGGTGCCTAGGAGTGCCCCTCAGCTCTCATTACAGCTAAATCGACCCGTTAGTCAGCACTAACCTATCCCTGCTGCCGATAGGTACTAGACTAGATATTCTCTACATGTTCCATGTCCACCCTACCCCATCTAACCCGACCGCAGTCTGCTTCTGTTTTTCAGTGTGCTGCTGTGATCCCCACCTGAAGGATACCGGCCAGCACCACACAAATCATCTTCTCATTTTAATATTTGTATATTGTGTATATTATATGTATATTATTATTATTATCTTTGTACTTTGTACATTACTATAAGTCACTTATGGCACCCATTGCACTCCTGAACCATCCCTGGAAGGAGGGATCCCCTTCTACTCTGTGTTCCTTCTCAAGATTTCTTCCTACGTAATTAAGGGAGTTTTTTCTTGCCCTTAGGGGGGCTAGGGTTTGGGGGGTGTTGTAAACATGTGGCATGTGAAGCCCTTTGAGACTATAACTGTGATTAAGGGCTATACAAATAAAATTGACTTGACTTGACTTGACTTGACTACAAATGATGCAATAAAGCAGTTTACTCATCTACATGTGTCCTTGTCATCGGTAGGAGCCCTAAAGAAACAATTGTTATGGCATGGCATGTGGTCTGTGGCATGTGGCCGTGACATATTGATCAATACAATATAATTTAAAATGTATGACAATGATAGTGTGTAAGATATTTCTGAAGGACTTCTGGGAAGGATGTCAATACAGTACAACAAAATGGCAATTTTTCACAATTCAGCCAACATCTAGCTAATAAGCTTAAGCTCACTTGTGTAACATTGAGAATCACAAAATAAATGCACATAAGCTGCGTTCTTTATTACAGTTTTTACCCATTGCTTACACACATTTTGCAGGGATTGTTGCAGAATATATCCACTATATTATTCATACATAATTTGTACCGTGCAGAAATACCCAACAGCACTAGCATCGAAAACAGGATAACTAACCAACCAACAACGATGATTTTTATCAAAATATTTGACGTCATTAGAGAGTGGTACCTAAGAGGAAAGCATATAGCGATATACCTGTCATAGGCCATCGCAGTTAGAAACAAGAAGTTCCCTGAACCATAGATGTGAATCAACAGAGCCTGGAGGAAACACCCAGGGTAGGAAATAGAGCGATTATTGGACACTATACTGTAAAGAAGATGAGGTAGAAAAGCAGTGACTCCCATGACATCCAGTATTAGGAGGTTTAGCAGCAGCATGAACATCGGTGTATGCAAACTCTTTGTGTAGACAATTGTTGTAAACACTAATAAATTACAAAACACAATCATTAAATATGTAAGGGTTCCAAAAACAACAGCAGGGTAAATGTAGCCAGGCGGTATATTTAATGGTTCCATGGTGCTGTGCGTTGGTAAACCTCACTCCCCTACGCCTAAAAAGAGCCTATGGGTTTGATCTCTCACGTTAGAACGTCACCTCTCATGCCAGAGGGCCGTAGTTCGAGCCCAGTGCGGGACACTGACTGTGACAGTGGTGCCGTGACCTGGATGAGAGTGAGATTTATAGGGGGGTGAGTGTAACTGTTTCAAGCAGGTGGTGCTGTGCAGTGGTCAAACCACCTCCATTGTGCCAGTGCCAAAACACTCCTCTGCAGCGAGCCTCAAGGACTTCGGCCCTGTTGCACTCACCCCCATCATCATGAAGTGCTTCGAGAGGCTGGTCCTGGCTCACCTCAAATCTGGCCTCTCACCCTCACTGGATAAATACCAATTTGGCTACCGTGAGAACAGGAGCACGGAGGACGCCATCTCCTCAGCTCTTCACTCCGCTCTTTCCCACCTAGATGAGAGCAACACTGACGTGAGAATGCTGTTCATCGACTTCAGCTCAGCATTTAACAGCATCATCCCCTCCACACTCATTTTCAAACTTGGTGACCTCATGAAAACCAAGAACCTTGACATTAACCCCTATGTTTGTAACTGGTTATTAGACTTCCTAACCAACAGACCCCAGTCAGTCAGGTTAGACAATCTCACCTCCTCCACCCTCACACTGAATACCGGCGTTCCCTAGGGCTGTGTCCTGAGCCCTCTGCTTTACTTCCTCTTTGCCCACGACTGCACTCCTGTACATGGTACAAACACCATCATCAAGTTTGCCGACGACACAACGGTGGTGGACCTCATCAAGAACAACGATGAGGCAGCCTACAGGGAGGAGGTCCAGCACCTGGTGGCGTGGTGCGCTGACAACAACCTGACCCTCAACACCAAGAAGACCAAGGAGCACATCGTCGACTTCAGGAAGACCAGAGCTGGCGCACACGCCCTCATCCTCATCAACGGAGCGGAGGTCGAGCGTGTCTCCAGCTTCAAATTCCTGGGGGTCCACATCTCTGAGGACCTCTCCTGGTCCCTCAATACTGCCTCACTGGTAAAGAAGGCTCACCAGCGTCTCTTCTTCCTAAGGAGACTGAGGAAAGCCCATCTGTCACCTCAGATTCTGGTGAACTTTTACCGGTGTGCTATCGAAAGCATACTTACCAACTGCATCACAGTGTGGTACGGCAACTGCACTGTTTCCGACCAGAAAGAGGGTGCAGAGGGTGGTGAAAACCATCGCATAGTCGGATTACCCCTCCCTGCAATAAACACTACCCACCACAAACGGTGGCTGAGGAAGGCACAAACAATAGTGGAAGACCCCTCTCACCCCAACCATGGACTGTTTGCGCCTCCGGGAGGCGCTATATAAGCCTTTGTTCCAAGTCAAGCAGGCTTAGGAACAGCTTCTTCCCCTCAGCTGTCATCTCTCTGAACTCTGAACAACAAAGACAGACCCTACACCCCCCCCCCCCCCCGCTGCACCCCCCCCTCCTACCCCCCACCCCTGCTGCTGCCCAACCCCTGCTGCCGCCCCCCCTGCTGCCGCCCCCCCCTGCCCCACACCTCTGCTCAATATATCCTATAATAATAATACCATCATCACCATCAATGTCTTTGACTGCCTTGCACTGTATCACAACTACCTACCTCTACCTACAGTTTACATATTTATTGATAACATACCTGTAAATGTGTACATTTTTACTGTACCTGCCGTATATATTTTATTCTTCAACTGTTGATAGAACTGCATATCCCTGCTCAATACCTGCTGTATAGACATTTATATATATTTATCTTGCTTTTCATAATTGCTTCTCAAAACTGCATATCCCTGCTCACTACCTGCTGTATATACATTTATGTATATATATATTTATCCTGCTTTTCATAATTGCATACCCCTGATCACTACCTATTAAATACTTATACTTACAGTATATATATATATATATATATATATATATATACCTATTATTATGCTGATATCACACACATACTTCATAAGTAATCTAAACTAAACTGTTTTCATACCTAGACGTCTTTTAGCAACTGTAAAATGTAAGTGATATATTACCATGCACTTTACTGCAACATGTGCACTCTGGTTGGACGCTGGGTGAGGGTGTACCTCGCATTCATCCAAAGAGACTTTTAGAGTGATTTTTTATTTTTTATTTTTCATTAATAATCAGGCCGGGTGAGGAATCTCTTGCTCAAGGCATTGTGGACATTTGGAGTTTGAAACCTTTGGCCAGCCTGGGGGCAAACATGCAGACATTTAAAAAAACATTCAAAACATTCATTGGGTGTGTGAGTAAAGCATGGATTGTCTCGAGAGCTGAACATTAGCAGGTTTGGCTAATGTATCGTTAGACTAACTGATGCAATTTATTACCTATGTTCCAAAAACAAGGCTCTTCCTCGAGGGCTTTTAGTTATAGTTACAAGACAAAGTGGTTGAAATTGAGCAGTGTCTGCGCTGAGATCTGGCTGTCCCCATTGGTAGTGGTGATACCGCCTCACAAAGCAATCGTCGGGCGGAGCCCAAAGAAGCCACTTGAGTGGCAGGTAGCAGGGTCGACTGCCACAAACGGTTAAAGATGTCTACAATAATGTTGTGGTAAAATACAAAAGCCATAAAATATGAACAATTGTGTTTTTATCACATCAAGTTCACGTATATATATATATATATCACATCATATATATAGATGTATATATCAGATAGATATATATATATTATAATCAATCAACTTCAGAGTCCACCTGGACTCTCCATGAACCCTCCTTCTCCTTGTGAACCCCTAACTTGCTTAAGTCCTGACATTAATAGCTCTTTGCATGTTGTATATTCTAGCAAGTGTATATCCTTAATGTTGATAACAAGCTCTTATCACTACTACTTAAGCAGGTGACCTGGCAGTAAGAAATTGTGTTATTCATCTTGTTAATATGAATGCTTGTGAACTGCTGTATTTTTATGTTTGCGTACCTCAGCGTTATGCTATTGTCTACTTCAACAAATGTACTCCTTGTAAGTCGCTTTGGATAAAAGCGTCTGCCAAATGCCCTAAATGTAAATGTAAATGTAAATGTGACTAGGCCCTTCACCCAAAGTGGAGCATAGGCCATCAACAAACTTCTCCATTAGAATGGGCTCTGGGCTGTCTTATCTGCCTCTGTCCATCTGGTCTCCTGTCTCGTCAGCTCCTTGTCTGTGTCTCGCCTCCAGCTGTTTCTATATTATGGTAAATGCATATTATTGATTCACAACTTTCTTTGCATACACTCTTAGTAGAAATAGTCAATTCAAGATAAATAATATTCAGCTGTAGAAATCCACTTTTTTTTATCCATAACACGTGGGGAAGTGGCCCATTACACTTTCCATAAAACGCCTTTGATATATTTGAACACAAAAAAAGGTAAAAGTAATACAAGGCAAAACGTTGTTTTTCCTTATAATTTGCAGGCTAACCGTGCTCTGTTACACATTTTAATAATGCTTTCCTGAAGTATTTTTGTGTTTAACCCATATATAAGTGGATTGAGTATGGGGGGAAATATAACAATTGATACACCCATGCCCCTTCTCAGGTATGCAGACACACTGTCAAATCTGTGCGAAATCAAAGTGATGAGCACATTAATTTGTAATAATAAAAAAACCACCAGATGTGTCCCACATGTTTGCAGAGCTTTGCCCCTCGCACCCGACTGCTTACTGCTCTTAACACAAGTCACCAGGATCTGGATGTATGTGAATATAACTATAACCATCGGTCCCCCTTGAATAATGACAATGAAAGCCATGCCGAAGAAGTTATTCACCCTTGTGTCATCACAGAGTAGTTTGTTCAACGATGGATTGTTGCAGAATATATCCACAATTTGAGTCTTGCAAATTCTGAACCTGTCCATAAGAGAAAACACCACTATGAAGAATGAAATGTCCAGGACCCAAATGGCCACGATAATTCTCATCAAAGTTTGCGGAGTCATAATAGCGTTATACCTGAGGGGAAAGCATATGGCAGCATACCTGTCATAGGCCATCGCTGTGAGAAATAAGAAGTTCCCTGTGCCATAAAAGTGAACCAATATAGCCTGAAAGAAGCACCCCGGGTAGGAAATTGAGCGGTCATAGGACACAATGCTTTGCAGCAGCTGAGGCAGAACAGCAGAGGTTCCAATGATGTCCATTATTGGCAGATTCAACAGCAGGATGAACATGGGCTTATGCAAAGTCTTTGTGAAGAGGATCGTTGCAAACACCATCGTATTGAGGAACAGAATTGTTCCATACGTCAGAGTTCCTAATATAAAAATGGGGTAAACGTAGCTATGCTGTAAGTCTAATGACTCCAGTGTTAGTTGCATTGCCCAGTTGCTATGCGGTTCACTTGTGTTCATTGTTATGCTGCTTTTGGCATCCACAGAACGGTCTCCTCCCTATAGAAGAAATACAAGAATGTAAGTTTCATGTTGTATGAGGATTAATAATAACCTAACACAACAAAGTGTAATACTTGTAACACTATCTTGCATGTGGAACAGGATTTTACCTTTTTTTTAAAATGTTTTACCACTGCTATTTGGATTGTATGCTTTGATTGCTCTCAGCTCCACTCGTCACAACACTCAGATAAAAGGCCCCTATGGATAAATGCATTTGCTGAATCACTAAATCGAATGGTGTGAGTGCTAGCACTACACTAGCGTCTTACCTTTTGCTCGGCAACCATCGACCGACGGCAACATCGCGGCTGCAGATTGGAAGCTCTTTTATCTTCTTTACCTTCAAGGAATATGCATGAATTTCGTCCCAAGGTGTTCTGCGTAATGAGCCGGTTGATTGTGACGTAGGGCCAGTTCATTTGGTATTAGTGCCTGTCAAGTGTTTTATTATTCTATAAGTTATTTCATTATTTCGATTGCACACACACACACACACACTCATGCATTATTCCATAATCAACCCAATTTATATTCTGTAAGTCAACATTTCTTAGGCGGCGGCAGTAGCTCAGTCTGTTGGGACTTGGCTTGGGAACGGGAAGGTCGTCGGTTAAAGTCCCTGAAACACCTGAGCACTGCCGGGGTGCCCTTGAGCAAGACAGTGGCTCTCCGGCCACTGTATACACAATAGCTGCCCACTGCTCCTCATACTAGGATGGGTTAAATGCAGAGGAACACATTTCACTGTGTGTGTACATGTACATGTATGTGACCAATGAAGAGGATTCAATTCTTCAGATTTGGATTTATGTTATGCACATCATTGTAAATGGAAATGAGTAAACTTGCAATAATTGGGGAAACACAAACAATACAAAACACTACATGAAATCTGGACACCCACACACAAAACACCTCATCCACTAATCTAACTGGTCGGAGCCTTAGCACTTCAAATAGCCACCGCCCATCTCTACAATATACTTTTACATAAATTCTAAAAGTCCTAAAAAAACAATCTTTCTACAGAATCACCAAAAGCGTGTATGGGAAAGGCAGCATTGTTTTGTATAAAGAAATAATTTAATTTTGACAGAGAAGTGAAATGCCTCGCTCCAAGTGTTACATATTTTGTGGAAACATCGTACGAACTATCATTGTTATACATTTTAAATTTGATTAGATTCAAATGAATTGTCATTGCACAGCACAAGTACAGTACAGTGAATATATGATATTATATTGATCAATGTGTCGGTTGACACTGCCAAATGCCATTCAAATGGCTTCTTAAGGGCTCCTCCCGATGACAAGGACACATGGAGACGAGTAAACGGGTCCTCTCGAGTGTGTGTGGTTGGTGGCTGGTCCAAGAAGCCTCACCTGGCAGACTGATTTAGTCTATGGGCCCACAGGTTAAACTAGCCACCACCACCACACACACACACTCAAGAGGAGCGCAAGCATGTACCATTTGTACCATGTACCATAGTCTAACGACTACAAATGATGCAATAAAGCAGTTTACTCATCTACATGTGTCCTTGTCATCGGTAGGAGCCCTAAAGAAGCAATAGCAATGGCATGGCATGTGGCCTGTGGCATGTGGCCGTGACATATTGATCAATACAATATCATTTAAAATGTATGACAATGATAGTGTGTAAGATATTTCTGAAGGACTTCTGGGAAGGATGTCAATACAGTACAACGAAAATGGCAATTTTTCACAATTCAGCCAACATCTAGCTAATAAGCTTAAGCTCACCTGTGTAACATTGAGAATCACAAAATAAATGCACATAAGCTGCGTTCTTTATTACAGTTTTTACCCATTGCTTACACACATTTTGCGGAATTTGGCTTAATATTTCAAAAACTCCACATAAGACATAACGCTTGGAGTGAGGCATCTCACTGTCAATGACAAATATAAACTCCACTATCAGCAACAGTCCATTTTCTAAATGTAATTGTTGCAACTAAATGATACACACATTTAAATTACTCTTCCAAAGCAGCAACAACACACACACACACATACAAAACACAGACACATAGGATGCACACAAAAACATGGCTCTCCTTGTAATCATTTTAAATATATGCCCAGAAAGAGACGCAGCGCTGTAAAGCGCCGTAATCTCTCGGGTCTTGTCCTGCATTGTCTGCATCATAAAAACAAGTTCAGTAAGAAAGCATACACCCCAGATGCCCAGGTCCATGTTATGCTCATGTTATGATTCATTTTTAACAGCACACTTTATGTACCTGGTATTTTCATATGACATTTTATGCTACTATTGCTATTGCTGATTTATGTGTTAACGTTGGTCTATGCCTTTCGTCTTTTTCTTACATTTAATAATATAACTCTGACATGACTTTGATATGAAGAGGGTTACAAGCAATGACAATCAGAATGGAAAGGAGATGAAAAGTCAGTGAATTATTAACATCAAATGGTTTCCACATCTCTATGTACAAGAGGTCTGATTTTACCCTGCCTTTTTCTTCTCCTCAACACATTCAATGGCTGCCTCAGGCGGATATTTTATTTCTAGCCAGTCCCAGCAGCGTGTTCCTTATCTCACTGGTCTTCAGCCCGTAGACGATGGGATTCAGGATCGGGGGGACAAGGAATATTAGCATGCCCATTATCTTCTGCAGGTCAGGCGAGACGTTCTGGAATCGGTGGGATAAAATGGTGAAGGTGCCCACGATTTCGAAGATGCAGAATATGATAAGTTGGGACATGCAGGTGTTGATGGCCTTGGTCTTGGCCTCCGACCTCCGGGAGCCCAGGCACGCCATCAGAATCCTGATGTAGGAGAAGAGCTGCACAGACACGCTCAGCATCTGCATGACGGCTGTGGTGACCAGTCCCACGATGTTGTTGAGCGCCGTGCTGCCGCAGGAGAGCTTCAGCAGTGACGGGTTGTCGCAAAACACATTCAGCACGGCGGACCGGCACTTGGGCAGCCTGGTCTGCAGGACGAAGAGCGACAGGATGAGGAGGAAGTCCAGGCCCCACACCAGGCAAGCGACGCTCACCACCGTCCTCATCGTCATCACCGAGCGGTACCGCAGGGGCATGCAGATGGCCATGTAGCGGTCGAACGCCATGGCAGCCAGGATGAACAGGACCCCGCCGCCGTACATGTGGAGGAGGAAGGCCTGCAGCAGGCAGAGGTGGTAGTAAACCTTCCGGGTCCCTGTGACGATGTCGGAGAGCACCTTGGGAAGCATGGCCGATATCCCCACCAGGTCGTTGAGAGGCAAGCTGAACAGGATGAAGTACATGGGAGTGTGCAGCTTTCTCTGGAATATGATCAGAGCCAGCAAGGTCATGTTGCAGAATACGGCAAACAGATAGATAATAACACCCAGAAAGAATATAGGGTACTTTCCTCTGGGTGGAATATAGAACGGGTCAAGGCTTATTTCACTGAGTTCACTCATGGACTCGTTTTCCATATTGAGCTAATCACAATCACAATCACAATTCAATTGTTTTAAAAAATAGCATTTGAAAAAGCAAGATTACACCCGCTGGATACATGCATAAGAGCGACCATTAGGACACAGCTGGCACACATTGTGAGGGTTATACTCACTGTCTCTGAATTTGATCACTCCCAACACTCGTCGTCATCATCACCTGCGCACCGTCCTCTGGGAAAACAGACAATTAACAACAACAAGAAATTTAAAAGATTGGATGACAGATGTTAAGTGATAAAAGAATGATGAAGATGAAGGTCTGTCCATAAAATGCTTTTTTTCTATTTTTGTTGTGTACTTATTATAACATATACTATTGTCCTAGTAACACACATAGTAAAAAAAAAGTTAGAACTAGGAACTAGTGCTTTCATGTTGTCTTTTGTGTACGTTAACTTGTAGTATTTAGAGCAGGGGTTCTCGTTTTGGGGCCAGGGAGCTCTTACAGGAAAAAAATTTCCAAGGACCCCTCAAAAATCGTAACACCAATTAAACATACGCTTACCATTTGTACTCTAAGATCCCATTGGAACTATTTGTATTCTAAAAATGTTCAATCTAAATTCTTCAGAGGTTCATAGTAATGAAAAGAAACACATTTCAATTTGAATCATGTTAATACCACTTATATACTTTTAAACATAGGGTCATTTTTTTATTTTATTTTATTACAACTTGACAGCATTTATTCCTTTTTAAAGGATTTATCCTAAAAGCTTTCACAACAGTTTACAGTAAAACAATGAGCAGTAACAACAGCAACAAAACATAGTCCTATGACTATGAACTGTAACAAGATGAACAGTAACAAGACATAGTCCTACAACTGAACAGTAACAAGACATAATCCTATGACTATGAACAGTAACAAGTTGTAAGTAACTTGTTGTAACAGTCGAGTTGAATAGCAAGTCATTCAGAGCCTAAGTAGATATGGGATGTACACAGACTCTAGTGCAGTCAGACCTAGGTCTCCCTGAGTACTGGACTAGGGGGCACAAGCTTTGTCCCAGCGTTGGGTAAGGAAGTTTGCCTCATACAAAACAGTCTGCTTCACTGCCAAAGGGAAGGACCTACAACTGAAATGAAAGGGGTAGATATAGTTGGACCTGTAGAGAGGAGTAAAGCAGGGAATAGCTCAATTTTAGTTATATGGGATTACGCCACTTGATACCCTGAAGCATCCAAGAGACCAAGAGGAGTGTAGTCTCCTATGTGCTAGATGTGTGAACAGCTCCTATGCATCAACTGCCTAGGCGCAGGACAATTTAATGAGAGCCCAAAGAAATCCTATGCGACGATTCGACAAGTCAGATTGAACTTGCAATTTCCAGCCCGGGGATCACATCCTGCGGTTATTGCCAAGCTCGGTAAACAAGCTGTTGGCAAAATGGCAGGGAAGCATACCAGATCACCAGGTAGATGGGCCTAGTCACTGACGGGGCCACATAGCCACACGTAAACTGTAAACAACTAGTCCAGCAATGTAAAAATAGAGAAGAGGTGCGTGATGCCTACACTGCTTCTGTGGTCCGTGTAGCACCTTCAATTAATTTTTAATTTTAATTTTATTACAATGGATTCATTATGACCATAACCCACTTCTTAACCTAACCCTTACCTATAGATAGAGCTGTAGTTGAAGGGGAGATCTAGGTTCCTGCTCTGGCGGCAGGTCCTTAGCCATAGATTTATGTTTAAACATTTGTTATTTTTATTAATTCGGGTGGGTTAAACAAAATGTAGCAGTTAGTTCAATCTCTTACCATGGATGATTTGGTGGACATCTATGCCGAAATGGAACCATGTTGTTACCCTCTTATGGATTGATGCAACTAACCTTGATGCCTGAATATAAACATCCCCCCTTCCCACACTGGAGAGCTGAATACAGTTATTGTTCTCAATGACAACAAAACAACAGATTATTTGCAGTCAAATGTTTAATATGAAATACAGATGACAGACTATTACATTTATTACATTAACATTTAACAGAGTATTTGCCTGTAAATGATCACTTTTACTCCTCATTGAAACAACACAAAAAATAAATAACAAAGTCATCAAGCTGTTAAGTTTAATGACATACATTGTTTCATGCTATACGCTATATATGTGTACATTCAAATTATAATTAATGAATAATACATTTGGGACAGGTATTTCAAATTTGCATGAGCTACAAACACTTTAATGCATTGCATCAGACAAATTGTTTAATGTGTATATGTGTCTCTGTTTGTCCCTATACTAATTAACCATGCAACAAAAATAACAAATCATAACTTATTGATCACTTCTTAACAACAATATAATGTTTGAAATGAGGCTGTGCATTATGAAAAATATAATGTATATTGTCTTAGGCACATTTAATATATAATGCTCACTTTATATATTTTAATAACAATAAAACAATAAACATGGGAATTGTCATCTGCTCATATGTTATTTGCAGGTTGGCCTTTTTCTTTTCATGATTTTAAACATGTTTTTCTGAAGTTCTTTTGTGTTCAACCCATATATAAGTGGATTGAGTATTGGGGGAAATATAAGAACTGATACACCCAGGGACCTTCTCAGGTTCGGTGGCAAACTCTCAAATCTGTGAGCCAACAAAGTGATGAGAGAGTTTATTTGAAAGAAAATAAAAATTACCAGATGTGTACCACATGTTTGGAGAGCTTTGCCCCTCGCATCCGACTTCTTAGTCATCACACAAGTCATCAGGATCTGGATGTATGTGTATATAACTAATACGAGCGGAACCCCTTCAACTAACGATATCAAAAATAACCCAAAGTAGTTATTGAAGGTTCTGCCTTTGCACATGAGTCTCACTAAAGAGGGATTGTTGCAGAATATATCCACTATATTATCCATACATAATTTGTACCGTGCAGAAATACCCAACAGCACTAGCATCAAAAAGAGAATAACTAACCAACCAACAACGATGATTCTTATCAAAATATTTGACGTCATTAGAGAGTGGTACCTAAGAGGAAAGCATATAGCGATATACCTGTCATAGGCCATCGCAGTTAGAAACAAGAAGTTCCCTGTACCATAGATGTGAATCAACAGAGCCTGGAGGAAACACCCAGGGTAGGAAATAGAGCGATTATTGGACACTATACTGTAAAGAAGTTGAGGTAGAAAAGCAGTGGTTGCCATGACATCCAGTATTGGAAGGTTAAGCAGCAGCATGAACATAGGTGTATGCAAACTCTTTGTGTAGACAATTGTTGTAAACACTAATAAATTACAAAACACAATCATTAGATATGTAAGGGTTCCAAAAACAAAAGCAGGGTAAATGTAGCCAGGCGGTATATTTAATGGTTCCATCGTCAGCTTCATATTCCAGTGAGCAGGAGTAGCATTTATTTTCATTTTTAGTTGTCAAAAAAATGCAATTTTCCTGGAGAAAAAAATCCAAGCACTCAAAGTTAAATAAAGTTAAACAAGTCATAATATCTTCGTTAACACTTCAAACAGCTTGATATTCATAGCAAACCTATTGGTATCTTACCTGTTACACTGGGTAGTACTTCTGTCATCAACTGTAATTGATACCATTTATGTTCAGAACATTTATGTCCTGCCCATACGTGTGTACAATCATTTTATAATGTAAGAACCAGGAGCAGCAGGACCCAAGGGTGAAATTAAACATGCAGCACACTTCAGCCAACGGTGGGGGCCATCGCAGTTAGAAACAACACGTTTTCTGTATCATAGATGTGAATCAACAGAGCCTGTAGAAAACACATAGGTTAGATCGATTTTCATTCTAAAGATGCTGTATGATAAATAATTAGGATATGCCGAAGCATACCTACTTTTTAGCAAATGTGGCTCAGGAGGATGGCATTGCACAGCTGCATCCACCGCTGACAGAGAAAAGTGATATTTATCAAGTAAACAGAAGTAAACCTTTTAACTTATGATGATAACAGTATGTTTGAATCTACATTATAATGCAACAATGAAGCGCTTCATATTCAGTAGCTCAGTGGTCGCCTCACAACCAGAAGGTTGCTGGTTTGATCCCGCGGCTCCTCCTAGCAAACTGTCCTTGAGCAATACACCCTAATGTTGCGCTATATCAAAGCCAGTCCATTTACCATTCATAATAACAAATACATTAAATTGACACTGTGCTTGTGCTTTGTGTGTATTTTGGAGGTAGCTCAGTTGGCAAATGTTTAGTTCAAATACAGACCTGGTATTACCAAAACAAATGCAAACTCGTGCTATCTAGGTTCCCACAGGAGAAGGAAGAAAAGGTCAGCCATGTTGTTATCAAGGACCCATAGCCAACATAGGCTTCAAGGAGTGATGCTAACTGTGGAGTCACCACAAGTAGGTCAAGAAAGCAAGTAGGTCGAGAAAGGTAAGCAACCAGCTACCAAACTGAAAAGAGGGAAAAAGGGTTCAAAAAGATTCCTGAGGGACTGGGCTCTTCTTCGGCTGGAAGCTGGAATTCTTGCAGCTAGAGGTACGAGAGCAGATTATTGTCCCACAAACATGGCCTTGCACTGTTTGGGAGCAATACCACAAAGCCACAGGTCACAGTGCGCTGCACGCACTGGTGGTGCCCTTTTAGTCAAGGCCATCAGGACATCAGGAACTGATCCTCAGACTGCCTGCAGTGCATTCAAAGCAAAAACAGGCCAGTGGTGAGGCCCCTCTGCTGCCCATTGTGAGTTCCTACCCACAAGAGACGGTTGCAATATACTTTTTGTCATTGGGTAGGCCAGGGGACTGCTTCTCTTTGTAAAGCAGATGCTGCCACAAGCATCTGCATCTTGAGCTCCTCTCAAGGTCACAGGACAAAGGGTGATATGCAAACCGGTTTATTGTAAGAGTTTGTGGTTGTAGATTTACAGAGTACATGGTTCATGCTAGCTGCCTCCCCATTCCTCCAAGGGTTGGTGCTGGGAGATGGCTGAGTCCCGATCGGAGTCTGTGAGGTCCCTGTTTGTGCGCCAGTGTAGCAGACGATGCTGCCAAAGCTCAACCTGGACAAGACTGAGCTAGTGTTCTTCCCGGCAAAGGGCTGTCTGCACCGAGACCTGGCTGTCACCCTTGATGATGCTGTGGTGACACTTACTCGGACTGCAAGGAATCTGGGTGTGACCCTGGACGACCAACTGTTGTTCTCGGCAAACATTGCATCGGGGACACACTCCTGCAGATTTTGCCTCTACAACAACAGGAGGATGCAGCCTTTTCTCACTGAAAAGGCTGCACAGGTGCTTATCCAGGCTCTTGTTATCTCCCAGCTGGACTACTGCAACTCCCTCCTTGCTGGTGCCCTGGCATTTTCCATCAGGCCCCTGGAGCTCATTCAGAAAGCTGCAGCGGAATGGAGTAGTCGCATACGACACGCTCTCCCGTAACTTTTCCATTTATAACTTTTTTAACAACCCAAACTTGACCCAACTCCCTCAGGGGATAAAATAAATGATCAATAATTAGTCTTTTTGTATTATTATCATTTATCATCTAAAGCCAAACAAACAAAGATGACGCCAAAAGAGACGAGCGATTGTCCGGAGACGACCAATTTAGCATGTCAGCTCTGACTAGCCTGTTCGATAAGCACAAGTCAGACATTTCTACTGAGTTCAAGTCTTCATTCGCATCTCTTGAATCGAAGTTAGATGCTGTCCAGGCCCCAGTGACTGATCATGGTGAGCGTATTGCGAGTTTGGAGACTAACGCCAACCTGGCAGAGGATCGATTTGTGGCCGTCGAGGCGGCGTGCTCCGCACTAATGGTGGACTATGCTAAGTTAAAAGCTAAAATCATTGACCTGGAGGGACGAAGCCGTCGCAATAACCTCAGGATCATCGGCATACCAGAGTCCATTGAGGGTCCTCGACCCACTGCCTTCTATTCCGAGGTCCTTGTCAAGATGCTTGGCGACCAGGTGTTGCAAACTCCCCCGGAGCTGGACCGGGCCCATCGAACATTAGCCGCAAAACCTCGACAAGGGGACAAGCCCAGACCCGTGATTGTCTGTTTTCATCGACATCAAACCAAAGAGCTGGTAATCCGTGAAGCCCGCAACCAGGACTCGCCGATCCGTATCTACGAGGACTACTGCCCCGAGGTCCAGGAGCAGCGGGCGGCCTACCGCGATGTCATGGCTAAGCTCTACAACTCTACAGCTAAGCTCTCCTTTACCCGAATAAGCTCCAGATCACCGACAAAGAGGGTAACAAGAAACGGTTCTCCTCGGCTGAGGAAGCCGTCGCCTACGTGAGATCCTGGCCGGCTTAAAAGCTATTCTTCTTTGGCTACATGGCTACCTGATTAGCGGCTGGCACTAGCACTACCACCTATATATATTTATCTTGCTCATTATTATTGTTGGACGTTATAGGGCTAATTTGCTGTTTTGCCCTTCTCTGTTTTGGTTAGCCACTCTAACTTGGACCTGCCTGTCGAGCACTTTATCGACTTTTTTCTTTGTTTAATGAGTCTTCACTGACATTTCGCGGGGCACTGCCATCTCGTCTACCATAAACGCCTCATAAGCCATGGGTTAGTATCTTTACTGTTTTTACCTACTTGCACTACATTTTAGAAATATAACCCAACTACCTCCCCGATCATTTGCAGGACCATGTTCTCACATTTATGTGCAATGAGAGTATCTCAGTTTTTTCCCCATTATTCTGTATCTTCATTTAGCTGGTCTGCCTTGTTTATGATTATCATCGCTGATATGACTGTTTACACCCACTGATGGAAGGCGGATATTGTGTTAATAATGTATGTCTCTGGGCAACGCCAGTGCTCTTTATTAGTTTTTTCTATTATTACTATTATTATTATCTATTTTTGTGTGTGTCTGTCAACACTGCCAAGGGTTACACTGTTACTACTGGGAACCGCGTGTGTAAGGGACCCGTAAGTATGGAAAAAAACCGGAAGCGTATCAAGGGTTACTATGTAATTGTATTATTATTTTGTATTTGTATTGTTTGTTTGTACTGTATGTTATTTCCCCCCCCCTCCCTCCCTACCCCCCCCCCCTCCCCCCTCAGGCATCGTCAGTTCACATATCCTCCCAGCTGTAGGTGAGTAATGGCTAGAGTAACTTCATCTCAGGGCAGGGGTTGCCGGTTTGTCTCTTGGAACGTTAGGGGAGTCAATGGAGTCGTTAAGTATTGTCACACTTACAACAACTTAAAGGGGATATTTAGGGGATAGGGCCTCCGAGGTCACATGCATTAAAATACCCTGGATGAGCCGCATATTCCACTCAAAGTTTTCCGCAAGGGCGAGAGGCGCAGCCATCATAATCAGTAAAAATGTAACTTTCAAGCCCTCGAAAACCATTGAAGATCCCAATGGACGCTTTGTAGCCGTCTCGGGCAAGCTGTTCAATATCCCAGGGATCCTAGTATCGGTCTATGCCCCTGTGTGGGACGATCACAGATTTATTGCGCACCTCTTTTCTTCTCTCCCCGATATAGACAGTCATTATCCAATTTTAGGAAGCGATTTCAACCTTATTCAAGACCCCGTCCTCGATAGGTCCTCCTCTAAACCTTCCACCTTGTCCAATTCTGCCACAACGCTGAAATCACTCACAGACCAGCTGGGGCTGAGCGACGCCTGGAGATCCGCCCATCCATCTGCTAAGGCATTTTCTTTTTTCTCACGTTCTCATGTTCACCGTTCGTATTCACAAATTGATTTCTTTCTCTTCGATAACAGACTCTCACATTGGTCTGATTGTAGTAGCTACCACAGCATAGTGATTTCTGATCATGCCCCCTAAATGGCGGGGGTTGCTGATCAGCTCCAGAGGGTCGATACACAATATGCCGTCACCCTAACTCCGACTGTATAGCCAACGCCTTAAGCTTCAAGCCGAGTTCGACCTCCTGTCAACGGCTAGGATCGAAAGACAATTGTATTTTGAGAGTGGGGAGAGAGCAGGTAAGCTGCTCGCTCACCAGGCCAGGGCTGCAGCTCTTTCAAGATTGATCCCTAGGATAAAGTCTTCATCGGGGACCATTGTCTCTGACCCAAAAATGGTGAACAATGTTTTCTCCGATTTTTATGCAGATCTTTACTCCTCAGAGTGCTGACCTGGGGTTTGGAGCAGTCAAAACCCTCTGGAGCTGCTCACATATCCTAGAGTTAGCACTGACCTTGCCGACGGGCTAGGAGCACCAATCTCAACTACTGAAACACAGGAGGTGATAAGACGGTAAATCCCCCGGCCCGGACGGGTATATAGTAGAATTCTATAAAGCGTATTCCAATCAAATCTCCCCGCCATTAACCAAACTTTATAACAAATCTTTCAGTAACGGCCGACTTCCCCCAACTCTGTCTGAGACCACCATATGTCTCCTATTAAAAAAAGATAAAGACCCTCTTGAATGTGGCAGCTATAGGCCCATTTCGCTTTTATGTGGACCAAAAGATCCTGGCTAAGATTTTAGCCTCACGCTAACAAAACGTTCTACCAACCCTGATCTCAACAGACCAAACTGGCTTCATGGTCGGGAGAAACTCCTCCTATAATTATCTCTCCCAACCCTGCCGTTCCAGAGGTCATAATATCCCTAGATGTCGAAAAAGCATTTGACAGGGTTGAGTGGGAATATCTATTCTATGTCCTGGCTAAATTTGGACTGGGCCCTGAGTTTGTCGGCTGGATTAGGCTGCTCTATGACTCCCCAGTTGCGTCGGTGTTAAGTAACCCTCTTTTGCTCTTTGCCATGGCACCAGACAGGGTTGCCCGCTCTCCCCCCTCCTATTCGCTATGGCCATCAAACCTTTGGCCATTTGACTTCGGGGGGAGGGGAGAGTTGAGGGCATCACCAGGATGGGGTTCACTCACAAACTGTTATATGCAGAATATCTGTTATTATATATTTCTAATCCGGTCTCATCCCTCCCAGTGGTCAAAGACATTTTGACTCTGTTTGGAAAATATTCCGGATACAAACTAAATTTCCATAAAAGCGAGCTTCTCCCCATTAACACCCAATCTAGAAACATACCACAGTCCTCCTTCCCATCGTTCAAGGATCTCTTTGCTAAAAAAATTTGCCCTAGTGTAAACTCGACATAACTCGCTGGTCCTCTCTCCCCCTGTCTTTAATTGGCCGAGTCAATCTTATAAAGATGGTGATCCTCCCCAAGCTCCTCTACTTGTTCCAACACATTCCTATCTTTGTGAGAAAGTCCTTCTTCCAGCAGCTAGATCAGATGGTATCCTCATTTTTATGGGCTAATAAAGTTCCAGGCATTAAGAAGGCTATCCTACAGCTCCCCCAAAAATCAGGTGGTTTGGCGCTACCGAACTTCATCCACTACTATTGGGCATGCAACATTGACAAACTACGCGTCTGGTTTGACGACAGGGCCGAGACATGCCCCTCATGGGCCCGAATGGAGCTTCAGTCATCAACGCTCTCTCTCCAATCTCTTCCCCTTCCCCTTAAAATCCATAATCTATCCCAAAACCCAGTCGCCACTGATTCAATAAACATCTGGGTACAATTTCGTAAACACTTTTTAAACAAACCTTCCATTCTAGCCCCAGTTTTTAGGAATCACTTATTTTCTCCTTCCTCTTCAGATCCCACTTTCCGTATCTGGCGAGACAAGGGCTTACTTTGAGTAAAGGACTTCTACAAGGAAGGAATCTTCACTGACTTCACAGAGCTCTCATCTAGGTTTGACCTGCCCACATCTCACTTTTTTCGTTTTCTTCAAGTTAGACACTTTATTATATCTAAGTATCCTCACTTCCGATTCTCTACTCGCCCTAGACCCCGCTCAGAAACGCTCCATCTCCATAATTTTCCTTAAACCGGACCCGGCGGCTTAGCTGAAACAGACATGGGAGCAAGAGATAGGGGTGCTAATACTAGACAACCAGTGGGACCAAATTCAAAAACTAGTCCACTCGGCATCCATGTGTGCTAGACATGGCTTGTTGCAGTGCAAGGTTCTTTTCAGAGTACACTACACGAATGCTCGACTGGCAAAAATATTTTCAGGCACCAGCAACACCTGTAACAGGTGCAAACAGTCACCCGCTAACCACTCTCATATGTTCTGTTCCTGCCCGACCTTATCCAGCTTCTGGGGTCCAATATTTAACACACTGGGGATAGTGCTGGGCGTGAGCCTCAGCCCCGATCCTCTCACTGCTTTATTTGGAATCCCACCACCCGCGACACCAGATTTCCCATCAACAAAGCGGCGTGTCTTAGCCTACACAACCTTACTTGCCAGGAGACTGATTTTATTTAAGTGGAAGCATGCTCTCCCCCCCCCTCACACAATAGCTGGCTCAAGGAGATCCTAAATCACATTAAACTCGAAAAGATCAGGTTCTCACTTGGGGACCCCAAGGATTCCTTCGAGAAGACCTGGAGGCCCTTTGCTGATTATTTAGATAGGACCGCCATTCACTCAGAAGATAATTAGATGCCACCCCCCCCTTCCCCCCCCCCCCCCATCCCTTCTTGTTTAATTTTGTTTTGTTTGTTTTCTGTTTGTCTAGCTTTTTTTTTAAATATATACTGTATATATTTTTTTAGTCTCTACACTGGCTACCTGTAGCTGCTTGCATCCAGTCAAGACCTTGGTGCTAGCCTACAAGGCAGTAAAGGGAACAGCTCCATCCTACCTCCAGGCAATGGTCAAGCCCTACCTCCCTGCCTGTCCACTTGCTCTGCTTCCTCGGGCCGTCTGCTTGCCCCCTCGCTTAGGGGCCCTTGTGGCCGATCTACGCAGTCATGGCTCTTGTCTGTCCGGGCCTCAATTTGGTGAAATGAAATTCCCACGGACGTTAGGCTGCAGAGTCATTGCCAATCTTCTGCCGCAGGCTGAAAACTCATCTCTTCAGGAAACACTACCCGGATCCTTCCTCCTAGCACATCCTCTTATCACTTTTTACTAGCGTATTAGTGAATTACTAAGAAGATTGTCTAAGTAGATTGTTAGGTAGATATGAGCAGTGGTTCAGTTCTTGGAGACTTGAAATGCTGAAATATACTTATAATATGCTTTTGACTTCTGGTGACGAGTTGTTCTCTTAGCTAGCTTTGTTGTAAGTCGCTTTGGATAAAAGTGTCTGGTAAATGACTGTAATGCTTACTCGCCATTCCCTTCCACAGTAGGATTTTTTTTAAATGCTCCTATCAAAATACTGTACACAATAAAAATAACCATAAAAAGAACAATAAAGTGACTGACGGATGATATGTACATGTGTTGAATTGTATAAAAATAGTTTACAAAGTATTTGAAAGTGCCAGTCGTACAGCAGCATCATAAGTACAGTGCAGAACAGTGGAGTGGCTGTAATGACGATCCATTGTTACAACATGCCTATGCCCTTTTAGACCTAAAATCTCACTGTTAAGCATATTGAGTATAATATTTTAGTATAACAAAGTCATGTGTGTTTATGCTACTATATGACATCATCATAGCGTGCCTGCGTGCACATTCAGGTGAAGATATGAATGAGCATGAGCGTCATTAAACGGGTCTCTTCCCAGGTCCAGTTCAACAAGATTGGAAATTTCTCTTTTTCTTCATAACTAGCTAGCATTGGTGCTAACCACTTTGGTTGACTGTATTAGTGGATACTTCTGCTGAGTAAAATGTTTCACGCAACACTCTCCAAGCAGAGACAGCGATACACCGTCTGTAGTGCCCTTCTATCTTTCCCTGTCCCAGAGTCATTGCTGGACATAGCACCTGAACCAGTTGTGGTCCAAGCCCCAGAAGTATATCTAGTAGCTGGGCTTGGAGACAGGTGACCAAGGTCCCTACTTGAGGGTTCCCTACGTTCTGCTAAGGCAATGCGAGGGAAATAACCTTTAAGATATGGAGAGAAGGGGGAGAATGTGTCACAGAGTGAAAGGGCATTTGTTTTTCTGCATTTTTTACGTTTATTTTGGTTAATTTCCATGTTGCTGTGATTCATTGTCTTTTACTTTTTTCTTGATGTGTTTTATCTTTTTATTTCTTTATATGATTTTTTTATAGAAGTAATTGTGTACTTTGCATGGATTTTGTGTGTGTTTTGTGTCATGTAGCACCACAAGCCCTCCAGTAGAAAAATATTTCTTTCTTTACACAGGCACTTTTTTTCTGCAGAAATAGATGATAGATGATCAATGGTTGTTTGTTACTTACTTGCCAATTTATTCATAAAATAAGAAATTCTTTATTAATTCTGAATAATACACATTTTGAAATGGGGCATTAAACAGGGATTAGATAATTACAGTAGATTCCGATAGATTTATAATAGTATTAGTAGTAGAAGAAAATATTAAAATATAAAGGTTTTAATTTATGTAAGCCTTCATCTATATGGATATTTCAAATATCATGTCACTGGGGTTAATAAAATACATATTTTATGATGTATAAATATTATTAAATTATATTTATAATATATATATTTTATTTAAACTATCTTGGATAATCTATCATGCTTAAATAAAACATCCCTAAAGACTAATCATCTGTGAAAAAAACAAAAAATAACTTCCTTCTGATGAAATTTCTCCTGTGGATTACTCCCTGTGGAGATGACTAACTATCCATCTATCCATCTAAATACCAGTACCTAGGAGAATCATTTGTTCCACTGGCTTGTTTGCTACATGGGTATTATGACACTGTCACAAAGCCAAGGGATACAATATGTTCATACCTGGCACAATGTCATCATCCATCCAAAGGTTTGCAATCATTAGGTGAGGACCAAATTAGGTGAGGTTTTTGTGAGGACAAAAACACTATTACCGAGTATTAATGAGTCCCTTAGAGGGAGCTTTAAATGATGTGTTATTAACTTTCCATCTTTAATTATTCCCTGGAGGCTTGGAAAGCCCATTGTTGTTAACCGGTTCACCCACTGTTGTTCATAGACAAGTGTCACTCAATCACGTGTGGTGTGAAAGACCCTGTAGTGTTGTTGAGGCAACACAATCATACCTTACTCCAATTGTTCTAAACTTTATTCGGTGAGTATCATTGGAAACATTACTTACAATCGTTTTTATTTAATTCTATGCAAATTACACATTTATTACAAATATACTGCTTTACCATACAAACATCTTAAATCAGTATTGCTAAACTTTCACTGCCATATTCATTTTGAATTTAGATTTTGCTCATCGGGAAAGCTTGCATTTAATGCATGAAATAAAATAGGGAATATACACAAATAAAGCATTGCCACGATAATCTTGTGGTCTGAGTTATCAATACCACTAAATATATTGCACAAAGCAATGGGAGGTGTTCCCCAGGTTGATTGGCAGGGCACATTTAATCGATGATCTATTAATCACAATAAATTATACACAATCAATAATCTGAATCACATCGGGCAAAAATAAATCGCAATTAGCATTTGTATCATAATAGTGCAGCCCAAACATTTTAATCCACATTTCTATGCTTTACATCCTAGTTCCCTAAAGGAATTAACTGAAAGTAATTTAATCATATAATTAAAACACCAGTAGCAGCTGTGACAACATGGAACTAAAGTGGACACGTGTGACCCTTTGAAACATGTAATAGACTCTAAGTGGGCAGTGGGGCCGAGCTAATGACCCCACTCCAGGGAAGTGGACACAGTGGACCCTGCTTCAAATTGGTTTAAATGCCTTAATTGATTTGAGCCCTTCGTTAAAGACCACGATCCAGGAGGGTTTTAGATTGCCCAAAGGTCATTCAGAAAGAATTCTTCCATATATTCTTGCTCAGTCTGAAGTAGACCATACTACTACTACTACTACTACTACTGCTATAAACAGGTGTAGTATTTGTATTATAACATGTGCTTTTAATGAATGTTACATATTATATACATACAGGGCTTTGAGTTACAAAACATGATGCAGACAAGCCCACCCCAATCTTTTGTAATATAATTCTGCTTAAAAGACAGCATATTGTATTACATACAAGCTACAATCATGACAGTTAGCACTTAGCAGCATGTTGGCAGCTAATGCTAAGTCCCAAGCTCAATGTCAGCAGTGTTAGAACCAGGTGTATTTCACAAAAGTATATATTGTGAAAATGTGCTTGAGTACAATTACTAATCCAGGAAATTACTCAAGTAAAAGTACATTTGCATTACTTAAACAATGTTTTATATTGTAATTATTTACATTTGCCAGCTGTTAAGAACACACAAAAGCAATATAGCCAGTGAACAACCATAGGATTCAAGATACAAGATACAAGATTTGTATTGGCCATTTGCAACAATGGGATGCTTACTCCCCATTCCCTCCCACTGTATGCATTTCTAAAACAATACTATAAAAATACTATATGCAATAAAAAACAAAACGTAAAAATAACAATCAAGTGAGAATAAAGTGACTGATGGATGATATGTTTCGAACTCTGCAAAAATATTTGAAAGCATTTAAAGTGCCAGTTGTCACATCATGAATACAGTGCAGTACAGTTCAGAATAGTGCAGTTACTGTAATGTGTCCAGAAAGTATGATAGTGTGATGTTAATGACAATGTTATAATAGTAGCAGCACTCCTAGCGGTTCAGTAGGTGCACTGCATGTTGATAAAAACGATCTGGAACCTGGTAGTCCTTGGATGCTGGGATGCTGTGGAACCGGCAACTGGACAGTAGGGGGGAGAAGAGATGGTGCCTAGGGTGGTTGCGGTCCTTAGTGATAGTATGGCCTTCTTCCGACTTCTGGTCCTACAGATCTCCTCAATGCATTGAAGTGCACACCTGATCTTTTCTGCAGTCTTCATAACCCTCTGGATGGCTTTCATGTTTCTGAGTGGTATACCACCCAGTGACACAATTTGTCAGGACACTCTCTACAGTGCAACAGTAAAAGTTCACTAACCACCATTGGCCTATTCCGCTTTTCCTCAGGCACCGCAGGGCATAGAGGTGCTGGTGTGCAATATTAACAATATTTCAGCACGACCTCCGTGTTGCGGGTCCACACCAGGTTGTTGGAAATCTGTAGTCGTAGGAAATGGAAGCAGCTGACGACTTTCACCAGTGTCCTGTGCAGGCTGATGGTGGAGTGGGTGCCCCGGGGGCTCCTGAAGTCCACGATGAGCTCCTTAGACTCACTGACATTCAGTGCAAGGCTGTTGTCCTTGCACCATCGCGTCAGCCGGACTACCTCATCTCTGTACCCATCTTTTGTCGTCCTTGCTTATCAGGCCGATGACTGTGGTGTCGCTGCAAACTTGCTAATCCGATTATTGCTGTGCGTGGCAGTACAGTCATGTGTGTACACAGATTACAGCCGGGGACCGAGGCAGCAGCCTTGCGGTGCTCCTGGCTGTACTCGCTGTACACAGGCTGCCCAAATTCATTCATAAATGTATTCCCCTGCTTTTACTCTCCTGCAAATAGACTTGGTTGTGACTTGCTCACATGTTGTGCTTCCATGTGTTTGTATGTATGTGGGAGACAGTGAGTGAGTAGGAGCCCACAGCTCAGGCCGGCAGAGTGAGGGGCGATAGGAGTGCACAGTTTATGGCACCGCAAGCCTTTTTTATTAAGACTATCAGGGGCAGTTTGTTCCTTTGGGCAATAGGGCATTTTTCTTATCACATTCTACAACTGTGTCATGCTAGATGTGACTGTTCGACAGTTTGTCTTGCCTCTGAATATCATGGTCCGATCAGGGCCACGTCCATGTTCCATAGATTCAAGGGTAAACGGTAAATGGACTGCATTTATATAGTGCTTTTCTATAACTACTGCGGCCACTCAAAGTGCTTCAAAGGCAAGCCTCATTCATACACCGACGGTGGAGTGAGCCGTGCAAGGCGCCCGCCACCTCAACACTTGGCTTGGAGGAGGAGCCGGGGAATCAAACCAGCAACCTTCCGGTTGTCAGACGACCACTTTACCTCCTGAACTACTGCCGCCCCTTTTGGGCAATTTCAGTCTGATTGTCACAATGTAATGTGAAAAATGTCTAGCTTCAGGTCAGCTATCAATCAATTTGCAGCAGGCGCCACTGAATGATATTAAATGTTGTTAGGCCCCAGCAATCAGCCCAACACGCTCTCGGCCCACTGGGAGTTCTCCCGAGCCGTCCGATTGCCAGTCCGCCACTGATCAACAGTAATCTGTGATGATTCTATTTGATTTGGAAACATATACAGGTATAGGTACAAAAGGTCAGTCTCAGTCTGTTGGGACTTGGCTTGGGAACCGGAAGGTCGCAGTTCAAGTCCCGAAACGTCTGGGCACTGCTGAGGTGCCCTTGAGCAAGGCACCAGACCCCCTACACTGCTCCCCGGGCAGCTGTATATACAATAGCTGCTCACTGCGTCTCATACTGAGACGGGTTAAATGCAGAGAAACACATTTTACGATGTGTTCATGTATGTGACCAATAAAGTTCCAATAAAAATTGAATCCTCCAGATTTAGAGTCCTTTTCCATTGATACAATTAAACATTTCTTCCAAAAAATCTCTTCATCTCATTGTTCCATGGGAATGAACACCTACTAATCAATGGTAGTTTACCAATCATAAACATCTTAGATCAGCCCTTAATTTCTGTATACAACTAGTTAGGCTCATGGGCATGCAGCTGTTAACCCTTCACAGTTGGGTTTCCTGTTGCCTGGAGGAGGACGGGAAGAAGCCATGGATAAAAGGGGTCACAAGTGGGTCGTCTCCCTCAGTTTTGGCATGTCCTCTGCTGGATCCATGACTTGTAAGTAAGAACCCTTGTGACTTGTGTGCTTGGCTTTTAGTGATTACATATTTCTTAACGCTTCGCAATGGAGTCATTTAGCAGATGTGTTTGTTTAAAGTGATTTTGGTCATTCATTTTTCTCACAGGGATTTTTGTCACTAATGAGGAAGGTAATGGTAAATGGACATTTATATAGCGCTTCTCTAACCAATGGTTACTCAAAGCGCTTTACAAGTCATGCCTCACATTCACCCATTCATACACACATTCAACCACCAACGGCAGAGTCAGCCGTGCAAGGAGACAGCCAGCACGTCAGGAGCAGTTAGGGTTAGGGTGTCTTGCTCAAGGACACCTCGACAGCTTTTGCTAGGAGGAGCCGGGGGATCGAACCATCCGAGCCGACCGCTCTACCTCCTGAGCTATACTGCCGAGGTAGGGTAGGTTTGGGATCTGGCTCAAGGAAGCCTACAGGTCGACCTGTAGGCTCCTCAAACTGCACCGAGTATAGTCTGGTTTTAATCATTGTTTTTAGATTTGAGTTGTTTGTGGTTGCATATTATCATAAAGTTCGGGAGGGGGGGGGGGGGGCGGTATAAAAGAACAGATACTGTATGCAAGACACTATGATGTTTGTAGATTGTGGTTCTTTTCAGAATGTGTTCTAGTAAATTCAGTTTCCATTATTTTTGTTTGTGTCCACCTTTGTTTGCAGATACGTGTGCTCTGGTGTCGGTAGTCTTTCAGTGAGGAAAGTAAGTGCATTCGGAGTTGGTATTAATTGTTTTTGTTAAATGTTATTTCATATTGAGCATAATGGTGCTGATTTCACACTCTTTAAAGAGACTATGTGTAGTATTTGTACAGGAATAAATCACTTTTAATTCCCAATTGATGAACAGGTTGTAATTTCACAAAGAATATGAGGCCTTCCTTGACTCTCCAAGAATTTATATTTTCTTTGAACCAGGCCGGTTTGGCCTGGTCTAAGCCTGGTTAATGGCAAAAGAAAACAGCAACTGTCATTACCTTTTAATGTGTACATTGTTTATGTATGATCATAACAAACATAGTTTGTGCTTGTTTTTGTCTCAACCCACAGAGATCACACTCATGTGCTCATGTCAGCAGGCTGTATTTCACTTACCGGCCAAAGAAGCCAGTGATGAGAAGCCACCTCTGATCTTTAGACATAGTACCTTAAGTGTTTGAGAATAGTATGGAACGTGCACACATAATCACTCAAAATCCTTTATTTTGTACCCCTTGTATAGGTTTCTTTGTGCTCTAAACCATGGACTCTAACAACACAACACCAAGTGATATCCTCCAGATCCAGGGCTTCAGCATCTCCCCACAGTTCACATACCCCCTGGCCTTCCTGCTGCTCTTCGTCTACATCCTCATCCTCCTCTCCAACATCGGCGTGATCGCGGTGATCGCCGCAGAGAAGAGTTTGCACCAGCCCATGTACATACTGTTCTGCAACCTGTCCGTCAACGACCTCATGGGCAACACGGTGCTGCTTCCCCGGCTCATGGTGGACATTGTGTCCACGGAGCGGCTGATCACGTACAACCAGTGTGTGGCCCAGGCCTTCTACAGCCACACGTTCGGCTCGGCCTCGCACCTGATCCTGATCATCATGGCCTTCGACCGCTACGTGGCCATCTGCCACCCGCTGAGGTACGGCTCCGTCATGACCACCCGCACCGTGGTGTGGCTGTCCACCTCGGCGTGGGGCGTGTCCGTCCTGCTGGTGTCCATCCTGATCGGGCTGACCGTCCGGCTGGCCCGCTGCCGCTCCGTGGTGCAGAACGCCTACTGTGACAACGCCTCACTGTTCAAGCTGTCGTGCGACGACGTGTCCCTCAACAACATCTACGGACTGTTCTTCACCGTGGTGCTGTTCACCTCCTCCATGTTCTGCATCACGCTCACCTACTTCAGGATCGCGCTGGTCTGCTGGATCCGCAAGAGCAAGGAGCTGAACAACAAGGCGCTGCAGACGTGCACCAGCCACCTGGTGCTGTATCTCATAATGTTGTTGACAGGCTTTATGACCATCATACTGCACCGCTTCCCCGACTACCCTGACCTCAGGAAGATCGCCTACATCTTGTTCCACGTTATTCCCGCCAATTTGAATCCGATTATATATGCCATGCAAACAAGGTTCCTGCGTGAAAAGATATTGCAGGTGTTTGGCAGAAAAGTCACTCCGTCTTCTTAATATGTCTTATAATATAACATATCTTGAGCATGTTTTTGGAGTTATTGTTCTAATGTCAAAGCATTGAAGACAATTTGTACGTGCTGATATTTAAGTCCTGGAGATTGATCTCCAGGAAACCCATTTCTGAGATCCCGAGGCCCAGACTCACACACGTACACCCTCACCCTCACACACACACATCATGAATTACCAAGCAGAGGAACGATTTTGTCCCATCACAAAATCATTTCATTCAAAGCTTCTTCAAAAAAGCACTAATAAATGTTGACTAATTAATGAGCTTTGAGAAAAGTGTATTTGCAAAATAGGAAAAAATAACATGCAATGTTAATTAATAAGAAACTAAGAATGTCTTTGCATTGTCCCAAACAGGGACGTAGCAACAACACACATTCCCCCAATCCTACAGATCCTAAAATTCCGGTCAAAAGAGATCACTGCAGCTATATCAGAAGATATGAAACTCTTTCCTGTGGAAGAGAATACAGGGTTCAACCACATGGTTTAACTGCTTGAACCATGTGATACGCTATTACTTTCTGCACACATTCTACCCCTACCGGCTTCATACTACAACAACAAAAGAACACCATTAAAACATGCCAACCTTCTCCTTCTGGTTTAAATGCCTTAATTGATTTGAGCCCTTCGTTAAAGACCACGATCCAGGAGGGTTTTAGATTGCCCAAAGGTCATTCACAGAAAGAATTCTTCCATATATTCTTGCTCAGTCTGAAGTAGACCATACTACTACTACTACTACTACTACTGCTAGAAACAGGTGTAGTATTTGTATTATAACATGTGCTTTTAATGAATGTTACATATTATATACATACAGGGCTTTGAGTTACAAAACATGATGCAGACAAGCCCACCCCAATCTTTTGTAATATAATTCTGCTTAAAAGACAGCATATTGTATTACATACAAGCTACAATCATGACAGTTAGCACTTAGTAGCATGTTGGCAGCTAATGCTAAGTTCCAAGCTCAATGTCAGCAGTGTTAGAACCAGGTGTACTTAGTCAAGTACAAGTATTTCACAAAAGTATATATTGTGAAAATGTGCTTGAGTACAATTACTAGTCCAGGAAATTACTCAAGTAAAAGTACATTTGCATTACTTAAACAATGTTTTATATTGTAATTATTTACATTTGCCAGCTGTTAAGAACACACAAAAGCAATATAGCCAGTGAACAACCATATGATTCAAGATACAAGATACAAGATTTGTATTGGCCATTTGCAACAATGGGATGCTTACTCCCCATTCTCTCCCACTGTATGCATTTCTAAAACAATACTATAAAAATACAATATACAATAAAAAACAAAACGTAAAAAAAAATAAAGTGTCATCCTCATTCATACACCGACGGTGGAGTGAGCCGTGCAAGGCGCCCGCCACCTCAACACTTGGCGCTTGGAGGAGGAGCCGGGGAATCAAACCAGCAACCTTCCGGTTGTCAGACGACCACTTTACCTCCTGAACTACTGCCGCCCCTTTTGGGCAATTTCAGTCTGATTGTCACAATGTAATGTGAAAAATGTCTAGTTAGGTAGCTATCAATCAATTGACCCTTTGAATGGGTCAATTTAGCCATCATCGCAACAGTACCCTTCCTTAGAGAATTTGCAGCAGGCGCCACTGAATGATATTAAATGTTGTTGGCCCCCAGCAATCAGCCCAACACGCTCTCGGCCCACTGGGAGTTCTCCCGAGCCGTCCGATTGCCAGTCCGCCACTGATCAACAGTAATCTGTGATGATTCTATTTGATTTGGAAACATATACAGGTATAGGTACAAAAGGTCAGTCTCAGACTGTTGGGACTTGGCTTGGGAACTGGAAGGTCGCAGTTCAAGTCCCCGAAACGTATGGGCACTGCTGAGGTGCCCTTGAGCAAGGCACCAGACCCCCTACACTGCTCCCCGGGCAGCTGTATATACAATAGCTGCTCACTGCGTCTCATACTGAGACGGGTTAAATGCAGAGAAACACATTTTACGATGTGTTCATGTATGTGACCAATAAAGTTCCAATAAAAATTGAATCCTCCAGATTTAGAGTCCTTTTCCATTGATACAATTAAACATTTCTTCCAAAAAAATCTCTTCATCTCATTGTTCCATGGGAATGAACACCTACTAATCAATGGTAGTTTACCAATCATAAACATCTTAGATCAGCCCTTAATTTCTGTATACAACTAGTTAGGCTCATGGGCGTGCAGCTGTTAACCCTTCACAGTTGGGTTTCCTGTTGCCAGGAGGAGGACGGGAAGAAGCCATGGATAAAAGGGGTCACAAGTGGGTCGTCTCCCTCAGTTTTGGCATGTCCTCTGCTGGATCCATGACTTGCAAGTAAGAACCGTTGTGACTTGTGTGCTTGGCTTTTAGTGATTACATATTTCTTAACGCTTCGCAATGGAGTCATTTAGCAGATGTGTTTGTTTAAAGTGATTTTGGTCATTCATTTTTCTCACAGGGATTTTTGTCACTAATGAGGAAGGTAATGGTAAATGGACATTTATATAGCGCTTCTCTAACCAATGGTTACTCAAAGCGCTTTACAAGTCATGCCTCACATTCACCCATTCATACACACATTCAACCACCAACGGCAGAGTCAGCCGTGCAAGGAGACAGCCAGCACGTCAGGAGCAGTTAGGGTTAGGGTGTCTTGCTCAGGGACACCTCGACAGCTTTTGCTAGGAGGAGCCGGGGGATCGAACCATCAGAGCCGACCGCTCTACCTCCTGAGCTATACTGCCGAGGTAGGGTAGGTTTGGGATCTGGCTCAAGGAAGCCTACAGGTCGACCTGTAGGCTCCTCAAACTGCACCGAGTATAGTCTGGTTTTAATCATTGTTTTTAGACTTTGAGTTGTTTGTGGTTGCATATTATCATAAAGTTCGGGAGGGGGGGGGGGGGGGCGGTATAAAAGAACAGATACTGTATGCAAGACACTATGATGTTTGTAGATTGTGGTTCTTTTCAGAATGTGTTCTAGTAAATTCAGTTTCCATTATTTTTGTTTGTGTCCACCTTTGTTTGCAGATACGTGTGCTCTGGTGTCGGTAGTCTTTCAGTGAGGAAAGTAAGTGCATTCGGAGTTGGTATTAATTGTTTTTGTTAAATGTTATTTCATATTGAGCATAATGGTGCTGATTTCACACTCTTTAAAGAGACTATGTGTAGTATTTGTACAGGAATAAATCACTTTTAATTCCCAATTGATGAACAGGTTGTAATTTCACAAAGAATATGAGGCCTTCCTTGACTCTCCAAGAATTTATATTTTCTTTGAACCAGGCCGGTTTGGCCTGGTCTAAGCCTGGTTAATGGCAAAAGAAAACAGCAACTGTCATTACCTTTTAATGTGTACATTGTTTATGTATGATCATAACAAACATAGTTTGTGCTTGTTTTTGTCTCAACCCACAGAGATCACACTCATGTGCTCATGTGCAGGCTGTATTTCACTTACCGGCCAAAGAAGCCAGTGATGAGAAGCCACCTCTGATCTTTAGACATAGTACCTTAAGTGTTTGAGAATAGTATGGAACGTGCACACATAATCACTCAAAATCCTTTATTTTGTACCCCTTGTATAGGTTTCTTTGTGCTCTAAACCATGGACTCTAACAACACAACACCAAGTGATATCCTCCAGATCCAGGGCTTCAGCATCTCCCCACAGTTCACATACCCCCTGGCCTTCCTGCTGCTCTTCGTCTACATCCTCATCCTCCTCTCCAACATCGGCGTGATCGCGCTGATCGCCGCAGAGAAGAGTTTGCACCAGCCCATGTACATACTGTTCTGCAACCTGTCCGTCAACGACGTCATGGGCAACACGGCGCTGCTTCCCCGGCTCATGGTGGACATTGTGTCCACGGAGCGGCTGATCACGTACAACCAGTGTGTGGCCCAGGCCTTCTACAGCCACACGTTCGGCTCGGCCTCGCACCTGATCCTGATCATCATGGCCTTCGACCGCTACGTGGCCATCTGCCACCCGCTGAGGTACGGCTCCGTCATGACCACCCGCACCGTGGTGTGGCTGTCCACCTCGGCGTGGGGCGTGTCCGTCCTGCTGGTGTCCATCCTGATCGGGCTGACCGTCCGGCTGGCCCGCTGCCGCTCCGTGGTGCAGAACGCCTACTGTGACAACGCCTCACTGTTCAAGCTGTCGTGCGACGACGTGTCCCTCAACAACATCTACGGACTGTTCTTCACCGTGTTGCTGTTCACCTCCTCCATGTTCTGCATCACGCTCACCTACTTCAGGATCGCGCTGGTCTGCTGGATCCGCAAGAGCAAGGAGCTGAACAACAAGGCGCTGCAGACGTGCACCAGCCACCTGGTGCTGTATCTCATAATGTTGTTGACAGGCTTCATCACCATCATCCTGCACCGCTTCCCCGACTACCCTGACCTCAGGAAGATCGCCTCCATCTTGTTCCACGTTTTTCCCGCCAATTTGAATCCGATTATATATGCCATGCAAACAAGGTTCCTGCGTGAAAAGATATTGCAGGTGTTTGGCAGAAAAGTCACTCCGTCTTCTTAATATGTCTTATAATATAACATATCTTGAGCATGTTTTTGGAGTTATTGTTCTAATGTCAAAGCATTGAAGACAATTTGTACGTGCTGATATTTAAGTCCTGGAGATTGATCTCCAGGAAACCCATTTCTGAGATCCCGAGGCCCAGACTCACACACGTACACCCTCACCCTCACACACACACATCATGAATTACCAAGCAGTGGAACGATTTTGTCCCCATCACATTTTATAAGCATCATTTCATTCAAAGCTTCTTAAAAAATAATGCACTAATAAATGTTGACTAATTAATTAGCTTTGAGAAAAGTGTATTTGTTAAAAAATAACATGCAATGTTAATTAATAAGAAACTAAGAATGTCTTTGCATTGTCCCAAACAGGGACGTAGCAACAACACACATTCCCCCAATCCTACAGATCCTAAAATTCCGGTCAAAAGAGATCACTGCAGCTATATCAGAAGATATGAAACTCTTTCCTGTGGAAGAGACTACAGGGTTCAACCACATGGTTTAACTGCTTGAACCATGTGATACGCTATTACTTTCTGCACACATTCTACCCCTACCGGCTTCATACTACAAAAACAAAAGAACACCATTAAAACATGCCAACCTTCTCCTTCAGAAATAGGGTGATTCTCCAAAACCATATAGGGTCTGGGGTTCCTCCCCCAGAAATATGAATTTCCTGCGTTCTAGTGAATTTGTTTAGGTTGTGAAATCACTAAAATATCAAGCAGACAGATTTTCAGTTTGATGTTTTATTTTATTACTCATATATATATATATATGCGCACATGTATATACAGTATATATAAGAATATATTAGGATTATAAGGATAAAGTAAGTCAATCGATTTTTGTGGATATAAATATATATATAAATATATTGAAAAAAATAAAAATCGATTGACATACGTAATCCGTTCAAGTAGTCCTATCAGAACAG
Organism: Muraenolepis orangiensis; assembly: GCA_027704905.1. Classification (NCBI taxonomy): domain Eukaryota; kingdom Metazoa; phylum Chordata; class Actinopteri; order Gadiformes; family Muraenolepididae; genus Muraenolepis; species Muraenolepis orangiensis. The sequence continues at coordinate 39,023,787 of CM050999.1, read as the reverse complement.
TTAGTAGTTTTACTTGACAATGTATATTGTATTTAACACAATTCAAACCATTTCTTTATTAAAATTGTTTTACACTGATAAAGGTCAATCATTCTGTCAAGAAGTTAATAAATACCTATCTGGCAGGCATGTGATATTACAGTGTATAAATACAAATAAAAAGAGTTTTATAATACAGCCCGCACAGTACAGTACACTTAGCGAAAATAAGTAGTATCTATTAGTATCTAAGCAGAGTGCCCATGTTACAGTAAAGTATATTCATGTATTTGTACTTAACCATGTATAACATACTTACTATCAAATCATAATCTCGCCGAGGTAGCCAAAATGCCTAGAGCCGGCCCTGGCTAGACCTTAATTTAAGTATGAACCAAGTATTTCGTATGCACGGATACATAGGCCAACGCCAGAAAGTACACCGTGTACACACCTTATTCTCTACTACCCTCTAGTGGTCATTTCAAGAAATAACTACTGAGGACATGATAGGGGAATTTCTTTATATATTCTTGATATCCTATTGTTGACAACACAGCGATTCAGAATGGCTACATTCAAGTTGATTTAGTTATTGTGGACTAACTCGCACACTCTATTAAGAACTACACATTGGTAAACAAAGGTTTGCGAGGAAGAATGGACATTTGGGTGTAGATACAGCCAACTTATCATTACAATATTTGTTTGATAAAAAGCTATACAACTACAATATTGGACATTCAAATGTACATTTTCAAATAATTTAACCAAATCTGATAGCAGTTAGACAAGTTTGCCCATGATAAGTAGACTCATGAGAAACACCATGATGAAAAAGATCCACATGAAGAAGCGATCCAGCACCTTGGCCACTTTCTTCCACTCCCCCGTTCGTTTCTGCGTGGCCCTCTGGTCCCGGTAGCAGTTGGCGATGTACTCGATGTTACGCAGGAGCTGTGGCTCCTGACAGGTCACTTCTCTCTCCTTCTTCTCCTTCCTCGGGACCCCAGGGGAGTCCCCACAGTCCATGCTCTGGAAAACACCGTTCTTCCAGCTGGTGAACTGGTTGGTGGGGTTCGTTCCCAACGAGCCCGTCCGACTCATCGTCTGTTCGGTGTCCTCGCGTCCTTCTTGCCCCATGGAGCCCGCCGCCTCGTGGTCCCTCTCTGTACCCAGCCAGTGGTTGTCTCTGCAAGGGCCGGCTTGCCCATTCACGGCCCAGTTTGGGTTCCTCGTCGGTGGGGCCGGCTCCTGCTTTTCCGGCAGGGGTGTCATGCAGTTCTCTCCTACCTCGTAGACGAAGAACATCCTGGCCATGTACTGCATGATGACCGTCTTTGCCCACTTGGGTACGGGCTTGGCATCGGGGCCACAGTGGTGGATGTTCATGATGAAGATGGTCAGGGCGGTGGAGGCCGTTACCATCGTCATCGTTGCGATGTAATACTTTCCTGTAGAAGAGCAATGTGATATCAGGACCTTAGATATGATCAACACGGATCGCATCGCAAAAATGTATCTGTCACACGATGTCAAACCCAAACGTCTGCCCTGTCACACTACAATATGAGCAATACACCCGTAATGTATAAAAACAATGAACCGGTTTAAAGCCACTCTTACCAATAAGAGGTACACTCTCTGAGGGGGGCATGATTTCTGCTACGAGCAGCTGGAAGACGGTGAGGGCCAGCATCACGGTGACCCCCAGAGAAACCTTCTCCCCGGAGTCGGCAGGCAGGTAGAAGCCCAGCGGAGCCAGGAAGGAGATCATCACACAAGGGATCAAAAGGTTGAAGACGTAGAAGGAGGCTCTCCGCTCCAGCATGAGGGTGTAAGTCACGTCGGGGTATGGGTCGGCGCAGCAGCCGTACTGGATCATGTTCCTCTTGCCCGGCATGCCCAGCACCACCCACTCCACATTGTCCACCAGGTCGGACAGGTCCGCGCTGTCCATGGCGTTCTGGATGTCCAGCTGGTTGCCGTTGTAGGTCCAGGAGCCGTATGTGAAGCGGCACTGCTGGGAGTCAAAGGGGAAGTAGGACACGTCCACTTTGCAGGAGGACTTGGTGATGGCCGGCGAGTCCCACATGATCTGACCGTCGTGCCTGATCACCACGTTGGTGTCCATGGAACCTGTGAAGTGCTCGTCGGCGCTGAAATAGAGAGAATACACTTCTGGGACGAACCAAATTATTTATTTATTTTCCCCCTCATGCAAATGTTGGAATTAGTGTTATTAGGCGTATTAGGCAGCTTTATTGTGCTTTAATGAATCAGATCTCTCCCAGAATGTGGTCGAATAGGGCCTCTAGAGGAATATCTGGCTGAAGAGTGTGAAGAGTGGCACAGTTTGGACATGTTCTGGATGTAAAGGCACAGGTTCACCCACTGCGGAACTGAGTCAACATGCTTGGAGAGTTGTACTCATGTCCCCAGTGTTGTTTCTGCCTTTTACTTTGGCTTTTTTACTTTTACTTGTATCTTATATCTCCTTCACATTCTTCACATCAATGTGAGCCAACCTGAGCTTGGGAACCAGACGAACCAGACGCAAGCTGATGTTTTATTTGCTCAAGCCTAAAGTGAAAGTGACTGGAACACAATAAATGTACATACCTTACCTGTATATACCTCGACCTATAGTTTAAAAATGTATTGTTTACATACCTGTATGATAGCTATGTACATTTTTACTGTACTTACCGTATATATTTATCTTTAACTGTTGATATAACTGCATACCCCTGCTCACTACCTGTTGATACTTGTATACGTACCTGTATATATATATATTTATATACACCTATAATTCTGCACATATCTCATACTCTATAAGTTGGTTTATACCATTTTTTCTACCTAGTAGACTGTTTTTACATCTTATTTAACCACTGTACATTGTATATTACTATGTTCTTTACTGTAACATTTGCACTCTGGTTAGATGCCAATTTATTTATTATTTTCGCTGTACTGTACTACTCACTATCAAAGTTATGACTTCTAGGGTGAATATTTTCCACTTCAATTTGGCAGCTGGATATTATTATTCAGTACCTTTATTTTAATAATTCATATTTTTTTGGGTGTATAAAACGCAGAAAGGGGCCTGAACATTCCCCTTAATAATGGCTTCAAGAAATGTTCAGCTTGTGCCTTTACAATGACCATGTGGGACGAGGTGCCGCGGGAGACGGTTGTAGCTAGCGCCTCCCTTGATCAACCCAATACCAGTCCGACCTACTTGTTATATAGGACTATATCAGGTCTCCATACATAACTACTAGGTATACGGATGGTATCGAGTCCATCGTAATCCTCTTTATTCCAGGTGAGGTGTGCGTCAACCCACACCTGGCGTATCCATATGTATGTTGTCAGGATTTGGTTCCGTTCATCCTACAAAAGATAGGATAGCATGAACAGAACTGATGTATCAGGACTCAGTACTCACTGACTTAAATTGACCAAACATGAAGCAACATGTGGTTAATGGCACTGGGGTTTGAACCCAGAACCTATCCACTTGACTATCCGGCATGCCTCCAGAAATGAATGAATGAAAGGCTTTGATATATCTCAGTACCATGTCTATGATTTGGGACAGAGTAATCTGCAGTGTGACGTTAAGTATGGTGTTGGTGTCCTCCACTGGCCGCAGGGCGCTGGTGTAGTTGGCAAACAAGTCGGTCAGCAGCTTCTGTGCATACTTCCCATTGGCACCCCAACAGGCTGAGGCAGTGGGGGGGGGGGGAGAGAGAGAGAGAGAGAGAGAGAGAGAGAGAGAGAGAGAGAGAGAGAGAGAGAGAGAGAGAGAGAGAGAGAGAGAGAGAGAGAGAGAGAGAGAGAGGGAGTGAGTCTAAAAGGTTCTCTGTAAATTAGTTCGGTTTGTTATTTCCTTTAATTGCGATTTATGAAGAACACAATTTCTGGTCCACTTATGTTCTCACTACTACTACTACGACTTATTAATGTTTTTTAGTTTTATTGATATAAATTATGATGATGATGATGATAAGGATCAAGATGAGGATGATGATGATGATGCTAATAATATGACTAATAATAATAATAATAATAATAATAATGAGAAGAAGAAGAATTGGACTTGGATAAAGGAGAAAGAAAATGCTGCTGCTGATGATAATGATGATGATGATGATGGTGATGATGATGATGATGACGATGACGATGACGATGATGGGGAGGAGGAGGAAGAGGAGGAGGAAGATATTGCTAAGGATGAGGATGGTGATGATGACGATGACAGGGACTTTTCTCTGTCAAAGCCGGTCGTGAGAGAGAGAACATGCAGACAGATCGGCCCTCAGGCCACAAAGGGGATTTCAGAGATTTCCCTCTCAAGATGAGCCAGTTTAATATCCCATCTGTGCTCTCTTTATCTGTGAGTGGACATGGGTCATATGGCGGCTCACAGACCTGCCCCTAATCCCTGGTGTACATACTGAGCAGAATACCAGAGCTTCAGTATATCAACACACTGGTACATCGTCTGCTATAGGATTAAGATCAGCGTGTGGTCACTGTGTGGTTAGAAATGGAAAACCAAGTATAGTCCTACTCAAAATAAAAAGGCTTATGTTCTTATGACGGTTACTGTGTGTTTTGTCTGATCCATCGTCTAATGAATTTATGCATGTAGTGAATACATCTGTGAAATCTGACCGTGTAGAAATGTGAAATCTAACTGCAACTGTAATTGTAATTGTACATTTTCTCGAGTAGGGGGAGGCTGGTGGGGAAAGTTATTTATACTGCGCTATTATAGTGCCCTAGTATAGTATTTTTATAGTATTGTTTTAGAAATTCATACTTTGGGAGGGAATGGGGAGTAAGCATTCCATTGTACTTGTTGCAAATGGCCAATAAAAATGTTTTATCTTCTATCTTGTATAAACATCCGGGTTGTTGTCAGTGTCCACAGTGCATTTAGTTAAGCCAGCATTTAGTTTAGATGTCAGCCCTCTATCGCTCAAGGCTTTTGAAGAAAAAAAACCTTTTTGTACAAAATACCACTTGTAATACTCCTGGTACTACTGATAATAATAATAATAATAATAATCATGCTAAGTAATAGTCTTTCATTTCTATTCATCATGAAACTCCAATCAAATTTTCGACACACATACAATCAAGTCTGGTCGAGAACGTACAGAATCAATATTATTACTTTGTATTTCTGCATTATTATGATATGATTAAAAAAACTCAAAACAATATGAAAGGACACTTACTTGCAAACATACTGACACACAGAAGCAATTTAAGTGAAGTCTGAATTCTCCATAGTTGCATCTTGTTATGTCGACAAAAAAAAAAGTATGTTAAGTATAGTAGTATTATTAAAGTATACTATTCAAGTGTGTGGAGTCGTGTGGTGTAAAGTCCTAACACTGTTATGTCCGCAGGTCTCTCCCATGCAGTGAGGGCTTCATACAAGAGGGCAGGCGGGGCAGGGGACAGATGCGCTTACGTGAGCATAGGGCACATGTATACACGACAAGTGTAATCATGTGTCTTCAAATCGGCCACATGATAATACCCCCCCACATACACACACATGGGGACTCGGCGAGCATCTCCAAGTGTTTTCCGTTTAAACCGATTCAGCACCACGGACAGCTCCCCACGGTCTCCCATGTAACACTCCACATTACATTACAGAAATTTACATTACATTACATTACAGTAATTTACATTACATTACATTACAGTCATTTAGCAGAGGCTTTTATCCAAAGCGACTTATAATAGTGGTTTTCAACAAAGGGTTAAAGATAAGAGAACAACTCGTCACCAGAAGTCTATAGTGCATTTCATTCCCTAACAAGTCTCCTCCCTATAAGAACTGAACCAGTGCTCAGGTAGAAGTACAAGTACAGTAAATACAGGAAATGTACAATAAGTTTGCAAACATTATATAACAATATCTAGAACAATATCTACCTAACAATCTACTTAGATAATCGACTTATCGATAATCGAGGAAGGATCCGGGATATATATATATATATATATATATATATATTATATATATATATATATATATATATTAGTGTATACCGCGCCGTTTGAACAAAAAAAATGTACATCTACCATGTAGAATGAGGCAGCAGCAGCATGAGTAGCGATAGCGATATGTACGTGGAGTTATTATTACTATTATTATTATTATTATTATTATGTTATTATGTTAACACACATTTTAATATCCATCAATGTGATGATTAACCGCTATAGTAGTGCTTTGGGATTGGCTGCGACGTCCTCTTCCGGCCCTCGCATCTCGACAACATCCGTCCGAGAGACGGGCTCTCAGGGATGCGATGTGTGTGTCCATGGATGCGTCCATCCGTGCCATGTATTCTACAATACATGGAATCGAACATAGCATATAGTCGCTTCAGACACGCGATGAGTTGGTCCCCTAGTGGATGAACCGACCACCATGACGCCTGACGCTTTGACCAAATCAGTCAGGATGGTTCTTATCATGGCTTTACTGTAAGGGGTCGTTGTTCGATGCCCAGGATGCTGCAAGGCTCCCAAGTCCCGGGGTACGAGCGACCCCTGGTCATCAGACTGTCATTCAGCGCCTGTGTTTGGGGCACTGTATTCCTACCCTTGGCTGGCCTCACTACGTGCGTCTTGATATCCTCCATATTTCACTTCGAGGACTCGACTGGCACTCATTGTCAGGTAACAAGCAGCGTACACGTCTTAAAATGCTCTTTTGTTTGTTTGTTTGACTGATCATATCACCGGACGAAGGACATGGATGAGCGTCTGTATCCTAAATGTTGTCTTCTGCCTTTTTAGGTTCCTAATTATCTGCCGTCGATAAGTGCAGCGATAAGCCTGGAGCCAGAGTGCCATATCTGGCGCTTCTGCATCGGGCTGCACTCAGCACCTCGCTTCCTGGTGTCCTTCACCTACTTCAAGTTTTACAAGGACCAGTTCTCTTCCAAGTTCCCAGAGAGTTCACTTGTGTTCCTTAATGTGGCCTTCTCCATTTTTGAGAACTTTGGCCTGTTGCTCCTTACATATGTGTCATCCAATGAGACATACCGTGAGTAAACCCCATGTATATTTCTTTAATATACAATCAACAATACATATTTCTTTGTCTTTTCAATGAGCAAGAGGCCTTATTGCAGTAGAGTAGACACTCACTTTTACTTTGTTGATATATTGTTGATAAATCGATATAGCCCTCAAAGTATGAGATGTGTGCACCTCACAGGTTTTTATTATTACTATTATTATTATTATAGGATTGTATTCATAGAAACAATACATAACAATGATGCACGCTATTACATTGCATTGAGTGTTGCAAAAAAAACATATGTAATAAACAATGTATTGTTGACCCTGTAGTTGTACACAAGGAGGGCTTCGTGCTCTTCATTGTAAGTTCCATCATCTACATGGTTATCACCTGCCGTCTATGGAATAGCATCCGGCGGTATTCCCTTAACCCAGAGGTAAGACGCCTTCTCTATAGCCCTTGATGGTCGATTCAAATATAAACCCTTTAAACAACGATACATTCAAATATATTCTGTTTTGTATTAATATAGATAGTGTTTTTATATTCAATGTCCTGTAAAGCCTATTTTCTAAATGTATACGGTGATTTGTTAATTTATTACAGGACGCCAAGTCTTACCGGTGGAAAGTACGTTTGTTACTTCTCAATATTTCGTCCTGCACCTTCGCTGTGTACTTTTACTGGAAACACAACATGTATTGTCAACCAGGAAGTAAGTATTTACAGTGTAGGCCTACTTAAATATATTTGAAAATTAAATAAGCACAGATAACTAGTAAATGTTTCAGAGACTAGTTTATCTGAACAACACTAAAATTAAGTCCAAATGAGACCAATGTATGTTATTATGCTAAACTTGATTTTGATGCAAATTGCCTACACATTTCTTCTTCTTATTTTCTTTCCCCCTGATGTCCACCAGGCTACACGTTCTTCGCTCTGTTTGAGTATATGGTGGTGTTAACCAACATGGCCTTCCACCTGACAGCTGTACGGGACTTCAAGAGCAGGGAGGTCATTGTCATTTCGCCCAATGAGGATAAAGTCTTCTGACTGGGAGGATCCGAAAGTAATAGGTCACGGTCGTACACAACCCAATCCTACTATAGATAAAGCTTCTCCAATCTGTTCACAATGAAAAAGAGATGTTGTTTAGGTATTTGATCCATTATCCGTCATAAATGTGTCCAGGCCAGAGAGTATTATAATAACAGATTAAACATCTCCAATATGTCTTATATATTGTCTAATGTTTATTGTATTTTTTTTTTCAACTGAAAGTGCAATTTTTAACTCTTAGGTTTATACTCATAAATGGAGGTCAATACAGCTAACTTTAAAAACTTTTTGGCCCCAAAAAATTCATGAAAATGTAACTAATATAAAAATAAAAATATATAAAATAATGATAATAATGGTTTATTTTCATTATTATTATTTCATTATATTATTTATTTATTTTTTACTCTCAATTCAAAACATGATGAAGGTACTGTATATACTAACTGTATATTAATTCACTAGCCAGTACTATTTCCACTTAAGACAGGCTTTAATGATGGCAACAACTACAGCAAATTAAACAAATTGTATTATGTATGTAAGCTTCAAACGATTTCTGACTGTTTATATATATATATATGTATTAAATTACGTATTACATATAATGTTTTAGAAAGCCTATGGATGGTATGTCCTGAGCTAAGTTATTTATGTGTTTAATTAATAGTTGGACGACGGATACAGTTGATCATATCTACAGTCTAAAGTTGGGCCTAGGAGAAAGTTTAAATAGCTTGGGTTCGAGTTGTGGCGAGGTCGATGTCAAAACCTGACACTCTCTTAACCTATACTTCTTCTGCCCTAGGCCTCGAGACATTTTCGATCTTTGTACTTTTAGACGCAGTTACCAAGTGAATCCTGCAGGTGGCGGAGTTGGGAAATATAAGTGAATGCCGATCTCCAAAGAAAAAACTGTAATTACACCCTCCCTCCTGCGGAGGCAGCGCTCCCGAAGTAAAATTTCACTACAGAAGAAGACACGTCTGCGTTTCTCCGTACTAGTGTTTTATGTAAGTAGAGGGACCACAGTCTGTATATTAACCATATGGTGTTGACTGACTACCAGGACATTGTTCGCAGAAGTAATACATACGCTCGCCTGCCATCAGATTCTATATATCAACCTAACTTTCGATATTAAGATAGTAATCTAAAGTCTAATTTGAGACTATTTAACTGAACTAACTTATGAATATATATATATATATATATATATATATATTCAAACTAGATATCAACCTAACTTTAGATATTTCGACTTCAGACATTAAGATAGTAATCTAAAGTATAATTTGAGAGACTATTTAACTGAACTAACAACAGACCACACGGTAAAAAAAAGAAAAGCGTAATCCAGTCATCACAATAAACACAAAACACTTGCTGTTGTGCTCTCCATTTTGCACACGTTCTCATTTGATAGTGGAGGAGGGGAGACGCTCTCTCTCCTTAAATATTATAACTCTGCATTCTGCGGATTTCTCGTCCGCTCTCTTTGCTGCTTGTGAGGAGGAGGAGGAAGAGGAAGAGGAAGAGGAGGAGGAGGAGGAGGAGGAGGAGCCGGAGTCCCGCTTTCCTGTCACTCCAGTGGACCACAGACACGGTAGATCATAATCATCCGCAGCAATGTTAACACGGAGCTGAGCTCACGGAAGACTTGGCGCGGGGTGTGTATGACAGGTAATGTCCTTTATATATATCTAAGTATTTGTAATATATAATATAATATATATATATACATATATATACAAGTACCGACAACACAGTTTTAAAACACAGGCTTTAAAGGGCTATGCCGAGTACAGCAGCCCGCGTAGGAAGCGGTTGGTTAGCCCCTTGACTCGGGTAGCAATACGGTGTCGCTGGCTAGCCCGGGTTTAGCCCAACAGCTTTTAACCCATTTAAACAATGACCCCATAGGCAGCAGAAGGAGCGATGTGTTGTTTTGTTGGATGTTTTGCAATGGTATCTATAACTCTTGTTGGGCAATGGGAGGAAGATGCGGTGTACTACTTTGTGTGCTGGTGTTGGCTAACCAACCTTTGGGAGGGGGGGGGGGTAGCCCTAGCGTGCTACTAGACGTCGGCGTTTCAATACGTTGGTAGGAGTGTTGTTTAGGCAGCTGTCACTGTGTGTGTGTGTATGTGTATGTGTGTGTGTGTCGCGCACACACACACAGACGGAGACAGACACACAGAGAGAGAGAGAGAGGTGTGTGTTGAACTATACGTTCACGTAATGTCATACCGCGCCAGTGTGTGTGTCTAGCTTCCTGTAATATGGTGTCGATTTCAAATGACAGACGGCAAACAACATGAGTGTGAGGTTTGGTCTTCTAATAACCCCTCATTATATTGTGCATATTTGAGGGAAGCAGGAAGAGCACGTCGACTGCATGCACTTCTACTGCATTGGTACATGCCCAAGTGTCTGCCCTTGTGTTGTTGCATTGTATGAGTTCATGCCTGTCCGAAGCCATTTAATGACCTGTTCTCCTTTTTTTTTTTCTTCCAGCAAACATCAGTTATGGAGTCCAGCAAACTGGTGACCCTGTGGATTATATGCGTGTGTGTTTTTGGGGAGTGTTGGACCGAAAAGAGCAGTGGAGCTTCATCGGACAATCACCACACTGAAAATGGACGAGGTAAGTGCCAAGAGCTGAACTATTTAGTCAATTGTGTGGTACGGTGGTATTTGTTTCTCTGCGGCAACCACACAGGCAATAGAGATGGCGTTACTGCTATTACATTGTGGAGGCTCTAAATGTAGCCACACTGAGAATAGTCATACAGACATTCTCTGTTAAGCCCTGTCCTTTAAGAGGTTGTGGCACTGAGTCAAGCAAGCACAGCTAGCTCATTTTACTCAATGGTTTGGAATGGTAATTAACAGCGTCAGTTGGAACCGTTAGCGTTAGCACTGTAACTGTTCAGTGGGAACAGTTGCCATTAGTTGTATTGAGGAACAAGGTGTGTTAGTGATAGGGTGACGTTAAAATGGTAGTTTAAAGTCTCCAAGCACTGTGAAACACGTTGCATGTCCCAGGATGCTATTGTGCACAGTACATTACTACAGCCTTGACTCACTCTCCAAGAGATGTCACAACGTTTTTGAATGTATTCTGCACCTATGTGGGGAAGTAAATGCTAGGTTTCTGAAAACAAGTTGAGCAAATATTGACATTCTTGCTTATCAAGTACCTGCATCCCACATAAATTACTAGAGGCGTTTGTTGATTAGTGGTATGTAAACTGTAGAAGGTTGGTGCATTTGATACAGTACATTCTTTAGCTGGCAATATGTTGTGGTGCCGGCGAGAACTTTAATCCCGATTGGACCATAGCACAATACATCGATTTTAGTTTTTAGAATAGGGGAAGGCAGACCTTGTGATAGGCAGCATTGTGTTGTTAACACTACTTCCGACCCCTGACTAGAGACAAGGAATGACACAGTATTTCAATAGATGCAAATAATTAACAGAGTAGCAAGTGTCAATTGAGATCTATGTGCCTCAAGAGGGGGGACGTCCAGTTAAGGAAGAGTTGAGTTTTACTATTTGAATTGAATCGATCCCCATCCCATGTCATTTCAATGCAGATGCAAGTATCTTGAATCATTTGTGCAATTTATAACAGCAATATAGGTTACGGGTTAGGGTGAGGGTGGATCTTTGTTACTGCTTCAAATCTGGGTATTTTTGCTGCATTGGTCAAACAGTAGGCAGACATTTCTCTAAGATGATAAAGCTGGTATTGAAGAGCCTTGTACTATTCTCCTTACTGCTTGCTGCAATGCAGAGGAGCCTTTCTAACTTTGTGAATTCATTGTACCAGGTCGGTGGTAATTTGTTATTAAGATTGTCCCACGACGTGACTGATGAGTCACAGCACATTATCTTGGCAAGATATCTGAAATTGTGCCCGTGTAGTTCAATGTCTACAATATAGAGGTTGAATGTTGTTACAACCAAATGGTTTGATTTAGTGGGGTAGGACTGTGACGTCTCCACCCAAGTTTTTGCCACACCACACCAGGAAGTCTACCTCATTCATTACAATCCGAGCCCTGTGACATTCTCCCTTATCAAGATTAACACATGGTAGACTGTTCGTCCTCCCCAGCAACAGTTGGGAAGAACCTGAAGCATGCACGTTTTACTTTACCACCAGAAGGATCCCGGCCAGCACCACACACGCATTATATTCTCATTTTACTATTTGTAACATTCTTTGTTTTCCTTGTACATTACTATATATGTCACTTATGGCACCCATTGCACTCCTGATCCATCCCTGGAAGGAGGGATCCACCACTCTAAAACCTAAGACACCCCCCCCCCCCCCATGAGTCTTCTTACTCTTTTCCCACATGAGGGCAGAGGCTCTGCAGTGCATGCTGAATACAGCGATTTCCTCTCTGGGAGTGTCCATCTTATCTCCTCAATACCCACAGGGGAAACGGGAGAACACACTGAACTGGCCCTGTTGGTTGTTTTCGTAACCGTGACCACGGCATGCATGTGATAGGCTTACCAGAGCACTGGAAACCAAGGCTGACTTCCTGAAGTCTGGGCTAGTCTCTTCTCTTTAATGTTGCAACAGTTGCCATAGAGAGCTGAAGCTGAGGTGGACACTTGACAGGAAGTACCGAAAGCAGAAATTCGGGTCTGCAAAACATGTACGAGAATACCGTGCTGCGGTAGTCGGGACAAGATTGAAAGTTTGACATTGTGTCACATTGCAATCTATATGACAACTTTGTAATAATATCATAAGGTCAGTGAAGGAATGCATGATCCAAACAGAGTAGAGAATTGTGCCCACACCAAACCAATCTCCCTCTTCTCTTTTTATTTCTTTCTTGTTTTTTTTCACGAGAAACAAAAAAGGGTGAAGGAAAAAAAACAAGGGTGAGTTTCAAAATTGGCTACAGTCGGGGAAATCCCATTATGTACTGTCAGCGAGTAAGGTGGGCCATTAGAAGGCCTGTGTGCACCGACCGCCTCACATATTATTTCAGACAATTTGAAGCAGCAGTTGGAGGCAAGTGCCGAGTAACCCGATATCAAAATGTGTGGTGATGAAGCCGAAAGGCCTTGCGTCTTTCTGCCGGCCTCTTTTCATAGTGTGGCGTTTTTACATGGTGTACCTTGACTTGCTATTTCGTTACACCTGGCTATGCAAAAACAAATGTATTTGAATGCAATATGAATCAGGAATTAATTCTTAAAGGATGCTTGGGAAAAATGATAGGTCAAAATATCAATATTTACTCCATTACTCTATTGACTCTCTAACTTGCCTCGTTACTGGAATTCACACAGGTGTGTGTGTGTGTGTGTGTGTGTGTGTGTGTGTGTGTGTGTGTGTGTGTGTGTGTGTGTGTGTGTGTGTGTGTGTGTGTGTGTGTGTGTGTGTGTGTGTGTGTGTGTGTGTGTGTGTGTGTGTGTGTGTGTGTGTGTGTGTGTGTGTGTGTGTGTGTGTGTGTGTGTGTGTGTGTGTGTGTGTGTGTGTGTGTGTGTGTGTGTCTCTTTTAAAAACATGGATCTGGATGGAACCTGATATTGCTTCAGTGGCATTGGGTCAAAGCTAATTCAATGTGCCCTAGATGTTTTGGCTACTGTGTCCACATTGTGTCTGTAAAGTAATCCCTTTAACCCAAAAACTTTCCATTATGGAGGACAGATCAAATCACCTCTTTCCTCAAGCCTAATGGCCACAATAATAATTAATTTCTTTAAAAGCATTTTCTACGAGGATCTTCATTTTTACACATTTTAAATATTCCAGAATGTGTTATTAGAGAATAGTAACAAACCAAACTTTAAATGGCGGGACTTTATGGCACAACAAACCTCTGATGACCGTCTGTCTTCAGCCAGACATATGTGTGTTTTTAAAAGAAAAAGAAAGTCTTATCCGGATATGATTTTTCTATCTTCCAACAGAACTCTGCCGCATTGATTTGCCAATTTGCCAGGACGAGAACGCCGGCCTTAGCTTCGAAGCCATTCGGAGTATCCACAAGCAGATGGACGATGACGCAAACGGCAATGTAGATGTTCTGGAAACGGATGGGGTGAGTACCAGGCTTCAAGATTCAAGATTCAAGAAACTTTATTTATCCTGAGGGAAATTAATGTGCCACAGTTGACACAGGGGGAATAAATGCACACACAAATATTCTAATACCTAAGCTAAAAAACTAAATAACAACAACAACTAACTAAACAAAACTAGTATAAACAAAATATAACTAAAATAACTCTAAATGAAATCTAAATGTATTGATAGATGAATAGATCAATTGCACAATTTACAGTATTATTACAGTAATACGTAGGTATATACAATACACAACAATACGTGTAGTGCAAATTGGCAGTAATAATATATTAATAAATAACTCGGATGTATACTGAAAAAGTGACATGTGAAATTGGAGGTCTCTTAAAGGTCACTTAAAGAAGTGTCACGCGCGGGACAGCATGACAATGCAGGAGCTCAGTGGTATCATAACTGTATCATTACACCCCTTTGTCACCTGAGGCCATGGCTAAACATGATGAACATGATTTGTAATATATAGCCCTGTAAATTACCCAGAGGAAGTACAGTGGATTAGTATACACTTGTGCAAACGTCATGCTTCGGTGCTCTCCTGCTTGATTTATTCATTTTGTAGTCAATAATTAACTTCCCTTAGCATTGTTAAGTAGTCTCTATCCACTGATCTAGGCCTGTGTGTTACAAACCTCAAAGTAACTTTCTCTCTTGTGAAACAATTCCAGTATTTCTATTATTTGTAGACTTGTTGACTATTTGCAGTGGTATCCAATACATCATACAGCATAGTGTGATCAAAAACTCTGAAAACATTTGACAGAATGTGCATGACACCTAATTGCTGGGACACATACGCCTCTGCCGGAGGTATGCTGCAGTGCCTTTACATTAGAGTTCAGCTTTGCTGTGTCACTCTTAGTAGCAGCTTTGAAACCAGGCGCATATCCGGGTTTGTTGCAGACCATTTGGAAGCGCCCCTGTCCTGTACGATCGCAAACCTCCCGGTGCCTTCAATGACCCACTTGAGATGTAGATAACCCAGAGGCATAAAGTCAAGTGCAGTGTTATTCCCACTTGTGTCACAAAGTGGTTGTGGTCCTGGATATGGAAGGCCCACGGTGCCGAGTAGCTCTTCAAGACAATGGTCTCTGCCTGTTGTATAATGAAGGTTGGATCTGCATCTTGTTCTTTGCTGTAGCCCGTTTGTGTTGAGTGTTATAACCACTCTCATGATGCAGATTGGTGTTTCTCCTCTATTTTACCATTACCTTAAAAAGAAGATTAGGCTGAGGTGATTCAATGAAGGAAAACCTAATATATTCATGTCCTTAATGGAGCTGGGCCCCTATATGAATATTATATTGGTATCGTGATACATGAGACTAGATATGGTCTTAGATTTTGGATATCGTTCTATCCCGCTATGGCCCTAGTCTTGTCTTTTCCTGGTTTTAAAGGTTGCACTACAGTAAAGTAATGCCATTTTCTGAACTTACCAGACTGTTCCAGCTGTTCTTTTATTTGGCTTTACCCACTAAGTCATGATATCCACATTACTGATGATCATTTATCAAAAATATCATTTTGTGAAAGCACCAATCATCCCTACAATATTGTCGTGATCCATATAGAGGTGTTTGACATTATCCATATCGCCCAGCTCTAATTCATAATCTCATGAAATACACACATATGATATGTAAATGTTTCACAACAACCTATGTACCTTCCTCTTATTACAACACTAGGGGAAACACATTTCAATTCATTCCGCATTCCAGTTCCCATCTAGCATTAACAACCAAGATGGCCGCCAGGTTAATATTTAAGCTAATATTCAAAAAGGCCTTGGTCCTAATCAACCAGTCTGAGACTTGAGCCAGCCTCGACTCACTTCCCCACGGCTGTGAGTAGTGCAAGACATGCCCAAATGGGTGCATTGGAGATGGGTGTGCAACAGTCCTAGACAGTTCAGATATTTAGATTGTTTTATGACCCTCATTTTCGGACGGGTTTGTACACACGGACCACTTAGACTTCTGTTTATGCGTGATCCTCCGCAAGTCGCTCAAACAGTACGGTCCTGTTGATGTATACCACTGTTTATACAAGTGCATTTAATAAAACATTTTTTTTTTAAAGTCACTATGTGTGTGTGTGTGTGTGTGTGTGTGTGTGTGTGTGTGTGTGTGTGTGTGTGTGTGTGTGTGTGTGTGTGTGTGTGTGTGTGTGTGTGTGTGTGTGTGTGTGTGTGTGTGTGTGTGTGTGTGTGTGTGTGTGTGTGTGTGTGTGTGTGTGTGTGTGTGTGTGTGTGTGTGTGTGTGTGTGTGACAAGTATGTCTATGTCTCTAGGTCATCTTCAACAATGAACATGAACATTTCATTTTTTTGGACTGATCAAGGCGAACCTGGGCATGGATAGTAGACTGTGTTGTCATGGCAACGCTGCCATGCTTTTCAAGGGAGTGAAAGGGATACAGCCTTCTTGGGGTACGCGCTTCTCTGCAACAACAAAAAAAAACCCTCTCATCCAACCCCCGCCTCTCTCTCCCCCTCCTCCCACCCCCCCCCCCCCCTGTTAACCTCACAGTTCCTGAGGGAGGATCTCAACTACCACGACCCCAAGGCCCGGCACAACACTTTTCACGGGGACGACCAGTTCATCAGCGTGGAGGACCTGTGGATCACGTGGAAGGGCTCAGAAGGTACGGTACCACCGGCGGTGCCTCTTCTTCTCCTCCTGTCGTCGTCGTCGTCTGCCGGCAGAAGGGCTCTCTGCACTGCAGGGTTGCCTTTCTCTTTGATGTGCTCATGCCCCGCCCGTGTGTTGGATGTTTCATAGTCACCGGTCACCGGTGAGATCATTGTTGTTCTATTGTGCTTTTAAATAAAGCCAAAGATGCCAACAATCTCCCCGCCGTGGGCATCGGAACACACCCACCCTGCGGTTCTGCACTGTTTCTCAAATGGTGGATGCTGGCTAATGTTTGGTGTTGCTGGTCCTCCCGTGTTTTCTGGACAGCTTTTATATAATCTTCCCACGTGCACGCACAACAGCAAAGGGGTTTTATCAGCCAACAACAACAACAACAACAGCTAGCAACGCGCGAGGCCAAGCAGGAAATCATATGTGTGCGGTTGCAACATATCAGCTCCTGTCACTTGGGCTCCGAGGCAGGGCCTCATTGAAATCTCTCAACGCACCGCACACACAAGAATAGATGACCCAACCCATACCCCTCCTAGTGCATCGTCTCTGTTTTTTAGCTGGCTGGTTCCCTATCTCTGGTGCTCCTCCTGTGTCTACATCCTCTGTGTCTACACCCCCCCCCCTCTAACACCAGCCCTGGGTTCCCCTGTAGTCTCCCTGTTAGACACCCCCCCCCCCCCCAAGCTCTGTAGTTGTGAAATGCTGTTTTGCTCTGCATTGCAGCAGCTTGTCGGGACTCTTTTCCGATCACGGCTACCAGCAGGCCGCCTTTGTTAAGCGGCGTATTAAACCAGACGGAGAGCTAGCGCTGTTGATGCTGCTCCACAGGCTGCTTGGCCGCTGACTGCGCTTGCACCTTGATTTATGTGTATGGTATTCAGGGGCATCTGAGATGAATATGCTTTTAAACTATCGGGGTAGGCTCACAGATGGGTGTGTGATGATATATATATAGATATATAGATATATAGATATATAGATATATAGATATATAGATATAGATATATAGATATCTATATCTATATCTATATATATACACACACACACACACACACTCCTGCTGACCCATTTCCATAGCGTGGTTGGAACTGTAACCACACCACACGTTATATACACAACGTTATTGTCTTCCAGTGTACAACTGGACCGTGGACGAGGTGGTGGAATGGCTGATCACATACGTGGAACTGCCGCAGTATGTGGAAGCGTTTCGCAAGATGCATTTTAACGGCAGCATTATGCCAAGGTAAGTCTCATGATAGTGTTTTGTTCCATTTGTGTGTACGCTAGCTGTGCTACTGCTTTTGTGTGCAACTGATGGGATAGTCAAAGTTGCACTTCTGTGCAGAGCGTTTGTCATTGGAAAACTACAAAGCCCAGTATTCCCTTCCAAGAAGGAAATTCTTAGTTTTAACAGATTTTAGCTGCAATTGTTGATCTTTCGTTTTTTCAATCACATGAGCTGATGAGTTTAGTTTAAACAAGGTTAGTTTTTAGTTAGAATTGTAATAGCGGAAAATGTACAGTAAAACTTTGAATTGCTATTGCTCCAAATACTGTATGTGTATCTTTTTTGTGTTAAGTTAAAAAGTTGTAAGGTGTTTCCAACCACATTTACTCTATTTAATTCAGGAAGGCTTGAGGTTACTGGTTCCATTTGGCTGTATAGTTGAATGAATGAATGAATGCACTGTGATGTAATGGGCAGGGCTGTTACCCCAGGGCACCGCTGGCTTTACTTTAAGCTCCTTTCCACTGCCTCCGGCCGGGCCTCGGAACATGAGATGCAACATTGGCCTTATAGGTCATAGATTGAGCTGCAGATATCGTATCAAAACATACAGATGGAACAATGATGATTAGAACATCTGCTCCAGGTTGTTTGGAGTAAAAGCGGCCAAATGTAAACTAATCAGATGTGAGTAAAAATAACTGTGGAAAGTGTACAGTATTCAGTTGTGCGTCAATGGAAATGACAGAATTGTCACGTGAAAAGGGTCAGCGCATTTAACCTGTGGAAGCGTTTAAAGTGTCACCGTCTTTTACTGTGTTCCCAGGTTAGCGGTGAAGAATGCCACTCTGACCCAGTTTGTTCTGAAGATGCTGGATCGCAGCCACGTGCAGAAGCTGCAGCTCAAATCCCTCGATACCGTACTCTTTGGAGCCCCTCTCAGTGAGTGTTACTTGACACACACACACACACACACACACACACACACACACACACACACACACACACACACACACACACACACACACACACACACACACACACACACACACACACACACACACACACACACACACGCACACACACGTCCTTTATCCTAACCCTGGCCCTCGCAGGTTCAAACAGTTCAAACTACTTAACAAGGATATAGACCTTTGTTCTATTAAAGTTCCTGTGCCTGTAAACACTACTGTAACAGTGCATGGGGCTAACACTGTTTCCTGTCTATACCGTCCTTTCTACCTCCATCGTCTCGCCGGTCAGCCTCACGCACCAAGCGTGTCAATTCTACTATATGAACAAAATACATTGTTGCACGTCGGCTTGAAAGACGCTTTTAAAATGCAACTGTAAAGGTCTGCACCTTTTTATTGTTGTTCCCTTGTTCCCTTAATTACTTAGTTTATTTGATTGAACATACATCATGTTGCAAGTTCTCTGCTGCAGCCTAAATAATGAAAAACAATCTACTGCAGCAAAATATTGATGTTTTGGCAAAAAATAACCTCTTCAATATCCTGAATAGTGAACGAAGTTACTGTAATAAGCAGCAGTCGGTATTCTCCCGAACCAAGCAAGAAGCCCGTAAGGCAGCCCTTGTTATTAAATACTCCTATTCAGCCATGGTGATTTAATAAGCCTATACATCCATGGTGGTCTGTTTTCATCTGTTAAGTGAAGCTCATGGCGCAGTGATTTTTTTTGTTTGATGCCCGTTTCATTGGCGAATTTCAGAAAAGTGGTGTTTTGAACACGGAACATGCAGACTGATTCCTCTTTAATGTATATAAGTGTAAGGGGGGGGGGGGGGGTGGGAGGTCACACACACACACACACACACACACACTGACACATCCTTCTTTTAATGGAAAGGGTTTCCTTTTTTCAAAAAACATTTCACTTCACTTTATTTTGTGCAGTGCAACCCCAAAGCCATATCTGAATCATGAAGCTTTCTTCTCCCAAACCAGAATGGGCTGATGAATTGGAAGCAAAAGGGGGGGGGGGGTACAGTACAGTACCCTGTACTGTCGTGGCTCCAAGTGTAGAGAGACCTTTCCTAGGCTAATAGGCTAGTGGAAATACGATCCGCAACAACGAATAGTATGTGGTATGGAAAAGCAACAACCAAACAAGTTCTGCACTTTCACCTGCACCTCGGGGGCCTGCTCTCACTCTCCGGTATCCAGCAAGTGTAGAGGTGGGTTGATGTTCTATTCTAGACACGGCTCTGCCTTGCTCTGTGTTTCCTCATGGCCACGGGAGAATGTGACCCATCAGGTTCCCCCCCCCCCCCCCCCCTCCTTTGGCATGTTGGTCCACTGCACCACCTCTCCTCAGGAGCATGGGCAGGTTCCACAAGCGGCGTTGGCTTCAGAAATACATGAGACAGAGGGACTGGTTATCCCAAATTGCTGCCACAAGATGGGACATGTTTTTGTTTGGGCGATTAATTGTGTAGTCGGATATGTTTTTTTTTTTTCTCGCACTGTGTAGTACAAGGGTGTGAAGGTTAATCTGAGTCATTCAGAAGATCGGTTTCTCAACCCACGGAAGTGTGTATGTCTGTGTGTGTGTGTGTGTAGTGGCCTGCATCTGGCATGTCTTTTGTTGAGGAGTCCTGGCCAGAGGAAGCCGTTAAAAGAGGCATGTCTGTCTTTGACAGCCCTTCACATCCAGGAAGCTCCCCCCTAAGCGGACCAATAGAATGGCAACAGCATGTTAAGACACTTTTCACAATGGATTCATGCTAATGTCACCCAGAAGTGGACCCTTGTGCAATGGTTAACAGCAACGCCAAGCTGGGTCCCTTTGGTTTGCTTTTCTTTGGGAACTGATTGATGATTAGGTGAAGCTGTTCACCACACACCGGAACAACAAACGCCATGTTTTCGTCTTGTCATTGCCCCCTGTAATGGTGAATTAAATGTCAGTTCAGGCTGTCTACTTGGCATTCCTAAGAGGCAGCCATGCAGTATTTATGAGGTAACAAATTATGTGCAACTGGAATATAACGGGACAGGGCCGGCTAGCACGTAGCTTTCAAACCTAACATCAAACCGCAGTTAATAAATATGCATTAGGGCATTTTTATATGACGGCAGAGTTTTTTTTATTTTTTTCTCCTCTGGTTTGTTTTGATATGTTTAGAGGAAATGTTTCTGAAGTCCCTTTTTGCTGCTATGAATCTGTTCGGTTTTACCTCTCCACTGTGGGACTTCAAAAGATTTAAAGGAAAGCACTGTGAGTCCAAACCCACCAGCTTCACAGCAAGGCTCACTTCTCGCCCTCGGTTATTACCTTTTTTTTTTTTTAACCCATCTGGATTGTGATTTAGAGTGAAAATGAAATAAAAGGCATGTAAATACTATCCAAATGATTACCGATGGAAATACTACACCAGGACCACCGAGTTACTGACATTCCAGTCGACCACAGTAGAGACATAATGTCTGTTTCTTTAAAGAGAAGGTTGACCTTCAAAATTAAAGCCAATCCATTGTTTTTATTTTATTTGATTGTGTCTTATCCACATTGACATACTTTCCAAAGTATGATCTATATTTAACTTTGAATATACTTGGGACAAGTAGGAAGTAAAGGTGGATGCCAATGTGTGGTTTGGCAGCCACGGTTTTGAGTGTGTTTTGCTGCACTCGTATGTGAACCGCTTGAATCGAGGTGGACCCTCTCAAAAGGGGATGTATGGAGTTATACAATGACCGATGTAACTTTTCTATATCTCCCCCTGGAAACCTTCCCTGGAAGATTCTGTCAATTTTAAGCATCATCGTCTTATCAATAGTAGCCAATAGTAATCTGCTCGTCTATCACATTACTATTGGCAACCCATTTTTAACAACCACCTAAAATGCACACTGGAAACTGCATGACTAATACCATCACACTGTGAGGTAACGGACTAAATTATTTTGGCAGGGTAAAATCCATTTGTGGATCTGTAATCTCAATTTTCTGTGAATGGAGTGGAGGCTAATTATAAAAAGGCTCCGTTGCTGCCCTGCTGGCTGAGAGCGTGAGGATTTGAACGACGGCCGCGATTCCCCTGCAAGGATGACGGCGTTACGACAGAGGACACTTGCCGCTCATTCCACAGCTGCTCAGAGGACACGGGGAGTTGGGGTTGTGTTCATCACCGAACCCCCCCCCCCGTTCCCCCCATCCCCAACTCATGTCTCACTCACTTCCTGACCATCCGGTCCTTTACGGGGTGTTGATCATTAGCAGCTACCGGTCCTTAAATAAACGCGACACTAAGCTGGATTCCTGTGGCGCCCTGACCGGTGACGGTGACCTCTCTCTGTGTGTGACTTTATTCCTTGCTTAGCTTCTGTGTTTCAAGTTATGTCCGCGCTTTGTTCATTTTCGTCCATGCTTCTAGTGGCGCAACAAGCGTTTATTGCCACTTAAGGTCATTTTGTCTTTTTGGGGCGGCGGTAGCTCAGTCTGTGGGGACTTTGCTTGGGAACCTGAAGGTCGCCGGTTCAAGTCCCCAAAACACCTGGGAACTGCTGAGGTGCCCGTGAGCAAGGCACCAGACCCCTACACTGCTCCCTGGGCAGCTGTATATAACAATAGCTGCCCACTGCTCCTAATAAAAGGACGGTTTAATGCATAGAAAAAAATGTCTGTGTGTACATGCATGTGACCAATAAAGAGGATTCTATCCTCCAGATTTAATTTTAGATTTTGTGTTTTGCTGCGATGTCGTACCAAAACAAATATATATTTTTTCCCCCCCTCCCTCTGTCCCAGTGAACAGACACAACCACCTGAAGGACTTCATGCTGGTGGTGTCCATCGTGATCGGCATGGGCGGCTGCTGGTTCGCCTACATCCAGAACCGCTACTCCAAGGACCACATGAAGAAGATGATGACGGACCTGGAGGGCCTGCAGAGGGCCGAACAGAGCCTCCACGATCTTCAACAGAAGTAAGGCTCTCCCACCTCCCCCTTGCTAGTTCAAACCCCAACATATGTTAGTTGTTCAGTGTGTCACTGACGTTCCGTTCACACTTATAATAACTACTTTACTAATAATAATGTTGGCATTATCATGTTCTGTACATGTGGTTTGAGAGATCCGATCACAAGTGGACGGCGTTGTAGGTGGGGTTACACTTGGTATTTAGAATGTGCCACTTGCAACGAACATTTTAATACATTCATAAGCATTCATAAATCGATAAATCGGTTGCGATACGAATCACCAAGTTTGCGCTGAACTGACTCTTTAGCCCAAATGGTGATGAGGGTGGCAATAGCTCAGGAGGTAGAGCGGTTGCCTCGCGACCACAGACGGTTGCCGGTTCTATTCCGCGGCTCCTAGCAAAAACTGTCTGTGTCCTTGAGCAAGACACCCTAACTGCTCCCGACGTGCTGGCTCTCTCCTTGCATGGCTGACAACGCCA
Organism: Muraenolepis orangiensis; assembly: GCA_027704905.1. Classification (NCBI taxonomy): domain Eukaryota; kingdom Metazoa; phylum Chordata; class Actinopteri; order Gadiformes; family Muraenolepididae; genus Muraenolepis; species Muraenolepis orangiensis. Next base: position 39,000,223 of record CM050999.1, on the reverse strand, counting down.
TCGGTGGTTGAATGGGTTAGTGTGAGGCTTGACTTGTAATGCGCTTTGGATAAAAGCACTATCTAAAAGGCAGTCCATTTACCATGAGGCTGCGAGCCGTCTGAGAACTACTTTTCTCTTACACAGAGGATGGCAGTTGAGTGGGCGCAAAAAAAAGTAATGTGGTCACATGTAGTGGCAAGTGGCCTAGATCACATGAAACCACCTATGTGGATGAAATCTGATCGGATCTCAAAAAAACCACGTTAATGCCAAGTGTGAACGTGGCCTGAGATGGCCGAGGCTGACCTCGGAACAGCCTCTCTTCAAATGCTGTTCACTTAAACACTGTGGGACCACTGTATGCGGCGAGCATCTCCTGAACCTAGTCCGTCATCTAATCCTGCTTATAGCATTATTGCATTATTCATGCTGTGCATGCTACAGTTGTTATACTAATACTAGACTCTAATGGTGGATTACTGTAGCTTATGTGACTATTTCTTCTATAAAAACAAACTAGCTTTTCTTATGTAGATGCTATTTCCATATACCCACAGCATGTGGTGATTGCTAAATATTGTGTCCTTGTAAACTGATCGACTTGAATAAGAAGGTTTTGTGTTATGGGAAGGCCATTTATAAAGCAATTTCAACAATTAACTTCAAAATGGGGCTCCCACTAAAAATAAAATGATATCGTTTTATCGTTGAATTGATGCATTTTCAGCAAAATTGCATTTAATTAATTAAGATGGCTTTGCTATCCAGTCTGAAGGGTAAATAAATATGTCATTATTTAACATGTAATTCTTAATATAATGGACCTTTTTTAATTTAGACATTCAAAATATATCAAATCAAATATATATATTTGATCAATATTGTTTGTATGTATGTATGCACACACATTCACAGTCCCTACACAAAGACACATGCTTAACATAACGGCAGAAATAACTAAATCATTTAGACAAGGTACACACATCCCAACAAGCCGAACGCACACACTCAATCAATGTAGAATGAGCCCACATTGTAGCCTAAATATATTTACTGATCAAAGCCTTTTCTTGCCCTTAGGGGGGCTAGGGTTTGGGGGGTGTTGTAAACATGTGGCATGTGAAGCCCTTTGAGACTATAACTGTGATTAAGGGCTATACAAATAAAATTGACTTGACTTGACTCAATGCTCATTCATTGAAGAATCGCAGGCAGCAAGCAGACCATGAGTGAGTAGGACTTTTATAATGAGCGTATGCAGCAGCCACAATGGCTGACTAACTAACTAACCCTTCTAATACTAACATGTTGGTCTCATCTGTTTCCCAAACATGAATAGACTAGACTTATTAAGGGCTCATCCCACAGAACCGCGTCTTATCGAGTGGGGCTGCTCCGTGGCCAAAGTTTAAATATTTAAACCTCCAGAACATAGCAGCTGTACACTTCCTTCTCAGGGGTGTCCGCGCATGGCGGGTAGTGCTGCTGTGAAAGGCCAAAGACATTTTGCACAGCCTACAAATTGATATTTTGTCGTCTGCTATATATATCATTTATATATATTTATTTATATATCATTTTTATAAAGTATTTCCATACTTTTGAAGCTTTTTAAGGTTTTTCTTTTTTTATTATTGTTATTTTTTTCCTTCAGGACTCGTTGAAGCCTGAAACCGAGCAACAAACACATTGGTTCTAGTGTTATGGATTACAAGTAATCGTGTAGTCTCAGGTGGTGGAGCACAGCGCGGGTATACTTCAAAGCTGAATAGAAATTGGCAGACAAAATGTCAGGGTTAGCAAGAGCAAACTGCATCGGGCGTCCACCGCCGCAGTGTGGGCAGGGAAGGCCTGCAAACGGCTCACTTTTGCACCACGTCCCCCCAATACTGGCGTCATTCAACCAAACAGCCCACAGATCGCACTGACGACGTCGACATACCCGGTCGAAATTGCTTAGCTTTTAACAGCACTGGTACATCCTATGTATGCCATTGGGTGGATCAGTAGCTGGCCTCGCTCTCGCTCTCTCTTCTATTTTTATTTTTTTTTTTTGGGGGGGGTTTCTAGGTATACTGATCTGACTGCATTCACTGTCCTTGTAAGTCACTCTAGATGAAAGTGTCTGCTAGGTGTAGTATGGTCTCCACTGAACTGACTTCATTGGTTAGTTAGTTTTTATATTAGGTCGGCCTTGTACATGCAAATTGTTGGTTCTACGCTAAATAAGTACAAATGTTTAACTTAAAACTGTTTGGCAAAGAGAAACACAAACGTATCTGGGCCACACATGCACACACACACCTTTTTATTTCAGAAATGTATAGAACACACATTGGAACATGGATTTTAACAGTAACACTATTGTGGTTAATGCGGGAGTGAATCTCTTGCTCTCTCTCTCTTTGTTTGATTTATTGCTGTTATTCGTCAAACCTCAGGGGTATTCTACTATGTCGGGTATCTCTATTCTATTTATTCCCAATGGATCCTTTTTACTTAATTCTCTGGCACTTACAGAGAACCCGTTCTCTGTATTTAAATTTTGTTCTGTATCGACGACAACAACAACTGCACCCGATGCAAGGTTATTTCTGACGTTGGTGTTGTTGCTTATGAACAACACTCGTCATAAAAAAAATGAACCCTCCTTTCCTTCGTATTGGATCAAAACGCCTGCTTATGCAGCAAAAGGTGTCTGGAGAGTGTGCTCTCTACAAGCCCCCCCTGCTCTGAATGGCTCTGGACGTGCCCTGCACTGTCCCATGTGCACAAACAATTGTTGTGCGTCACATGTCCTGTTATTCTGCCCAATCCGTGACTAATTCTAGATTTAACCATCATATTGTGATATGGTTTACGTTCTGACTCATACTGTGTGTGTAAATCAGTGGGCTAATGGGTTTGTCTCATGTGCAGGACATATTGTGCACCACTGCTGCACATTTAAAAATACAAGGCCAGTCTCTTTGATGCCTTTTAAGTTGGGTTGGTCCTTTTTAGATGTTGTTAACGACGTCACACTTTACAGTAGGTATACCATTGGTGTGGAACAGTAGCTGGGATTTCTCTCTCACGCAACTGTGTTGCACTGTTTAGAGTGTGTGTGTGTGTTGCACTGCACTGTTTAGAGTGTGTGTTTGAGCGAGACAAGGCTTGTCCTCTGTGGCCGTGTCTTTATCCCTGATCTCTGCTGCCAGCTGTTCTCTTTCCAGCCTTCAAGCAGATTGTATGGCAGTATCGGGTGGCCCGGCCTTGGTGGTGGTGGGAGGAGGAGAAGGAGGCACTCAATGAGACTGCATTTTCCTTTGGTGCCTTTTCTTTCCAATACCAGTGTTGAGCATGACCAACCCAACATGTCACCATCCGGTGCTAATTCATCCTCCAGCTATGACTTGCAGCCGGCCAGAGAGAGTGAGGCGGCCCGAGAGAGAGTGAGGCGGCCCGAGAGAGAGTGAGATGGCCCGAGAGAGAGTGAGGCGGCCCGAGAGAGAGTGAGGCGGCCCGAGAGAGAGTGAGGCGGCCCGAGAGAGAGTGAGACGGCCCGAGAGCGAGTGAGACTGCCCGAGAGCGAGAGGGAGACGGCCGAGAGAGAGAGGGAGATGGCCCGAGAGTGAGAGAGAGAGAGGGAGATGGCCCGAGAATGAGGGAGAGAGGGGGAGAGGGTCTAAACTGTTGCATTGCATACATGCACTTCTTGACGGTATTGACAGTTGTGTGTTAGGGGAAGAGTAGTGCAGTGTATGACAGCCAGTGTGGCGCTGAGGGCCATAAACAAAGAGGAAGGACACTGAGTAACGTGAAGCCTGCCATTCTGTATTTGCCGCCCCCTCGTTTTTTGTCAGCAAACTGGCCACTGTGGCACTTGGACAGCTTTTCAAGTCTTTAGCTGGAGAATGGCAGAGGTCAGGGTTGAGAGCATTTGCCGGCCCATAAGCAGGCCACATTTTCCACAGCCAGCCACTTGGATCATCTTACAGCCGGGCCGTGTGCGCTGCTCTGCTCACTATAGTCCTGTTGTCAGCGTAAACGAGAATAGGGCACTGCTCCCTAGTGACTAACAAACAGCACTACTCTACGTTGCCCCTCTATTCCTCCTGGTGAATGGGGCTCTGGAAAACATGTTGTTTAATAAGCACATACTGGTGGTTTTTACCTCAGTTCTGTAGACATTGATATATTTTATGGAACTATTTAGCTGCACTTGCTAAAGTTAAGATGTTCTTTGTCAGTTCTCAGGAGGCAGGTTTACCAGATACTGTGGTTCAGGACTCAGGAGGCAGGTTTACCAGATACTGTGGTTCAGGACTCAGGAGGCAGGTTTACCAGATACTGTGGTTCAGGACTCAGGAGGCAGGTTCACCAGATACTGTGGTTCAGGACTCAGGAGGCAGGTTCACCAGATACTGTGGTTCAGGACTCAGGAGGCAGGTTCACCAGATACTGTGGTTCAGGACTCAGGAGGCAGGTTCACCAGGTACTGTGGTTCAGGACTCAGGAGGCAGGTTCACCAGATACTGTGGTTCAGGACTCAGGAGGCAGGTTCACCAGGTACTGTGGTTCAGGACTCAGGAGGCAGGTTCACCAGGTACTGTGGTTCAGGACTCAGGAGGCAGGTTCACCAGGTACTGTGGTTCAGGAGGCAGGTTCACCAGATACTGTGGTTCAGGAGGCAGGTTCACCAGATACCGCGTGGTTCAGGCGAGTGTGCTGACGGCTGTCTCCACGTCCTCATTCTTGGCCTGGGTTGGGGGATGACCTGGTGCTCCCTGGCTGCAGACCAGTTTGCCTTCTACACGTGAGCCATTGTTTCCACCGATGTATCGCTAAAGGAAGTCTCCGGTTTTAAAATCCCACGACACTGATCTCGGGTGCCCCTAATAAAGAGCAGACAGACTCTTGAGAGGGTTAATATATAGTGTTGGTGTTTCTAATTGCTTTGCAAACAAATGGCTTTCTTTTAATATGTCTGACTCCTGAATCTCCTTTTTAAAACAAATGGAAGTTTACTTTGAGTTTACATTATGCAAAAAAATGTCCTAAATTCCTGAGACATTACAGCTTGGAGCAAGAAAGAGAGAGAGAGACTCTTGCAGTAGACTGGGGGAGTTTCTAACCGGTCTGTGTTTGTCTCCACCTTGTCCCCCCAAGGCTGCAGATCGCTCAGGAGGAGCATCGCACAGTAGAGGTGGAGAAGGTAAACCTGGAGCAGAAGCTGAGAGATGAGATCAACTCCGCCAAGCAGGAGGCCCAGCGACTTAAGGGGCTGCGCGAGGGCACAGAGAATGAACTGAGCCGCCAAAAGTACGCAGAGGAAGAGCTGGATCAGGTACGAACTTGCTGCTGCTGCTGCTGCTGCTGTGGTTGTTGGGCGCAGTGGGTTACACCATGGTTCCTTATCATGCTTGTCACTGGTAGTGACAAGATCAGACGTGTGCAGGTTTAAAACAAAAAGCTGCATTGTGTTATTTGTCTAGTGTGGAGTGGAACGAGGAAGTGTGTTCTCAATGGTGCCAACTCTAGTATGATGACGAGATTTTGCATGTGCGTGTAACGATAACATCTTGAAGCCGGTACATTCTAGGTCTCACAGCACGGGTGTCGAGTTGTGCAGCATATGGCTCTCTGCTGTGGGTCAGTTGTATAGCATATGGCTCTCTGCTGTGGGTCAGCTGTGCAGCATGTTTAGGCTTTTCAGATGAGGTGTTGTGTAATACGCCCACACGACTCTTTGTCCATTAGGGAACTGGCAGGGAGATGGAAGTGAGGCCCACGTCGGCTGCCTGACCACACGTGTTGAGCACAGTGTTCACGGACTATCGCAAGGGAGCCCACATATTCACCTGCAGCAACACTGCTGGCTCTTATGCACAGTTAAAGGGGAACGGTCGCTCTTAACTATGTTCTAATACAGTAGTTCAAGATGGGTGTGGCAGTACTGCTATGTTCAAAAATAGTGAGCCTAACCGTTAAGGATTGCGTAATTGTCTTCACCACACACGGCTATGACACATTGTAGTTGTTGTAGTTTATCTGTCTGACATGACCAAACAATCACCGATGCTAAATGTTCATTGCTTATAAGGGGTGGGGGGGCGGGTGTGTGTGTCATTGACTTCCACCCTAGTGAAACTGCCGCACAGCTAGAGTGTTCACATAATCCATGGATGGATGGATGGATGGTGCTAGCAGTGCACTTAATGATGCATCCCCTTCTCTTATAATAACAATTGACGATTGCTGTCATTTCATATACGTCTTTACCTAACCATCCTCGGAAAACGGTGTAGATGTAATTGAACTATTATATAGCTGTTGGGTTTAACTGTCTGCTATAATAGCTGGGGTATGTCTAAACTACAGAACTCTATGCTATATAAAACACTTTTGAGGTGTTTGTTGCTTTGTAAACTTTTGGGACTAAAACTTTGAGGAATGGTTGCTTACATTGCTTTGGGGCCTCTCTGGCTCACTTTCCGTATGTATGAACACACGAGGGAATGGGTTTTAGAGTGCTGTGTGGATAAGGAGAGATTTCCCAAGTTTTCGTTCTAAAGTAAATCATTAACCCCAAGCCACTGCCTATTTGATCCTCTGTCACCTCTGGCAACGTGGCAACCTTACTTTTTAACAGGAAGTGACATCACGTGTGTCTGTACTTTAACCTATGTACAGACACATTTCCTAGCAGGAAGGCTTTAGATGAACCATAATATGTAGACCTTGACAACCCCCTGGGGAATGTGAATGTGTAGCTGGTATATACTGTCCTTGTCTCGTATAATTTTTTATGACTGAAGGGATTCTTGGGCTTCTCGGCTGTAGTTCTGTGCTGCTGGTCATGATTGTGTCTGCTGCATTTGTTTTCATAGCAGCTGGTTAAACACACCTTTGGGAATGTTGGCAAATAATGAACAATTCAGCTTTGAACTACAGCGCATACCTGGATCTGGATTCGGATCCGGGTCTGAAAAATCAACTGCTCCTTGGCCTAGAAGTAATTGTCCAATTCCGTACATAACTTTTTGAGATATCTTGCTTACAGACAAACAGAAAAACAGGGTCCTAAACATACCGGTACTTCCTCCCATCTTTGATGACGGAGGAAATTACTTGTATGTTTTATATTTTTACAATATCCTTTGTGTAGCTCATTTTTTAACAAATTACTTGTTTATGTCAACATTTAGACTTTTGCTTATGGAAGAGGAGCTAGCTAGAAAAACATGGTGACGGTACAACCTGTGTTACTGGTTCACTGCAGTGTTTCACTGCTGCTGTGAGAGGTCTTTGTGTTGGCAAATTACCTTCTTCAGCCAATCACTTTTCCTTTGTATCACTGGGCAGCGTTCGGAACCGGTCAGTCATGCAGGGGGTTTGTTGTGACGGACAGGGCCGTTTGTGTGTCATGGTTGTCTCCCCATGTAATGACCACAGTCTTGTTTTGTGTTTACATTTGAAGAACACTCTCGTCGTAACCGTGTCATGTTCTCCGATGGTGTAACGTCCGGCGACACTGACCTTCGCCCTGGTTACCTCGTTAAATCCCTAAATGGGCATGTTGAAAATTTTCTTAGGATTGTAAGGATAGAGTAGTGGTCAGGGAGCGTTTGACTTCCAGGGGAAAGCTACCGGGTTCGATCCCAGGTGTCTTCTCTCCCCCCCCCCCCCCCCCCCCAGCCTTCTCCTTCGTCAGTCCTATCTTAAAAATACGCTAATGAACTGCTGGGTGAATTTCCCGCGTGTGTGTGCGCGCAGGTCCGCATGGCTCTGAGGAAGGCTGAGAAGGAGCTGGAGTCCAGGATCAGCTGGTCGCCTCCAGAGTCCCTGCAGAAGTGGCTGCAGCTCACCCATGAGGTGGAGGTGCAGTACTACAACATCAAGAAGCAGAATGCAGAGAAACAGCTGCTGCTGGCTAAAGAAGGCGTAAGTCCAGACAGACAGACGAGACAGACAGACAGACGAGGCTGTGTGAGAGAGAGCGAAATGGTTGTAATGATGTCTTTTTAATGTAAATGTTGGTGTCTGTAGGCGGAGAAGATCAAGAAGAAGAGGAACACTTTATTCGGGACGTTCCACGTGGCTCACAGCTCCTCTCTGGATGACGTGGACCACAAGATCCTGACCGCAAAGTAAACCTTCACTCCACGCTTCAACACATGATGATTGGCAAATAGTGTCACCAAAATTGTAGGCGTGGATATTGCAACAATATCGTTGAACGGTAGCTTGCTCTTTCTTGAGCGTTTTAGGGCTTGAGAGTCTCCAGGGCAAGCACAGGCTGTGTGTGTGTTTCTGTTTTACTTAACTCGGCGCTGATGGCCAGCCTGGAGGCACTCACGGTTTGCATACAAGGGATGTCCTTCCTGGTGGTGGGGTGTGTTGGTTTAGTTTGCAACATTTAAATGTCAATATTTTTTCTTTCTTTTTGTTTACAATGGGGAAAACCCTTGTCGAGGATACGATACAATTGAACACATTATACATATATAAGTGGATGTTAGTTTTGGCACCATGCCCTGATTTTTTTTTTTTTTACCATTAGTCAAATTGATGATTGGACTCGAGGCTGGTGTTTTTTTTTTTCATATTCATAAGTTTTAAAAGTGTCAATCTAATGAAGGTTGGAATTTTTTTTTTTGTTGTTGCAAGAAATCCACTTCTTCACTTGTGCTTGTATTGTGTTACCGCAGCTCTTCCTGACTCACACAGGACCCACTCAACTAAGCCATTCCTCACTGCTCCCTCCCTGGTTTGTGTGTAGGCAGGCACTGGGTGAGGTGACCGCCGCCCTGAGGGAGAGACTCCACCGCTGGCAGCAGATCGAGATCCTCACCGGGTTCACCATCGTCAGCAACCCGGGGCTGCCCACGCTGGCCTCGGCGCTCAACCTGGACGCCAGCTTCCAGGGCGGCCGGGCCACGCCCCAGCACTTCATCCTGTCCGAGGACATGGACGACATGGACGAGGACATCCTTCCCCCGGGGACTCTGCAATGTAAGGGTTCTTCCAGCGAGTCTCTGGGGCTTAACCGGCGCCTCTCCAAAAACAGCAAGCACCCCCTGGGGAAATCCAAAAATCTGCCCTCTTGAGAATTTCGGACCCAGGGTTGTGTGTTTTTGCTGTGGTCCATATGTGCTGTGACCAGGGGAGGGTTGATGGGTTGTTCAGTGTGTAATCTGTGAACTGTCATTTCTCTAAATTGTTCCATCGTTTTTGTTCACACCTCTCCAGTGGAATGTTTACTTGTTGTTCCTCTTTTTCGGATGAAGAAAACCCTGTTTGTTCAGGGGAGCCGAGGATTGTCCTGTGCCCGCTATGATATTGTCCTAATGGTTTGAAAATTACATTTTGAAGAAATACATTCTATTCATGCGATCTCTCTGTTCTCACGTGTTTGTAGTGTTTGTAGTGTTTGTGTCTGCGCAATTGCTATAGGTTTCAAATACACCCCGGAATGACTACATCCATGCCCATAAAAAAACGTTACCCCCACAAACTAAAGGCTAACCAGTTTGTTTCATTGTAAAACCTGTACACAACAACACAATACAAACTGTGGTGGCCGGAGCACACCGGCTGGTCGGCGTGTCATTCGGTGTCAGATGTTAACGAGGCCAGGAAGACTTGACTCAATGGAGCGGAGCCCCACGCCACCCCCCTCCCTCCCCCCTCCCACTACCGCCACTGCAGTAGTGAGTACCCTCACTTCTCTTTGAAGAAAACAACACCTTGATTACACCCGATACCCTCTGTCACTCCTCCCACCCCCTCACTCTCTTCCTCCTTCGCAACCACCACCTCTCCGGCCTCGGTTCCCGCCGCTTCCGTCGCCGGACTGACCGCCTGGTTCCCGGCGCAGGGCGCAAGGCTTGGCGACCTGCGGGTCTCGGGGTTCAGGCTGCCAGCTCCTGTGGAAATATTGTGTGTCTGCAAATGATCTCTGGTGGCCCCAAATCACGCCCCCCCTCCCCCTGGCTTATACTCTGACACCCAGGTCTCTCACCACCACCACCACCTATTATGAAATATTGTTGAACTTGACACCACCCTGTAAACGGACACGGGCCGAGCAGAAACGTTGATCTAATCCAGACCACCTCCCTCTCCCTCCTTCCTCTCTCTCTCTCGTCTCGGCTGCCTGCTTGCCAGATACATTTCCTTCCTTCAAAAAAAAAAAAAAAAGAGAGTAACCAGATACTTAAGGGGGGGGGGGGGGTGTGGGCTTTTTCAGAGCTTTTGTTTTTGATTGGCTCAAATGAGGAGCAGGTTTTTTAACCAACCGACAATTGACCACAATAGAAGGCTGAATGCTGTCCTTGCGTCTGGTTACTCTTTTGACACTGTCCCCGCCCGGTGTTACCTCATCCACATCTTGCCTATCATTTCAGTTTTCAGACAGTATTTATGTTTTTTGATTATGTAATCTTAAGTGCTTTTATTTACATTCCCATTTTAAGGTTGTTTTTTGTTGCTTAGTCAAATTTATTTAAATCAAATCAATTAAATTGAATCTTTTTGGTTAACCCTTCATTTTGATATAATTTAGTTTTCCGGTGAAATACGTGTGTTGGGATTTCAGTCAAATCATGCCCAAAAATGGGTACACAAACACCATATGTTAAAGCGCTCTATCCAACTGAACCCCTTCATCAACACCTGTTTCCCCGTCGCTGATTTCCCGCCTTGCATCTGTGTGGTTACGTTTCATGTCGCTGCACCAAGCAGGTGTGTATAACCCCTGTCGTTGTGTCCCACAGCTCCCAGCATGATGTCCCTGCGCCAGCGCCACATGGACCCCCACCTGGCCATGGGCTCCCAGAGGTTGGTAGAGTCCACCCTATCGGCCGGCCCCCAGCTGACAGAGGGCGCCGCGTACGCCTCCAGAGCGCCTAGGGCCACTCTCAGACAGTCTCGCAGCCATTCCTTCGGACAGTTCGAGGCGCTGGCGCTGCCGCCCCTCTCCTCGGCCGTGTCTCATCCTTCCATCGTTTGCTCCTCCGCCTACAGCCCCCAGCCCTTCTCCCCTCTGTCCTTCTCCTCCTCCTGCCTGCCCAGCTCCGTGGCGGGCGCCGCCTCCTTCTCCTCGCACTGTCCCTCCCATCTGCCTCACGCCTCTTTCAAGCCGCTGGACGCCATCCCAGACTTCCCCTCGCAAGACAGCTGCGACGGGCAGTCGTCTCCCGGCTGCTCCGGGTATCCCTCTGTGCTTGTGTCACCGCACACGTCGCATGTGCGTGGGTGCAGCTCCCCTCTCCCCTCTCTTTCATTCTGTTTGTTTCTTCACGCTGGTGATGTCATCGCTCAGCAGGTGTCTTTGAATGGGGTCTTGTGTTTCCCTGGCCTGCCTGCCTTCCACAGGCTACCTACTACTTCGGGCTTTATTTTGTACCACCGTAGCTTACCTGCTCCCATATTCATCCTGTGGTTCCCATTACCATTACTCATCATTACTCATTACTTATCATTATTATTATTATTTGTATTCAAATCCATTGCCTCCATTTTAAAGTGCCCCCCCCCGCCCCGCCTGGCAGTCTAACACAAGTGTGGCGTTTCAGTGTACAGGCTTTCCCCAGAGCGTTAATAGCTGGGCAGTACACCTCGCACCCATCACAGTAGTAGTAGAGTAGTAGACTCAGCGTAGGCTTGGCATGGGGTGATCGCCAGGTATTCTGCTTGCTGATGTCTATTTCTGATGCAGTATTGAAGTTGTTTTCTCTTCCCCCCCCACCCCCCTCTAGGGATTTAAATCGCTCTGACTCCGACTCCTCCCTCTCCCTGTCCCAAGCGGGCGACCGCCTGGCCGCCTACGGCTCCAAGGCCCACCTGGTGAAGCCCACCTCCCTCCTCATGCACGGCCTGGCGCCCCGTGCCGGGGAGGACCTGTCCTCCCCGCACGCCCACGCGCCCAACGGCGGCCTCCGCCTCTACGAGGGCCTGGTGGCCGGTGGCTACCCGGACGCCGCCTCCGAGAGCCCCATCGTGATGAAGAAGCTGTACATCATGGAGAAGTCGGCCAGCCTGGGAGAGATCCACAGCGTGTCCGAGTCGTCGCGCTCCTTCAGCCCCAACTCCACGGAGCCCGACACGCCCTCCCCCGGCGGGGACCCGTTTGCGGCCAAGAGCGCCAGCCGCATCCCCCAGCTCTCGTCCAAGAAGAGCCCCCTGGAGGAGGACAGCGGATCCACGGGGGAAGACACGGATTCGGTGGCCAGCCGCAAGAAACACACCTTCAAAATCTTCAAGAAGCAGAAGAAATAATGAAATTAAGGGCTAATAGGAGAACTACAATTTTGAATCAGAATTTTTGGATTGTTCATTGTCATCCTGTTGTCTGTTTGGGGTTTATTTTTGTTACTTGTTTGTGTTAACGGTCTAAAGGGATTGTGGCACAACATGTGGCTGTGGCGTCATTTTGTCAGGTTCCTGTTTCTAAGGAGCTGTGGGAGATACCAGCATTCTAGGTTTTGATCTTTCTTCTAGGTGCGTTTTGGGCCAGGGTTGTGTGTTGTGTGTGTGTATATAAACAAGTATTTATTCAGCAGGAAGCAGTGCCACTCTATCCAGGGGAATGGGGTGTCTCTTGTGTTTTGGTTTTAATATTTTCTTGGGCTCCGGTCGCTTTGGGTTTTTGCATGTCTCGACCTTTTGACCTTTCGTTTGGCTTACGCTTGGAAGCTTTTGGTGTCAGCTAAGTGGTCACTCTGTAGCTTTTATGTGTCTTTATGTTTTGTCTCTATGACCCACTCTGCGTAGTCACGATGACTCACCTAGGCTTTGGTTTTTATTTCTGTGGCTTTTGTGTGGATCTTTTTTTTAGTAAATGGAGGTAAACCAGCTTTATATATCAGTCAATTATCAAGTAAAACATGTTTTGAGTAATGTATGACATTTACTTCTGCTATGACCGTTGCAGTCTGATGTGTAACTGCCAGTAAGTCACTGACTTTTGTGATAAACTATACAGGTATGACAAGACTTGGATAAAACATCCCTATTTTAGGTTGCTTTGGTTCCAAAGGACCCTGTGTGATTTTATTTAGTGATCACATTTACGGCTGTGAAATTACAGAATTGTAACCAAATATATTAATACAATGGTTGAGAATATATGGTAAGGAACTATTTCCCCTAGTTCATGTCCCTTGGTTCACGGCGAGATGTAAACTTGTTTTATTTAAATCTGGATTATTTGTTTTTTTGTTAACTTTTTTTAGTTTTTTTTTTTTACCCGAAAGCCTTGTCAGCAGTGGCCCACAGAGTGCAGTTCACACGACACTCAAGGTGGCTAGTATGGGGAATCTAAATCTAAATCTGGAGGATTGAACCCTCTTTATTGGTCACGTACATGTAACCACACACAGTGAAATTTGTTTCTCTGCATTTAACCCATTCTAGTATTAGGAGCAGTGAGCCGTTAGCCAGCTAATAAGGCCCAATTTCGACTGTGAGACCTTGTTCTCAGTATTGTGATTTGGTTTTAAATAAGACTTTGTGGTGTGTGCGCGCTGCGCAGTTGTGGTACAGATAAGATAGGTGGCCTAGTGAATGGAGTTTGAATTACTGGGTTACTGCTCCCTCCCTTTCTGTCACGGAAGTTTAAGTCTAGTAGGTCAGTGTGTTGATCAGTGAGGCGCAGGGGCCGGAAAGGGCTGAAAAAAATACGAGGGCCTCCCCTCCTGAGTACACTGAATCAGATGAACTAAAAAAAACTATTTCGATGTATGTTCAACGTATACTTACACAAGTGTACCGATGAGACTGAAGATGTTCTCCACACGCTTGTAGATATCAAGCAGTGTTATCTGTGAGCTTCATACCACTTTTTTTGTAATTGTCTCTTGGGGTGGCGGGGTTTAACTTGACAACAAAAGTCTGTTATTTCCATAAATGTACAAACGCGACCTCTGGCGGTGATTCTGGGGACATGCAAGCTGGCTTTAAAAAAAAAAACTAGTTAAAAAAAAGCCGATCAAGTTTTAAGTGCCAAAAATGCTGTTGAAATATTGATGTAAAATAATATATTTCCATGTATAGCGCTAAGTATGCTTGGTTTTACAGGGAACAAAAGAAAGCTACATATAAGTGAGCTTATAAGGATGGCTCTTGTTGCTTCTCTTTTAAAAGGGGCTCGTACAGGGTTGGTCGTGGTCAGTAAAGGAAGGGTTCTAATGTTTTAATGTTTAATAATGTGGTCCCTCCCTCACGCCCCGACATGTGTCCTCCTCACCACAGATGTTCGCTTTCAACACCAAATGTTTACCTACATGATGAATCAGCAAAAAAAAAAAGCTAAATAAATTGTGCAGGAATACAAGACAAAGACGAGAAAAGTCACCCGTTGAACACCGTTTGGTCCGGTTTGATCCAACAACAGCACTGTATGCATTGTTAGGATTCGGAGTTGTTGTTGTTGTTGACTCGTCTCTTGACATCGAAACAACCAAATCAAATGCTGCAACAACTTAAAACAGACACCGTTGTTGAGTGGATGTAAAGATTTTCGATTTTTCTTTTTTGCTTTTAAGTCACCAGCTGAGGAACACCACATCTCCTTAATGGCAACATCAACAAAAAAAACACAAAGAAACTTTCTAAACGTCATTTGTACCACTTTTTTTGCACGACAAAGTTATACGTTGGGGTGTGTGTGTGTGTGTGTGTGTCGGTCGGTCCGCCTGCGCCCCGCCCCGCCCCTATGTAACGATAATATAAATGCACTCTATACGGTGATGCATGTCAACCGCCGGGAAGAAACCTGCGTTGGGTTCGAGGTGTGGCTCACGGGGAATGTCTCTCTCCCCGTCTCCCTCTCTCTCTCTCTCTCTCTCTCTCTCTCTCTCTCTCTCTCTCTCTCTCTCTCTCTCTCTCTCTCTCTCTCTCTCTCTATATATATCCCTCGCTCTCCCTCTCTATCGCTCTCGCTTGCTCTCTCTCTCTCTCGTTCTCTCTCTCTCTGCTTATATTTATGAACACATATTTGTACAGAGAAAAACAAAAACAATTTAGCATCTTCTGTAATGTTTAAAGACTTTTTTTTGGCACTCCTGCATGATAGCAATAAACTATTTTGAATGAAACGCCATGGATTTGTTAATGGACTTTAACGCACTACACTGAACACACACATACACACACAATGACACAAATCATACTGTGTTTTCAAAGTATAACCACATATGGAGTCCATGGTCCAAATATACTGAAGGAAGGAAAGTTCTTTCCCCCCATATATCTGCTCTGTCATCAACAAGACGCAAGACGAGTATCCATCACTATGGCAACAGGCCTAGTACACCTGCATGTGGCCTTGTAGTTGTAGGCCCACAGTAACAAACCAAAAAAACTACAATTCAGACCGGCATTCTGTGGTCCACCATTTTAGCACCTCCTCGAGTGATCATCCTGTCTAATCAGCGTCCTGATCCCTCACACCTGTCCAGTAGAGGTCCTGTCTTTGCTCACTATCAAGGGACCACAAGACATTGTTGGCCATCTTTTATTTGAGAAATACGCTCTTTTTAGCACTTGTGAAAAATAACGTTTTTAGTTTATTTTACTTTTAACTCTTGAAAAATAACTGATTGATGCTCAGTAGTGGTAGGTCAACTCGACAAGACAAAACCCCGTAGGTGTGTGTGTGTGTGTGTGTGTGTGTGTGTGTGTGTGTGTGTGTGTGTGTGTGTGTGTGTGTGTGTGTGTGTGTGTGTGTGTGTGTGTGTGTGTGTGTGTGTGTGTGTGTGTGTGTGTGTGTGTGTGTGTGTGTGTGTGTGTGTGTGTGTGTGTGTGTGTGTGTGTGTGTGTGAGAGAGACACGACAGAAGGTGACATCCTCGTCTCTGAAGTGGGCCTTGCCTGTCTTAAGGTGTGTGTGTGTGTGTTTGTTTGAGGTGACATCCTTGTGTGTGTGTGTGTGTGTGTGTGTGTGTGTGTGCTCAAACTGCGGGAGCAGGGGTGGAGCGCCGCATGGTTCAATATTGACCTAAAGTTCCTGCTCCAATTAGGTGAGGCAGGATGATATCCGGATCTGCAGCGGCTGTTGTTCTCCGGTGTTTCCCCTCTCGGTGAAGGAATGCGTCAGCACATGTATAGACCTGTGCCCCGTGTTCAATCCTAATGAAGTGTATTTTTGAGAGTTTTCCTTATTTTTTTTAAATGACTTTTTAATAATTGCGTTGAGGTCCAAGTTTTGGATTACCATGGATTACTCAAAACTGTGCAAATGTGTGCCCTTCCTCCTCAGTCTACAGGTAAGTTCCTTCCAAGGCTTCCATGTTTCGACCCCACAGGGGGGGGGGGGGTTTGGTTATCATATAATGTCATCGATGGATCTTCTGACTCCTATCGTGGTCCTTGTGGTACAACAGATGGTATGGGGCGAGGATAGCGTGGCCCTCCTCAACCCCCCTGAAGAGCCCGTGTCGGGTCACCGGCTGAAGGTCCTCTACTCTTGCGACGGCCGCGCGCTGGTGAGCGTGGACTGCCTGGTGACCTTTGACACAGGCGCCAACTCCACCATCCCGCTGGGGCGCTGGTCCTGTGAGCCCGGCGAACCGGCCAGGGTCAGAGCCGTGGAGCTGTGCTTCCCGGACTGGCTTGTTTACCGGCGGGCCGACGGGGTGGCGGCTCCGTGGGAGTCCCGCTGGGTCCAGAGCAGCGTCCTGCTGGCGTCGCTCCGCCGGGCCGGCCGATGGGAGGCGGAGCGATGGGGGGGGGAGGTGGTGGTCCAGGATCTGGCGGAGTTACGGTCTGTACCGCCTCTCAGAAGACCCCTGAAACAGTACAACCTCTCTTTCTCATGGAGCTCACTCATGATGAGGCTAACCTGGAACTACTCGCGGTCTCACTGTGCGGAGGAGCAAGGTACGACTTTGTGAATAGAGGGATTTCTTCTTTCAATGTACAGTATACACAGGGTACACAATCAGACATGATAGTGTGAGATTGTTTTTCTAAGATTGCATTCTCCAGACCTTGTAGTTTATTATTTGTGTTGGCCCTTTCGGCCCTTTTCAAACCGAAGACTTGCCGTTGTTTTGAGAAGGTGGTGTTTTTAAGCAGATACTCCCTCAGAGTCACACATTACCTCCTCACCGTAGAGACCGTCAGCCTGCTGTCATCCGTGTATGCCTCGAGCGGAGAGGTCTATGGGGTCACCAAGACCCTGGGGGTCTTCAGCAGTGAGGTGCTCGAGAGCTCCCGCCTGCGCAGTGTCTCCTACCCGTGGTGAGAAACACAAGCTTACATATATACGTTCTATTAATTACACTATCGAGATTCGATGATGATGTGTTTGCTAAGCGCTGTTATGTTGTGGGCAGGTGTATGTTTTCCATCTGGGTGTTTGTGATGAAAGGCTGTGAGGACCGCCTGTGCAGCGTCTTCCATCACATCAACTCCAACGACAGCTACGTCACACCTGTTATATTCCTCACACGGACAGGTAACGTGACTTCACTTTGGTTAAACGCATTTGCTTAAATGACAATGGCAAATGGCGGCAGTATAGCTCAGGAGGTAGAGCGGTCGGCTCACAACCGGAAGGTTGCTGGTTCGATCCCCCGGCTCCTCCAAGCATATAACTGTCGAGGTGTCCTTGAGCAAGACACCCTAACCCCTAACTGCTCCTGACATGCTGGCTGTCTCCTTGCATGGCTGAGTCCGCCCTCAGTGGATGAATGTGTGTATGAATGGGTGAATGTGAGGTATGACTTGTAAAGCGCTTTGGATCAAAGCGCTATATAAAAGCATCCATTACCATTGCCATAAATGACCAAATTGAAATATATTGTTACAATTCTCAACGTATGAGTGACCTTTGGCCTTTTGTAATTTGCAGGCAAGGTAAAGGTAAACACATAATGTTATCATGTCGTTTCTCTAACTTACATACTTTTGTGTGAGCGACGTGAGTCTGTCTCTTCTAATGTCTGCAGGTCAGCTCCAGTTCCAGATGTCCGGCGAACCGGGCAAGTCGACCGCGTTCGTCAGTGCCTTCCGTGTTCCTCTACGTCAGTGGTGTCACCTGAGTGTCGTCCTGCGCGGTCGAACCGTGAGTTCTTTCCTCCCGGTCGTCGGTTTGCGTGGTGATTTGACAGTTGCTGATTATTGAAGATGGTAACCGTGTCCCCCGCTGTGATCCTACAGGCCACCGTCGACGTGGTGTGTACGGACGGACTTGTGGAAAGTGCTTATTCTACAGAATACACGTACGACCATTTTTACCTTGTTTTTCCTTTTTGTGCAAACTGTCACAAATGCACTACTACATAACTACTACTATAGCACCAGGGTGGAATATATAGACCTCTTTAAACATATAATCTACTTGTGGTCGTGAAGTCCACTGTTTTACTGTAGCATATATGCTCTGTAAGGTGTCACACAAATAAAATGTATTATTATTAATTACTAGTGCATTACCACTGGATATTCACTAGGGCAGTGTATAGTGGTTGGAGAATTCTGTGTTTCCCTCATATCCAGTCCAATGATGAAATTTTCTGAGTGAAATATGTGACCAATGATTAAATAGTAATCAACAGCCGTATTATTCTATAATCACTTAGTATGAATATCTTGGTCTTCTGTAGTTTCAGGCATAGTCTGGTGTTTGATGATACGGAGGGTTATTTTGTGATTGGAGGAGGAACCTTCATTAAGGGACTGGAGGGTTTCTATGGTCCTCTGGTGTACTACCGCAACAGAATACCTTCTACCACCAGCGAGGTAATGGCATTTCCACAGCTACCGTACGTCAATATGTGTGTTGAATTGATTTAGTTTGTATGCCGTTCATGATGTGTGATGTCATTTGCAGGATACAGTCGATGTTCCTGATTTGCTCAACCATTTAAACCTGACCGGTTGGCTGAGCACCTGTCAAGAGCTTCAGGATGACATTACAGCCACAATTGTGGGCTACTCTCGAATAGCCAAACAAAAGGCAGAAGCCGGTAATGTATTTTATACGCCACAAGATGGCGCCAAAGAAACTTCTAAAATGTAAACAAACGATTATATATTATTATTAAACGAGTATACAAATACCGGCATATCATTTTGTTTTGTTATTGTTGTGTTTCAGAGAGAAATTCGTTCGATTTTTATTATGGCATGATGAAAAATAATGGACCATTAAAGTCAAAGTGTGAACCCTGGGAGGCAAGTTCTCCCCAGAGACGACAAGCTGGAAACCTTGCTAAACGACTTGCCCTCAGACACGGTAAGAAGAAAGTTGATGAGAACTCTGAATCATTTTTCTTGCATAGCATTATAACCAATTCACGTCCCCCCCCCCCCCCCCCCCACACCCCACCCACCCCACACACACACACAGGAGCAAGGTTGGAGGTCAGCCGGGCATCGGTGGGCAAAGCGCTTTACTCCTTAGCACTTTCAAAACTAGAGGAATCAGGCAAGGTGGAAATGGTTAGCAGAGTTTTCCCGCTCCTGCTCCAGTCTGGCTGTCTGGGAGATGACCACTCCCTCCACATGGCAGCTGTTCTCTACAGCACAGGGCTAGGGGTCAGCAGGCAGCCCACCAAGGTGTGTGTGTGTGTGTGTGTGTGTGTGTGTGTGTGTGTGTGTGTGTGTGTGTGTGTGTGTGTGTCACACATCCTATTTGAACAATGTGTTAATCTCCATCAAGTGATTTGGATTGTGTCACAACCCAGCTCTATCCCTCCAGCCTCACCCCTTACTGTGTGGTCTCCCCCCTAACGTCCCATGTGGTCCCTACAGGCCTGGCTCCTGGCCCTGCTGGGGGCCCAGCGGGACTCTCGACTGAGCCTGTTGCACATGGGCCACGGCCACCACCAGGGAGACCAGGGCCTTCCAGCAGACCCCGACCTGGCGTACGCCTACTACGCCAACATCGCCAAGCAGACGTCCCTCGACCGCCTGAGGCCATCTCCCGGACAGGTAATCACGCCATTTTTGATTGGATCATGAAAAAAAGCTGAAACACCCAGCTGATATCCCATTGGAGGATGAATGAAGGGGTGGGTGGAAACATGTTTTTTATTTTTTATTAAGCTGGCTCTAAAATATTAACCTTCAAGAATTAAACAATTGAATTCTTACTCCTAATTCCCTCTCGCTGTACGAATTTATAGATCGCAATACAAAAAATACTATACACCATAAAATATAAACCAAAAAAATAACAAAGTAAGTAACTGATGATATGTACATTTTTTTATATTGTACAAAAAGCATTTCAAAGCATTAAAAAGTGCCAGTAGTGCAGTAGCATCATGGATACAGTGCAGTAACTGTAAGGAGACCAGAAAGTCCAGCAAAGTATGACAGTGTGATGTTAATGACAATGTTATGATAGTGGCAGCAGTTCAGTAGGTGCACTCCCTGTGGATAAAAACTATCCTTGAACCTGGTAGTCCTTGAGCGGATGCTGCGTAACCGGCGGCGACGGTAGGGGGGAGAAGAGATGGTGCCCAGGGTGGTTCTGGTCCTTTATGATGGACATGGCCTTATCCAGACATCTGGTCCTACAGATCTCCTCAATGCATGGAAGTGCACACCTGATGATTTTTTTTTTGCCGTCCTCACGACCCTCTGGATGGCTTTTTTTGTCCTGTGCAGTGGTGTTGCCGTACCACACAGTGACGCCACCGCTCAGGACACTCTCTACGGTGCCACGGTAGAAGTTCACTGGCCACCGTTGGCCCATTCCCGTTGGCTTTTCCTGAGGCACCGCAGGGCATAGAGGCGCCGGTGTGCCTTCTTCAGCATATGAAGAAGGTGGGTCCATGTTACGGGTCCACGGCAGGTCGTCGGAAGCATCATCTAGCGTCATCGTTTGACTACACTTCCCCTGCTATTGAGCCCCCTCTTGAGCACAGCGCTTGGTACCGTCTCTGACCCCTGTTGACCGTGCGCTGAGTTCAATTCCGTCGGGGTGTTTGTGTTCCCAGACGTTCGTGGAGGCCATCTACCTGAACAACGAGGAGGCGCTGCAGCAGCAGACCAGTGAGAACCACCACATCTTCCAGTGGCTCAAACTGCAGGCGCACCAGGGGGCCGCCAACGCAGAGGTGTGTGTGTGTGTGTGTGTGTGTGTGTGTGTGTGTGTGTGTGTGTGTGTGTGTGTGTGTGTGTGTGTGTGTGTGTGTGTGTGTGTGTGTGTGTGTGTGTGTGTGTGTGTGTGTGTGTGTGTGTGTGTGTGTGTGTGGTGTGTGTGTGTGTGTGTGTGTGTGTGTGTGTGTGTGTGTGTGTGTGTGTGTGTGTGTGTGTGTGTGTGTGTGTGTGTGTGTGTGTGTGTGTTAGTTACAGGCAAGCATGGATCTACTTTTGGTTGCAAATATGGAGAAACTGGTCACTGTGTTAATGATGACATTATAACTAGATTGGTAAAAATCGATTTGGGCAATCTTATTTTAGTATGTTACTTTGGCGACATGTTGCATTGCTGTATCGGTTAGTCCCGGTAAGATTGGAGTTTCAGTTGCAATTGGACAAAGTAGCCAGGGCCCCCGGAAATAAATGGGTTGCAGGTTGTCAAAAAATGTGGTTGTCCCTGGCAACCGTTACCATGGCACCCCTGTGACCATGGTTCCGCCGCAACCTCCTGACTCGCAGCAAAGGATGGGCCGCATGCTGTTTTGGGGCCAGCAGGGGGTCTCTGCAGACGTGCAGAAGGCGGCGAGGCACTACGAGAGGGGGGCGGTCCGACTGCAGGACCCCGTGTCCATGTACGACTTCGCCATCGTCCTGATGCAGGTCAGACGTCCGCACACGCCATTCATACATACATGGGACGTACATGCTGGCTGATTATAAACTGTGGTCTCTTAGAAATATGTGTGAAGTAAAAGGAAAGGAAATTGATGAATTGCCGTCTATGCGTACTATTGATTGGGCTCTTGACATACTAAGTGCTGAGTGATTACTATTTGTATTGTGTATATTATTGTTACAGTATAGTTTTGTTTATAGTAGATGGTGTATAGTGCTGTTTATAGTATTGCTGTTGAAACTCGTATTGCGGTAGTGAATGGAGTAAGCAATCCATTGTACATGGCAAATAAACAATCTTAAATCTTGAATGATTAGGATTTGGTCGGTGTTGAGACTTTACTCTGTGTCCGACAGGGGCTTGGTGTTAAAAAGGATGTACCGAGAGCCGTGGCCTTCCTGAAGAAAGCCAAACATCAGGTTGGATGCAGCTTTTATACCTTTTTTATAAAACCTTTCTTCGTGGGCTTGGTTTGTTATCCCCCTTACCCTCTTTAACCCTGTCACCCTAAACGTCACCCTCTTTTACAGGGCCATGTACCCGCAACCAGCGCCTTGGCCTGGTACTACGAGCAGTTTGAGCGCGACTACAAGCGGGCGGTGGAGCTGTGGGAAGAGGCCGACCTCCTGGGGAGTCCAGACGCCGCCATGAACCTCGGAGTCATGCACTCCCAGGGCAAATACCCTGGAAAGCCTGTCGACCAGGTCTGCTACTATTTTTATTATTATTATATTACTATATCTTTTTTTAAGTACAATGGAATGCTTACTCGCCATTCCCTCCCACAGTATGAATTTCCTACAATTCTATACTGAACAATACTATACTGTAAACAACAATATATACTACCTCTGATATGCTTTACTTTATACTATGTACTATACTTAGTAGTAGTCCTTGTACGGATGCAGCGAAACCGGCGACCAGACCGCAGGGGTGGTGCCTGTGCTTGTAGTTTGTCGACAGCACAGGCGTAGTTTTAACCCAATCAATATCTGCCCTTAAATGTTAATGTCACTGTGAAGGTATACGTATCACACCACAAGTGGTTTGTATTTGAAGCTCCTAAAGTCGCAATGTTGGGACCTATTGGGACCTGGTGCTGTCCGTTTTGTGTTTCCCCGTGCAGTTCATGGCCTATAAGTGCTACCTGAAGTCCGCCCAGAGAGGTCATGTGACCGGAGCCGTCCTTCTGTCTGGAATGTTGACCAGGGGGATACCCGGCCGACTCCCGCGACGTCCTGCTGACGCCGCATTGTTAGCCGATTGGATTGTCCTTCTTGTTCTGTTCTTGTCCTTTTTAACTCGTCAATATTTTAATAATGCACAATAACATGCTATATAGCATGCTAACGTTATGATCTGCAGGTGGTCGAAATGGGCGAGTGAGCACAATGGATACCTGGGCAGTGTTTTAAGGAAGGCCCTGAACTCTCATCTGAACAACCAGAGGTGCGTGTCAACTGGCTTTCAATCTGGCAGCACATGATATTTGATTCGATTTCTATTTTTTTTTTTGGAGAGTGAACCAAAGAAAAACGTTCACAAAATGACTGACGGGCGTTCTTGCTTCCTGATAGGCTGATGTCGTTGTTTTATTACTTGATGGCTGCCGAGTCAGGATATGCCGCCGCCCAGTTTAACGCCGCACATATATGTGAAGAAAACAGCGTGAGTCGATAACAACGCATTTTTTACACTGTTGTTGTGTTGATTTAGCAGTACACGGTAACTACATGCTGAGATCTAAATTAGATGTAAAAAAAAATCGGAATCCTCTTTATTCGTCACATACATGAACACACAGTGAAATTAGTTTCTCTGCATTTTAACTCATCCTAGTTTTAGGAGCAGTGGACAGCTATTGTATATGCAGCGCCCGGGAAGCAGTGTAGGGGTCTGGTGCCTTGCTCAAGGGCACCTCGGCAGTGCCCAGGAGGCGAACTGGCCCTTTTTTTTTTTTTTTTACCCCCCTGTTCTCTCTTCTTACTTGGTCCATTTCGGGGACTTCAACCGGCGACCCTTGAGTTCCCCAAGTCCTAGAAGACTGAGCTACTGCCGCCCCACTGGCCGACGGCCGTTGTTTATACCCGAAAGCCACATTTTAAAAGGGGTCTTTAGTGAAAGGGGTCTTTAAGTTAATTCTTAACTTTAGGGGGAGACGTCCGGGTTTGTGAAGCTCGTTGGGACTGTAATGTTCATGAAGAGGCATGACTCGGTGCCCTTTTTGCTCCTGTATGTGAACAGGAAGGATTTCTGGACCCTCTTTTTGCCGCCCATTGTTTGAAGAGATATTACAACCTGACGGTCCACAGTCAACATCCCAACACCGCAGGTCGGTTCACAAAGGAACTGACGTCACTCGACTGTGTATTCATGCGTTCATCGTGATTTTTTTTAATATTTTTTATTTTTATGGACCCCTAACCTTGTGTGTCTTGCTTCCTCAGCCCTTATCAAAATGGGGGACCTGTTTTACGAGGGACATGTGGCAGGACACATAGACATAGCCTCCGCCGCCCAGAAGTACAAACGGGCTGCACTCATGAAGGATCCACAGGTAGGTTCATCTACACCAGTCGTCGCCAGACATTTAGCAGACCCCTTTATCTGAAGCCACCTCCAGGTGAGGCTCAGGCCAAACATCTCCATGAAGCACTGCACATGGTGCTGAAAGGAGAAGGAGAGTTGGTGAAAGACTTTTCCATTCAGGTTTTCCTCTTCCCCAGGGATGGTACAGCCTGGGTCAACTCATTGAGCAGGACTACAGGCTGCCTCTATCGGTGATGATCGACCTGGGTCTCCCGGAACTCTACCTGGCAGACAAACACACACTGCAGGTTGCCATGTACAGCAGGTGTGTGTGTGTGTGTGTGTGTGTGTGTGCTGATCTAGTCTGTCTCTATGTTGACATGTATGCGATGTATTTCTACCCAGTGAAAATCATCAAAGCATTGCTCACCTGGAACCCTTGTTACAGATGCAGAGACTCTGGGACAAAAGAGGCCTACTTGCCGTGCTGTCTGGCTCTCTTCAATGTCCACCTTCAGTCCTTCCAGAGGGACTACAGTGCCTTCATCACGGTTCGGACAATCCATACAAACCTATTTTTGATCTGCACACATCCATTCTTTGTCACCCATGGAGTAATTAATTGCATTTGTTCCTGAATGACTTGTCAGTCAAAAAAGAATACTATTGGAAAGGGAAAAACTTTGATAACTCAAACCGATTGTGAACTAAAGTGCTTTAAGTAGCACTATGCTGGTTATTTTCTGTATTCTAATCCTAGCCAAACCCTAGCCACAATAGACCTAAGAAACCTATTGAATCCTCAGGTCAGGCTCCTCTGTTAAAAGCACAAAAAAAGAGACAATGATAAATATTTGTACATATCGGTTTTTGAACTAAAGCACCATCGACTCACTAATATTTACATTAGATTCAAATGTATTGTCATTGCACAGCACAAGTACAGTAAAAAAAATTAGCATCTAACCAGAGTGCAAATGTTGCAGTAAAGTGCATGGTAATATAATATACAGGTTAAAAGACAGTCTAGGTATTAAATGGGATATGAGCAGCATAATAATAGGTATTATACAGGTAAGTGAGTATTTAACAGTATGCCGTTATTGAAAGCAGGATAAATATATATAAATGTAAATGTATATACAAGTGAGCATTTATAAATGTATGGCATATATAAATGTATATACAGGAGTAGGAGCAGTTCTATCAATAGTTGAGATTTAAATATATATGGCAGGTACAGTAACCAGGTATCTTATTAAAGTATAGAGAGGTAGGTAGTTGTGATACAGTTTGTGGCAGCAGGGGGTGGGGGCAGCAGGGGGGGGTGCAGTAGGGGGGTGGGGGCTGTCTTCGTGGTGCAGAGTTGAGGGAGATGACAGCTGAGGGGAAGAAGCTGTTCCTAAGCCTGCTTGACTTGGAACAGAGGTTTCTATAGCGCCTCCCGGAGGGGAGGAGGGCAAACAGTCCATGGTTGGGGTGAGAGGGGTCATCCACTATTTTTTGTGCCTTCCTCAGACACCGTTTATTGCAGGGAGGGGTAGTCCAACGATGCGTTGGGTGGTTTTCACCACCCTCTGCAGCGCTTTCCGGTCGGAAACAGTGGAGTTGCTGTAGCATACTGTGATGCAGTTGGTGAGGATTCTTTCAATAGCACACCTGTAAAAGTTCACCAGAATCTGAGGTGACAGGTGGGCTTTCTCCTCAGGGAGAAGAGATGCTGCTGAGCCTTTTTTTTACCAGTGAGGCAGTATTGAGGGATCAGGAGAGGTCCTCAGAGATGTAGACCCCCAGGAATTTGAAACTGGAGACACGCTCGACCTCTGCTCCGTTGATGAGGATGGGGGCGTGTGCGCCAGCTCTGGTCTTCCTGAAGTCGACGATGAGCTCCTTGGTCTTCTTGGTGTTGAGGGCCAGGTTGTTGTCAGCGCACCACGCCACCAGGTGCTGGACCTCCTCCCTGTAGGCTGCCTCATTGTTGTTTTTGATGAGGACCACCACCGTTGTGTTGTCGGCAAACTTGATGATGGTGTTTGTACCATGTACAGTTGTGGGTGAAGAGGGAGTAGAGGAGAGAGCTCAGCACACAGCCTTGTGGAACGCCGGTTTTTAGGGCGAGGGTGGAGGAGGTGAGATGGTCTAACCTGACTGACTGGGGTCTGTTGGTTAGGAAGTCTAATAACCAGTTACAAACTGAGGGGTTGATGTCTTGGTTTTCATGAGGTCACCAAGTTTGAAGATGAGTTTGGAGGGGATGATGGTGTTAAATACTGAGCTGAAGTCTGTGAACCGCATACTCACATGGGTGTTGATCTCATCCAGGTGGGAGAGAGCGGAGTGATGAGCTGAGGAAATGGCGTCCTCTGTGCTCCTGTTCTCACGGTAGGCAAATTCATGTTTATCCAGTGAGGGTGACAGGCCAGATTTGAGGTGAGCCAGGACCAGCCTCTCAAAGCACTTCATGATGATGGGGGTGAGTGCAACAGGGCGGTAGTCGTTGAGGCTCGCTGCAGAGGATTGTTTTGGCACTGGCACAATGGAGGTGTTTTTAAAGCACACGGGGACAACTGCCTGAGCTAGTGACAAGTTGAAAATGTCTTTAAGGACCTCGGTCAGCTGCTCAGCGCAGTTCCTGCTGCAGCTGGTCCCATCAGGATCAGCTGCCTTATGCGGATTTGTTCTGCTCAGTGCCGCACGCACGTCTGTGGGGGATAGGGTGAGGGGTTGGTGGTCAAAGGGGAGAGTAGTCCTGGTGGGCAGTTCAGGGTTGTTCCGGTCGTAGTGAGCAACAAAAATTATTGAGTTTGTCAGGGAGGGATGAGTCAGTTGTTGGGGGGAGTTGTTGGAGGGTTTATAATCCGTGATCTTCAACCCTTCGCTTGTGTTTGAGCTTGGCCTGCTTGATGCCCTTTTCAGATGGCTAAACAGTAGGCAGTGTCACATGCCTTTAGGAGTAGGCGGACCTCTCTGTTCATCCACAGCTTCTGGTTGGGGAATGTTGTGATCTGTTTGAGGGTGGTGACCATTTCAATGCTGGAGTTTATGTAATCCAAAACAGAGGAGGCGTAGGAGTCGATGTTGGTGTGGGAGTCTAGGGTAGACTGGGAGGCATACAGGCTCCAATCTGTGTGCAGAAACCGATTCTGCAACTTAGAGTCTGCTCCCTCAGGCCACACTTTGACTGTCCTAACGGTGGGCTTCACACGCTTGATGAGTGGTGTGTACTCAGGCAGCATGAACAAAGAGACATGATCCAAGGTGGGGGAGGGGGATGGCTTTGTAAGCATCAGCCTTGTTGGTGTAAACATGCTCTAATGTTCTCTCTCCTCTTGTAGAGCAGGAGACATGCTGGTAACATTTGGGATCACAGTCTTTAAGTTGGCATGATTGAAATCACCTGCAATAATAAAGGCTGCCTCTGGTTGGGAGTTCTGCTGTTTGTTAATAGCAGAGTACAGTTCCTTTATAGCTAGCTTAGCGTTAGCATCTGGAGGTATGTAAGCCGCAGTTATAATGGTGGCTGTAATTTCCCTGGGTTGGTAAAAGGGTCTACATTTAACCATTAGGTATTCTACGTTAGCAGAGCAGTGGCTCTCAATGGTGGTAGTGTCTGTGCACCAAGCCTTGTTATTATAAATACACAAACCTCCACCCCAAGGTTTTACCGGAGCCCTCGGCTGATCTGTCTGCTCTGTGTAGAGTTAGCCCCGTTAGCTCAATAGCACTGTCACGTTGCCATCCTTATTCTGTTTATGGTTGATAATCCGCAGCCGCAGTTCATAAATTTTGTTCGCCAGAGATCGTACGTTGGCGAGGAAAACACTGGGTAGCGTCGGGCGATGTGGGTTAGCTCTTAGCTTAGCCCATAGCCCTCCGCGGCTTCCTCTCCTGTGTTTACATTTTCTCTGCGGGTGATGAGTCCCTTCAGCCAGCCGTGCTGGGGTGAGATTCACCAGAGTTTCAGCGTGGAGTTGAAGATTGCCCATTAAGTTGCCAGAATGATGTAATCCAATTCCAAAAAGATTGTCGGGTGTATGTTATAATAGCAAGACAGTTCTGTGTGAACAGACTAAGAATTATGAGGTATATTACCGCTAATTTGCAAAAGCTGGTCAGATGTCTATGTATCGTATGCTACAGAGGAATATGAGGACAAAGCTGTGTTGAGTTTTCCGTTTATTGAAATGTGGTTTTCTTCTACCCTACAGTTGTCCAGTCTCGCTGTCGTGGTCATCACAGTGCCCCCTATACTCTTGGTCCTGGTGGCGTACCTCCGGGGGAGTGGCCTGTCCCCTCACTAAACCCTGCACCCTCCACTGGTTAACGACATGAACTGACTCTTCAAGGGGGTCTTATTATACTACCAGATGTGAGTGTCATTAGCCATTACAATATCATAGATCTGGGTGGACCTATGAAAATGGGCTGACACTCCCACTGTGTGACCGTGTTCGTCACATGACGTCACTTTTTATGACCTGCCATTTTAAAAAGTCCCATCATCTCTTCATCTTTTAACTAACTTTATGAATAAAAAGTTATTTTTTATTTCTTGATTTATTTGGATATTTTGATGGAAATCTTCAAGCTTAAACAAGTAAGCCTATAGATGCAATTTACACATATATCAAATACATTTTTTTTATCTACAAAAGGGGGGGCCCTGCAGAAAAACTATGGGAACCACTGCACTAAATGATGTAGGAAGAAATCGAATGAATGCAGCGTGGGTATCCCTCCTTCCAGTGATGGTTAGGAGGGCAATGGGTGCCATTAGTCAGTACTTATCAAACGGGGGTCTGCCACCCATAGCCAGGGGGTCCGCAAAATAATTTGTAAAAATAAATAAGTGTGTGTATATATATATGTATATATATATGTGTGTATATACATATATGTGTGTATATTTATATATACATATGTATATATGTGTGTATGTATATACACACTATATCTATATATATGTATATATATATGTGTATGTTATGTATATATGTGTGTGTATGTATATACACACACATATATGTATATATATATATGTGTGTGTATGTATATACACACACATATATGTATATATATATGTGTGTATGTATACCCTATATGTATATATATGTGTATGTATATATGTATCTATATATGTATCTCTGTATATATCTATGTATCTCTATGTAAATATGTATATGTTTCTATATATATCTATATATATTATATGTATAATCCTATATATATATATGTGTATGTATGTGTATATATATATGTATATGTATATACATATATATGTATATATATATAGACATATGGACAATCACAGACATAGTAAGAAAAGGGAGGACAGACAGACAGATTGTAAGAAAAGGTAAGACCAGACAGACAGATACTAGAAAGTAAGACAGACAGATAGCAGAGGTAAGATAGACAGACAGACAGACATACAGATAGTAAGAAAAGGTAAGACAATCAGACAGACAGATAGTAAGAAAAGGTAAGACATGTATTTAAAAAATCAATCTTAATCAATTGTTCTTAATTAATATTAGTCTTTAATAGTTGTGCACATCACTGATACCTTTGCACATTCAGTCACTTTTGAAGCTATCCAAACAACCGCGCTCAAACATGGTCCAGGATTAGTTGTGGAACCGAATCACAATCTGACATTATTAGGCAACTCATAATTGAAAGCGGTTCATTATTGAATGTTATGTTTACCTCTGGCACACTTCATTTCTATGGTATACTTGATTTGTGTGTTTTTGCTAAACATGTATTAGACTTTTCTCTAGCTAGTCTGCCTTGATGTTTGTACTTTCAATATTGAGTATTAACACCTTGTCACCCATGCGCCGATACATCTCAAAGTACACATTCAGCCAGCAGGTAATAGCAGAGACACGGGTCACTCTACAGAACACGCAATCTTGCTTCAGAGAGAAACTATGCTAGATAAAAGCATAAAGGCAATGAATATGATTGGATTTTGGACCAATGGATGGACATTCAAACTTGTAATATATGAAAATTCATATATTACTATCCTTGGTTTACGCACATGAAGGAGGTGAAAGTCAAAACGTTCATTTTTCCAAACAGTTTCGGAGTTTCGAAACTGTTGTACTACTACTACTGTTGTAGTTTCCGAATTATATTTATCATTTAATTGGTGACTCCTAAAAGCAGTGGCACCTGTGATTGAGTGAAAAAGATATATACATTTTTGAATAATTGTATAATTTATATATAATGTATCAAATAAATACAAATGTATTTTGTGTCTCAGTTTTGGGTTTTAAAAAAAAATATAATGATTTGGTCAAGCTTCTACTGTCACAAGCAACCATGGTGTCTGACACGCCTACTCGAGCCAGACTCCATTGCCTTGCGTGGTGATGTAGTAGTGCTTCATTTTAGCAGCAGTTGTTATAGTTGATTAGAATAGGAGCCATTGGTGCGGGAAAAATCCCTGCCCTCAACAGCAGATGGCGCTGTGACATTTATCGTTAACCCCTCACACTCTTGTCTCCGTGAGTGAGTGGCGACAGAACCATACTGATGGAGTCAGGCGCATTGCTGCAGCCACCCACCGATTAGGAGGTCAGAACAACCGCATCCCGACCGCTCCTCGGAGACAGTAGGCCTTTATAGTTGTTTTTTAATATTGTGAATCATATTTACTTTTATTTGAGAAAACCACACAGTGATGCAGTTGGTTAGTATGCTTTCATATATGTTTCATATATATATATATATCTATATGCATATAGATATATATGTATATATATATATACGTATGTGTATATATAAATAAATGTGTGTGTGTGTATATATCTATATATATCTATATATATCTATATCTATATATATCTATATATATATATAGATATATATCTATATATATATATATATAGATATATATGTGTGTATATGTGTATATATATGTGTATGTGTATATGTATGTATATATATGTATATGTATATACTGTATGTATATGTGTGTATATGTATATACTGTATGTATATGTATATGTATACTATATGACACATTTTGGTACAAACAAATCGTTCAAAATAGTTTGGGATGTGACGATAGCAATGCAGCTTATTAACAGTAGTTGTTGAATATTAAATGTTGAACACAGAATAACCACATTTATGAATTTCACATATCACATATCGCCATGTTGGGACCATTCCTTTGGTTAAATATGAAATAGTGGTCAACTGCCACATTCACAGTCAGATCACATAGAGGCCACATTAGTAAGGATTCCACCAGGATTGAATCTATGTTATCTTGTTGTAATCTAGCCATATTTGGAAAGGGGTCCGTCGTATTACGCTAGACTTGGCATAACCAAGTTTACAAGGGACTTGTTTACTTGCCCTATCAATCTTTTTTAATACTCAAATGGCTCTCTGCTATGCAACAACATTCAGTCACATTAACAAGTAACATTGAGAGCTTATTATAAATGTATCTTTAGTTGGTTGCTTTAGTTGCCTATCCAATCCATTTTTTTTAATATATATTATGTGTTTCAGTAATCCCCCTAGGGAAATGACCTGTTTTTCAATGACGTCCTACACTAACAAACACTCTACTTGGAGTTTAAGTTGTCATAAGTACGCATCAGCATGGCTTACAGCCAGGGAGTAAGGAGGTTTCATGTCACATTTGAAGCAGGGCAGGAACAAATTAGTTTAGGTGCACAGTGACGAATATCTTGCGTGCATTGGTTTAGCACGCATGCACCGCACAAGACGGTCTCCATTACCCAGACAATCGTTCTATAGCCTTCTCTCCCTCCTTTCTCTTCACCCTGACTTCCCTCTCTCTCTCTCTCTCTCTCTCTGTATCTCTCTCTCTCTCTCTCTCTCTCTCTCTCTCTCTCTCTCTCTCTCTCTCTCTCTCTCTCTGCCATAGCAGTGGGGAGTAGGCAGAAGAGACAACTAAACTTGGAGCTCACTGGCAAAGAGAGCCAGAGAGAGACACACAGACAGAGACACAGAGTGAGTGAGACTGATCGCAAGACACGGGGAGAGGAGGAGAAGCTGGACCTCAGGTTGTGGGATATCGGCTACAGTATAAGAAAGACGCCCATCTGCTCAGGAGGACCGACCGATACAGGTATGTCTCTGGTCTCTGTTAGCTGTGTGTGTGTGTGTGTGTGTGTGTGTGTGTGTGTGTGTGTGTGTGTGTGTGTGTGTGTGTGTGTGTGTGTGTGTGTGTGTGTGTGTGTGTGTGTGTGTGTGTGTGTGTGTGTGTGTGTGTGTCGTGGGTGTGCGTGTTGTGGGTGTGTGTGCGCGTGCATATGGTATCAGTCAATCAACTCCTTGCTAACACCCAGGTTTATGTTTTGATGTCCCAGTTTGTGTCCTTTGCTTTTTGGTTTTATTATGTGTGTTTTAATGTCTTCTTTAGATGACTCATTAATAGTTAAACACTGATTCATATTGTCGTTTCATTTAGAATAGGTCATTTGAATTGTAATGGATATAATTCTAATTGTATTGTATTCAATTGTGATACAGGCCTAATGTAATCGGACATAACGATTATGTATTGATAATACTTTAAGAGGGAGAGAGATTCAGCTCTCGAATCAACATGCATACAGAAACCCAGTTGGTGTCCCCTTATTTTCCTGATCCTGCCTCTTCCTGGTCTCTGTTTGAGGGCCATACCAACCTTGAGCAGACTGACAGATTACAGGTCAAGGGCTCCTGCCTTGTTGTCTCTGTGCTCTGTGTTGTGCGGCTGTGTTGTTCCCCACTGCCCGGCTGAGTCAATGCTAATGAGCTAGCAGGCAGATTGATGAGATGAGCGTCGTCTCAGTGCAGACAGGAAGGCCAACCACTGACATCCTGCTAACTAATGGTGCCACCTGTCTTAGCCTGGCCACGTTTCGGCTCATTTCTACCTACACTAAGCCTGGTGCTAGACACTAGAGACGATGCGGTTTGGAGATGAGCTTGACAAATCGATACAAGAGATACAAGATACAAGATATACAAGCAACAAGTACAATGGAATGCTTACCCCCCCCATTCCCTCCCGCAGTATTAATTACTAAAACACTATGATAAAAATACTATATACAACAAAAAATGAACATGAAAAGAACAATTAAGTGACGGATGATGTGTACCTTGAGACAGTACCTTTAACATTCTGGTTCTCACACAGGGTGGAGATGCTAGCGTGGATTCATTCAATCTGTTCATTCGTTTAGTGCCAAATGTGGCCTGGTGTACATCCACAGCGAGCACTTACCCGAACCCAGGGGGGGGCGAATGTGTCACACAGTTTACCACTTTTTACTCTACCAATATGTTCTTGTACTGTAGAACATTCCACAATGTTTCTCTCCCAATGCTTGCAATGCAATGATTTCAGATTAGCCTATGGCTATCGCTTTTCTCCTTTGAATATACGCCACAAAAAAATGTGTAATTCAGATGTGGTTAATGACAACTCATAAAAAAACTATTTACACAGCTGCTGGCTGTGTACATTTAGGCTAATATTTAATGTGGAATCCCTTGGAGAAATCAATGTTTGGCCATATCCTTCATATATTCAGGGCCTGGCATCTAAAATAGAAGAAAAAAACCCTGTTGCTGTTCTATTATTTACAATGGTCCTATTCACTGAATACTAATCCCAACATAATGAAATCTGCTAGTGCAAAACAGAAATGTTGTGTTTTACTGTTCCCATTGCCAGAGTGTCAGAGTACTCAATTAGAAAAGGCTATTAAATACTGTTCTCTTTCTCGTCCGCCTCCGAAGGTTCATAGAGCACATGGGAACCAGAGCGATATGGAGGTGAGGGTTCATCGAACACGAACAGCCACCTTTTACTCCATTTGTCAGCTATTTGCAGTTCTCCGTGGACCTTTTCTTTATGCCCAGGGTCAAGGTAAGACTAAAACATTTTCCATTTGCCCCCGTTTTCTTTCTTGGGGATGGATTTGCTAGGAAGGACCAAAACCGACAGGCTAAGTTGTCTGTTTTTACCTGTAGTTTCACGGCTAGCTGAAACGCTCACAAGTTTAAGGAAAGGTATTTGGGGGTTTGACAGTTTTGAGTAGAGCCAACCATACAAAGTTATACCATTTTTCCCCCTGTGGTAACCTGCATATATTTTGAGTGTGAGGGTGTTTGTTAGTAGTAAAGAACAGTATTGTGGTTTTTACAGTTTTAAGTCGTTTGCCATGCATCCTTTCCCTCACGGGTACGCTACATGGGTCGTTTTTGCTGGTCTGGGACCAGATTGAATCCACACATCCCAGAAAGACAAGGCCACCACGTCCTCTGGTGTCAAACCGCTCGTCTGGCGTCGACACTACCCTGTGGCCAGAGTTATTTATAGCATGGCAGGATATGTCACACTAACAATTAGTGTACACACACACACACACACACACACTATGTACACAATTGTCAAGTTTGAGGTGTAAGGGGGCAGCACAAGGTTAATGTGTGAAAATGGAGAGTTATGAGAGTTTTAACATTCAGCCCGGTGGCTTAATGAATGTCCTGGTGCTTAGACACCTGCCGGGGAGCTGAGAGAGAGAGAGAGAGAGAGAGAGAGAGAGAGAGAGAGAGAGAGAGAGAGAGAGAGAGAGAGAGAGAGAGAGAGAGAGAGAGTGAGAGAGAGAGAGAGAGAGAGAGAGAGAGAGAGAGAGAGAGAGAGAGAGAGAGAGAGAGAGAGAGAGAGAGCGCGCGCGCGCTCAGTAGGACAGCCACTAATGGCCTATGAATCTTGTGGATTATTGAGTTGTGTTCGCCGTAACGGGTGCATTGTTCAAACTTGCCAATCCCATATTGCCGTTGGATATGGATATATAGCGGATATGACCTATTGCAGGATGGACAAGTTTGTAGAATATACATATATTACATGTTGTCGTGTAATATATGTATTTTTCCATTGACTATTCACGGATAAGTCACGGTTAATTGACTTGTCGACTCATTACGGCAGCCGATCCTCAGACTCATTAGAGTCGTGACCGTTTGAAATCCTTAAGGGAAACGTTCCATTATTACACATCAGTATATATACTGTACACACTTCTCGCCTGCCACACATCCTTCTTAAGGTTCAATAAGGGACTCTTATACATCCCTAGAACTATCTCAGGCCTTTTAAGGATGATCCTTCCAGAGGAGTAAGACTTGGGCTTGGGCTGCCTCTTTAACGGCCTGGTGGTGAGGGGAAGATTCATTGCAGCGATGACGGCAGCCTGGCAGACAGAGACTCCACTATAAAGTGTGAGGCTGTTTGTCAATAGAGTTAAACTGCAAAATGGCAATAAAAGTGGTACACATAGTAGTAGGGACTCAACCGAAATGGTCCTTTTTATTGTTTTTGTTTTTTCAATTGCATACAGGTCTCTGGCACGTCTGCATTTTGTACTGCCATTCGAGGAAAGTAACAGAACAACCTTCCCACTAAGATGATTCAGCTGATGGCTAAAAGTTCGGTTTAAGAATGGTCTTTAAAGGGTTAGGGTTCTCGCTTTTAGCCTATTGTCATTGATGCCACTTAAATAAGTGGCAGCCAAAATTTAACTGTTCTATTCTGTTCTGGGATTGTTTACCATTTATCCACCAGTGGACAGTAGTTTACCTCGTCTATTCACCAACTCAAGCCTTGGACTTCCTCTCAGTCAGTCATTCCAGGTTACCGCATTAAAATGACCTGTTGTGAATGTAGAGGGAATCATGCATGGCTCCGTTCAAAGCCGGCTGTCCGTGCTGGAGCGATGGAGACACGGACGCGCAGAAGCAAGGGTTCCAGGGCCGATGGGGCTTCTTTACGACTACCATCTGGTGATTGGCATGGCTGCCTGCCCTGTGCTCCCACACCTTCTGCCAGAGATGTGCCGCTCATGTCAAGGTGACTGTTGTGTTGTGATAGGAGAAAAACAAAAAAACACCCGACCCACTAAACTGAGTTTGAGTCCACGTTACGCTCGAACAATATGTGGAAAAATGCAGTTTTCGCAATAAAGGTTTCTCTCGCGTTTTCAAAATGTTGTCCGCCGGCTCTGAAACAGAGCAGAAATGTGGTTTGAATGTGCAGACTACCACTTTAGCCTGGCAGCAGACCTGACAATTATGTGTAATGGTTTTGTCAGAAATATATGTTTCATCTGTCCATACCGCAACGCAAGATAGGTAATTTCAGATTCATCCAGAGGTTTTAATGAAGAGCCACTTTCTATGGCGGAAAGTGTGGGGTATGGCCTTGTTCCACGTACACTGGCCGCCAGACAGACAGACAGACAGACATGTGACCAGATGAAAATATTGTACATTTCAGTTCAATGGCGATGTTTCAACATACTGCGAGGGAGTTGCGTGATTGTGCCCCCCCCCCCCCCAAACCCCAGAGGTTGAGTGTTTGGTCTGATGTGAACGGCTCAGTCTCTGGTGCTCTGCGCTGTTGTGAGATGTGAGTGCCAACTTCACTTCGGTCCCAGGCAGCGCTTCTTGTATTGTTGGCACAACAAAGGAAAATATATCTGGCCCAGCACAGTCGCCCAGTCATCTGCTCAATTTCTAGAATCCATCGTGGAGATTGTCTGATGGGCCATTACAAAGCACACTGGCTCTGTCCCCTATTCATGCTGGATTGGATTTTGAGAGAGTGGCACAACCGGGTCATTGCATTTCATAAAATAAAAGGGAAAAAACACAAGACAAGCATTCTGTAGAGTGGTGCCTCAGAATCAAATGATCGCCATTTTTTCAAGAATTTGTTCCAGTTGGCTGCATACATACATCATGCCCCCCCCTTTATGTTTTTTCACAATATGAGACCACGTTTCCTCAAAAATAAGAAACTCAATGCATTAAAAGGCTTTGTTTGAAATATAAACAGGGTACAGTTCATGGGTTTCACAAATGTATGAGATTGTAGTGATGATTTGTAATCCCATGTTAAGGAAAAGGATCGATGGGATTTGTGAAATTGAGGAAATCCACTGATGGATAACAGGGATACAAAGGTCCAGTAGTAATATATGACTATATCATTTAAAATATAGTATAGTGCCTGAGAAAAGCAGCACTTCATTTAAAACGAAATGTTTTGGTGTACTGAAGATCAATAGAATAAAATACTTTATTGTCCACACAATTGGAAATGGGCCTATTTATGTGGGGAAAAAAACGGAAAACAGAATAAATCATAACAATACAATCCAATCCATCCAGTACATTAGCTGAAGGCAGCGTCAGTGCAGGCGAGCAGTGTGGGGCCAGGTCAATATAAGTAGATGCTGCTTGATTAGAGGCTGCCTGGAACACTAAGGCATGCTGAATTGGTAAAGGAAATAGTGCCATTAGTGCCAACCTAATTGGATTGTATTACAATTGCATTTCCAATATAACTGACATAGTAGGAAGCATGTTCCTAATCAGAAAGTGAGTGGATTCAAAAGCACAGCACATCATCCAAAAGAACGACCTCTTTCCTTTTGATAATGAGGAAAGCTGAATGTTATTTAGAAAGGATGATTTCTGAATGTTGAATGTTGAATGTTATTGAAAGCTGAATGTTATTTATTCTTTCTCAAATTGGATTTGTACAGCCATTGTCGAATTATCATGGCAAAGCTATTTCCCATACATAGTCTGGTCCCCGATTTGAATGCTTTATCTATGAAGGTAATCAATCACCTCTGAATGTGTTGCCCTCACAAGGCTGAACCACTAGGTGGCACTATTGTTTCAACTGTGGGGATGCAAATACTGGTACCGAGTACAGAATAAAATCGCTGTTTGTAGAAGAGCACATCTAACTTTTTTTGTGATTAGTCCTGATGAAAACATGAATATTAATAATAACAAACTATGGCTGAGTGTTGTATACATTACCCTCATAATTGATCAGCTCCTTAAACCATCACTTGTCATACTGACTGAAACTGTCACTTGTTATACTGGCTGACAATGACCGATTGTGGTTGTGGTTTTCATAAAATAGAAATGTGTGTGTGTGTGTGTGTGTGTGTGTGTGTGTGTGTGTGTGTGTGTGTGTGTGTGTGTGTGTGTGTGTGTGTGTGTGTGTGTGTGTGTGTGTGTGTGTGTGTGTGTGTGTGTGTATCTCGCCTCTCTCCTGCAGAGGGCCGCTGTGCAGTCATCTACGATTCATTAGACTAAACATGTCCGTCGTATTCAAACGGAACACAACACGGCACGGTGCTCGAACTCCATTAGGACACAAATTAATTAATCCAAAAAATAATATTTTTTTGTTGTGCGTTTTTTGACGAAACCATTTCGGGAGTTCACTGACGATGCTTGGCTGCACTTCCGCTCATTTGGTGTTCATTCATAAAAAATAAAACCTCACTTTTGTTGATTTATTAATTTTTCTTCCTTTTTCTCTTCTTTTTTCTTCCTGAAACCCAGTAATCCGGATTTGTTGTTTAGATTTACCCATACGTAAGGTGGGGAAATAGAGCGGTTGACAGTTGTATGGGGAAACGGGGGGATGTCCCAGTGGACTGTGACCAATCACATCACCCAACACCTATTCCCACACACACACACAGGCACACACACACATGCGCATGCACACACACACAATGGAAAGACCATTAGGCCCAACTGTATGCCTCTGTGTAGGCTTATTCACAACAAACAAGGTGTCTGCTTATTTTAAATTGCATTCATGGTAGTCATTTTTCCTTTCCTTTATCCAAATATAAAAGGGGGGTATGTAGCATGCTTTAACAGGGTGTGTGAATAAGCGCTGTGTAGAACCGGCAAGTAATTACATTTCCAATTTAACATGTCTCGCCGGTTAAGTCGACGCTCTTATCCAGAGTGACTGGGCACCAAGAGTAGAATATTCTTTCGGTTATTATAAGAAACAATTACTATTGTCTTGAGTTTTTATATTTGCGCCAGTGCCCTGTCTCTATATATAATTTCCTAAGCCTTCGGAAGGGGCCCTTCACATTTGTGTATCTCCTTCGTTGTTTCCTCTTAAACCCCGAGATGTTGAAAATGGGTCCATACATGTCTCATGTTAATCCAAACTTTATCAAACACACAGCACCAACGGCACAGTCTCTCAAGTGAACCGAATCAATTGTCAATCATTGCGGATACTTCTGGCTTCTCT
This sequence comes from Muraenolepis orangiensis, assembly GCA_027704905.1. Classification (NCBI taxonomy): domain Eukaryota; kingdom Metazoa; phylum Chordata; class Actinopteri; order Gadiformes; family Muraenolepididae; genus Muraenolepis; species Muraenolepis orangiensis. Next base: position 38,960,805 of record CM050999.1, on the reverse strand, counting down.
GACGACAATACCCAGCATAGGGGATTGTAAAAGATTAATAGGTTGCAAGTGTAAGCTTGGTTGCCTTCTTGTTTTACAACAAAATAAGCCCAAAGCTTTAATTGGACATGGAGGTCATTTAACCTGCCCTAAGGCTGGAGGTATTTGCTGTTCTCTCGTGTCCCCTGAGAGAGAGAGAGAGAATGCTAGATCTCAATGGTTCAGCCATTTGTATCTTGGTTACTATGGTGTTTACTGCTGTGATGCCAGGGAGAGGGTTTCATCTAGGTATCAGACTAATGGTGATCAGTTTTAGGATCAATACGCTAATGATTAATGTTTAAAAAGGTTAAGTGGTTGTGGTGGTCTTCACTTTAGTACGTTTAGGAAAAGGTGAAAGAAATGCATCATGGGAGTCCATATAGTTGGGCCCCGATCACAATCCTCACTCTCACTTGGTGCTTTGTTGACTAATTTGCATTTGGAAGACATGTGAGTGATCTGAAACATGAGAAGACCTGCACAATGTTGCATTTGCAAGACTTTGAGACTACAATGTGACTACCATGTGACAATGGGACTACAAAATGTATACAACATGACTAGGTGATGACAACATCGCTATAACGTGACTACAACATCACTACAATGTGACACCAACATCACTACATTGCGACCACAACATCACTACAACGTGACTACAACATCACTACAAAGTGACTACAACATCAATACAATGTGACTACAATGTGACTACAACATCGCTACAACTTGACTACAACATCACTACAATGTGACTACAACATCCCTACAATGTGACTACAACATCGCTACAATGTGACTACAACATCACTACAAAGTGACTACAATGTGACTACAACATCGCTACAACATGAGTACAACATGACTACAACATGACTACAACATCCCTACAATGTGACTACAACATCACTACAAAGTGACTACAACATCACTACAACGTGAGTACAACATGACTACAACATCACTACAAAGTGACTACAACATCACTACAATGTGACTACAACATCACTACAACATGACTACAACGTGACTACAATATGATTACAACATCACTACAACGTGAGTACAACATGACTACAACGTGACTACAACATGACTACAACATGACTACAACATGACTACAACATCACTACAACGTGAGTACAACATGACTACAACATGACTACAACATGACTACAACATCACTACAACGTGACTACAACATCATTACAACGTGAGTACAACATCACTATAACATGACTACAACATGACTACAACATCACTACAACATGGCTACAATGTGACTACAACATGACTACAACATCACTACAACATCACTACAACGTGAGTACAACATGACTACAACGTGACTACAACATGACTACAACATCACTACAACATGAGTACAACATGACTACAACGTGAGTACAACATGACTACAACATGACTACAACATGACTACAACGTGACTACAACATCATTACAACGTGAGTACAACATCACTATAACATGACTACATCATGACTACAACATCACTACAACATGACTACAACATCACTACAACATCACTACAACATCACTACAACATGACTACAACATCACTACAACGTGACTACAACATCACTACAACATCAGTACAACATGACTACAACATCACTACAACATCACTACAACATGACTACAACATCACTACAAAGTGACTACAACATCACTACAACATGACTACAACATGACTACAACATCACTACAAAGTGACTACAACATGACTACAACATCACTACAACATCACTACAACGTGACTACAACACCACTACAACATCACTACAACATGACTACAACATCACTACAAAGTGACTACAACATCACTACAACATGACTACAACATCACTACAAAGTGACTACAACATGACTACAACATCACTACAACATGACTACAACGTGACTACAACATCACTACAAAGTGACTACAACATGACTACAACGTGACTACAACATCACTACAAAGTGAATACAACATCACTACAACGTGACTACAACATGACTACAACATCACTACAACATGACTACACCATCACTACAACATGACTACAACATCACTACAACATGACTACAACATCACTACAACATCACTACAACGTGACTACAACATGACTACAACATCACTACAACATGACTACAACATCACTACAACATGACTACAACATGACTACAACATCACTACAACATCACTACAAAGTGACTACAACATCACTACAACGTGACTACAACATCACTACAATGTGACTACAATGTCACTACAACATGACTACAACATCACTACAACATGACTACAACATGACTACAACATGACTACAACATGACTACAACATCACTACAACATGACTACAACATCACTACAAAGTGACTACAATGTGACTACAACATCACTACAACATCACTACAATGTGACTACAACATGACTACAACATCACTACAACGTGAATACAACATCACTACAAAGTGACTACAACATCACTACAAAGTGACTACAATGTGACTACAACATGACTACAACATCACTACAACGTGACTACAACATCACTACAACATCACTACAACATGACTACAACATCACTACAACGTGACTACAACATCACTACAATGTGACTACAACATGACTACAACATCACTACAACGTGAATACAACATCACTACAACATGACTACAACATCACTACAAAGTGACTACAATGTGACTACAACATCACTACAACATCACTACAACATCACTACAACGTGACTACAACATCACTACAATGTGACTACAACATGACTACAACATCACTACAACGTGAATACAACATCACTACAACATGACTACAACATCACTACAAAGTGACTACAATGTGACTACAACATGACTACAACATCACTACAACATCACTACAACATGACTACAACATCACTACAACGTCACTACAATGTGACTACAACATGACTACAACATCACTACAACGTGATTACAACATGACTACAACATCACTACAACGTGAATACAACATCACTACAACGTGACTACAACATCACTACAAAGTGACTACAACATCACTACAACATCACTACAACGTGACTACAACATCACTACAACATCACTACAACGTGACTACAACATGACTACAACATCACTACAACGTGACTACAACATCACTACAACATCAGTACAACGTGATTACAACATCATGACAATGTGACTACAACATCACTACAAAGTGACTACAACATCACTACAATGTGACTACAACATCACTACAAAGTGACTACAACGTGACTACAACATCGCTACAACGTGAGTACAACATCACTACAACATCACTACAACATCAGTACAACGTGACTACAACATCACGACAATGTGACTACAACATCACTACAAAGTGACTACAACATCACTACAACGTGACTACAACATCACTACAAAGTGACTACAACGTGACTACAACATCGCTACAACGTGAGTACAACATCACTACAATGTGACGACGTGAACATGAATACAACGCGAACACAACTACACTATGACAAACAGCGACAACGCGACTACCGCGCTCCAACTACAGTATGACCACAGGGACCAGACGGCAGACCGCAGCAGACACATGACGAGCGCTGCGATCTGTAGTTTATGGGATGTTGTCTGCGCTGCCACATGGATGATGAAGAGCCGACCGGTGCCTCTCGGGTTGCCGCTGCGCCAGATGCCACGGGAGCGGCGGGATGCGGCTGCTGGTCGTCGACCGAACGCATCGGCATCTCGGCGACGCCTGCAGGCCCGGGGCTGTACATCATCGCCGTCCGTCTGTCCGTCCGTCCGTCCGTCTGTCCGTCCGTCCGTCCGTCCGTCCGTCCGTCTGTCTGTCTTGTCTTGTCTGTCTCGAGTGCATGCAGCTCTCCCTGCCCGCCTGTTAATGCCGATCCCGAAGTTCCGGAACATTTCCTTCAGTGTAAAACGGGGTTGGTGTGGGGGGGGGGGGGGGGAGTGTAGCCATTTTTGCACGCTACCCTGGGTTTTGGTTGAACAGTTTGACAGTTATCTCTGAGCCAAGGAAGGGATTTAGTGGCGACGCTGCAGACTTCAAAGCGGCGTGCGTGTGTAAGTTATGTAAATATCATCCTGTCACTTTCATGAATATGGATTGCGTCGACGTAAACACACGCACGCACGCACACACACACGCGCGCACACGCGCACGCACGCACACACACACACACAAATCACTCACTAATGGCCTATGCAAACACAAGGTTCCCAGGTGGAGAATGTTTTCCGCGACCCATCTGCGGAACGTCCCGGAACCAACACGGCATTAGTCAACGCGCTGGGGGGAAGTCATAATGTACGGTCCAACGCCACAACCTTTGCAGGCTATAATTTACGACGCTGTCAGACAGTGGAAAGTTTAAAGTGTAATTAAATGGATCGGAGCTGCTAATACACACAGACACACACACACACACACACACACACACACACACACACGCTTTACTGCTCGGAGGACTGTGTTACCCACGTGTATACACTTCCTGTGTTGCAGAACGCCGCCATCCTCTGCGCTGTTCACCTCCCCTCACCTCCAACCCCCCCCCTCCCCCCCCACACACAGCCGACCTCCGGCGGTGAAAGGCAGGCCGGCGGATTCATCTCCGCGGTGCCGTTATTGAGCGCCGGCCTCCCGCTCGGGAGCAGCCGATAAATCCCGCTTGTCACCACGGAACCCTGTGCCCGGGTCGGCTCGCCGTAGCCTTGGGTTCCCCATCACAATGCTTAGTGAGCAGCACGCCTGCACACGTCGAGGGGGGGGGGGGGGGGGGAGAATAGAGAGAGAGAGGGGGGGGGGGGGGAGAATAGAGAGAGAGAGAGAGGAGGGGAGGGGGGAGAATAGAGTCACAACGACGACAATGTTGTCGCCGTCGACAACAACCACAACAACACCAACACGGGGCGGATAGAGGAGGGATGCTTGGGAATAGGAGGAGATAATGATGATAGAGAGAGAGTGAGAGAGAGAGACGGGACAGAGAGAGAGAGAGAGAGAGAGAGAGAGAGAGAGAGAGAGAGAGAGAGAGAGAGAGAGAGAGGAGAGAGAGAGAGAGAGAGAGAGAGAGAGAGAGAGAGAGAGAGAGAGGAGAACGGGGAAGAGGGATGCAAAATGCTGAAACGGAAGGTTGCATTAGAAATGTGATATTGGTGACATATGACATCACCCACGTCACCGATGTGTTATTTCCAAAGGTTGCATAAACACACATCAGATCAGTATTCCTCGTATATATACATATATATTTCTACGTTTTTTGTTTGTTTTATTTTAGTATTCAACCGACAATTCAGAAATACTTCATGTCAATAGTTCTGGAGAATGAAGCCTGTATGCTAAGCTAAAGGCTAAGGGTTAAAGGCTAAAGGGTTACATTGAGATTATGATGTCTGCTAGGGGGAGGTTTTTTTTTATGTCACATTCATTTTGGAAGATTGTTCTTCCATTGTTCTTATTCAAGATTCAAGATTTAAATTTCAATTTCATTTTGATTTTAAAATTAACAATTACAATTGAATGTTTTCTCTCCATTCCCTCCCACAGTATGAATTCTTACAATTTAAGACTATACACTATACTATACTATACTACTATATTATAAAACACTATACTGTAACAATACTGTACACAATAAAGAGAACAAAAGAACAATAAAGTGAGTGATGGTTGATATATAATGTACATGTATTCAGAACAAAGCTAAATCGTATATATCAAGTACGGTGGCAGGCTTTTTGGTCTTTTTTCAAGGTCAACCACGTCGGTTATTGCTCATGCACAGATTTTGAGTGTTGTTCCATACTATTCGGCGAACGCTTCTTTAGCTTAGCATCTTTGCTCTATACCATGAGGGCACTCGGTCTCAGCGTGAGTCAGGGGGTCCCAGTGGGGACGCCGAACCCTTGGCCCTCTTAATTCCATGCTCTGTCAGTGGAGCTCATCCTGACCTGCTGTGTGTGTGTGTGTGTGTGTGTGTGTGTGTGTGTGTGTGTGTGTGTGTGTGTGTGTGTGTGTGTGTGTGTGTGTGTGTGTGTGTGTGTGTGTGTGTGTGTGTGTGTGTGTGTGTGTGTGTGTGTGTGTGTGTGGGGGGGGGGGGGGGGGACTGGTACCTCTCCAACCGCCGCAGTAATCTTCTGGTGTATATGTTAACATTTGTCCAAAGCAGACTGAGGCAACGGCTTTGGTGGTTTATTTCAGCCGGGCCCTGGGGATCAATGGGCACTAAACCAGCAAGGCCAAACAGCCGTGTGGGCCCGCGTGGCTCCACGCGCTTAAACACCCGCCCACCGTGCATATTTTTCACGTTTGAACACAAACATGACAAAATCAATGGGCTCTCTTTAAGGCCCTGGCCCCCCCTTCAAAGATCCTCAAAAGCTTCTGCCCCCCCCCCCCCCCACACACCGCCAATTTATTCAGCCAGTCTCCCCGGCAGCCCTCGCATGCAATTTCTTTTTTTTTTGTCTCCGAATCAATATTGTGTTCACTTCATTGAACTCCGTAAAGACTATTGAGTTTCTGAAACTCTTGGATCTCGTCCATTTGGTTTCTTTTCTGTGCTGGGTGTAACTGGTAACATTTACTTTCCCGTGCCAAGAGTGATATGCTTTTACATGTTCATGCAATGGACTAATAATGGCGAGTAAGCATTCCATTGTACTTGTTGCAAATGGCAAATTAAAACATCCTGAATCTTGAATGCAATATATGTGTATGTTAAGCTATATCTGTAGGTATGGACCTTCTTGGATCTTCTACTGGGAGTGTGCAGTGGGATATAGGTTATACTTAATTATTTAATAAAACTAATATTTGTATGGGTGTGTAAACTGTATATGTGTGTGTATGTGTATATATATATTAATATATATATATCATTATTATTATTAGTATTATTTTAATTATTATTTTTTCCAAACATTAAATCCAAACAATGATTTTCTTGCAAATCATCGTTTCTGCCAATAGGGGGCGCTTGCACTCCTGCCTAGAACCAGGAACTCTTTAGTTTCCTTCTCTTGCATGCATATCCCTCCCTACCTCTCCTCCTTCACTCTGCCTTTACAGCCTTTGTCTACATCTTCCTCTCCTTCCACTGTATCCGGGCTATTTCTGTGGCTCACTCCACGCATCTCCTCCATGTTAATTGTTGTAAACAACTCTTCTGAGGTCCCAGGACTCCAGTCCACCACCACCACCACCACCTCCACCTCCACTCAGTCACCCATAATGTTTTTTTCCTGAGCGAGACCTCAGACACCGGCGTAATGAATCTCCTCTCCCTGCTCCATCTTCTCCTTCCGTCTCTGTTTCCTCGTAGTCTCTTAGTCTCGCTCCATCTCAGCAACCTGCCACACCCCCACCCCTACCCCACCTCCACCCTCCTCCCTCACCGGCTTCGCTCTGTGGCCCCCCCTTCACACCCCCACCCCCCAGAGGTGAAGAGCGGACTCCTATAATTACCTAAGCGTCTGTGAAATGAATCATTGGGCGGCTGATTGAGTTGCATGATGGGTAACATCCATCCTGAGTGGCACGCCCCCTCCCCCCGTAACACGCACGCACAAACACACCCACACACACACACACACACACACACACACACACACACACACACGCATTCTTGAAACCAGGCAGTGGAATGTGCACATGCTAGCCGCCATTGCTGAGGAGGAGAGAGACAGGGTGTGGCATGGTACCACAGCCACCACCACCACCACCACTGCAGCTTGCTGGGAGATGTAGTCCTCAATGACCAAGCAACCTTTTGCACTCATTTTGTTCTGCTCCTCCTACTCCTGGCTGTCCAGGATCTTCAGCTTTTAATTGACGATGGCGTAAAATATTGTGATTCGGTACGAATTGCGATACGATCTTATAATGATTCACGGTGGGAATGTATCGTTGGTGCGATTTAACCTGTGGGTATAACGTGGGGCTGAGGTTGAACGGACCACTCAGTGTCATCACATCAACGTTGATGTTGATGTGTCATCAACTGTAGGCGAATACTCTATATCGCCCTCTGGAGGGTGGTTCCATTAATGTTTCCACAAATACATAGACAACAACAACATGATCCCCCCCCCCTAGTTGATAGGCCTATTATTTGTTTTATCACTCTAATGCATGTTAAATCTTTGTTTGCTTTATACATAACTTTTATTGGATCTAAATAATTTAATGATGTATAATAATGTTGTAGTGTTATGAATTTGTTGTTGTTGCATTATGCAATTACACCACTATGTAGAATGTATGACTTTCACACTGAACACGCCTGGACACGCCTGGACAGCTGTATCTCACCTGGTGGCCCTCTGCTCTCCCTTCAGATGTGTCACACACAGAACAGCTGACCTTGGTAGTTTCGCTACAGGGCAAAACGTTCAGTCATCTCCACAGCCGGCCGACACACGACGTCACACTGTGACCTCAAACCCCTTCCCGCCCCCCGGGCGTCTAATGTTAGGATTCTGTCAGTGGGGTCCGGATCAACTGGAACTTTTCAGTAGGCGCTGAAGGATGTTTGGGGGGGGGGAAGCGGGGGCTGCGCTCATCTGCCGGCGGATCTTTGTAGAGGTTCTGGTGGACGGAGGGAAAGTGTTTTGGCCTTTGGATTTGAAGTGCTCCATCTGTAAACATAAAGAAGCTCACAGAGCCGTGTGCCGTTTCCCACCTGCCTGCGCTTCTTCTCCTGCATCGGCTGCAGGGGATGTGGACTGAAAGTTAAGGAACCACTCCCGAGACAGATATTGCCAGGTCAGTTATCGCTAAAAAAAAGTATATGACAACCGTTTCCACCAGACTTGAAATTACATTTTTTCATCCCAGTGCAAAGCAACAGAACAAACACAAACTCGGTTCAGATGCCGTAACCCTTGTGAACCTATACCCCTCACTTTTATGTGCTCGACAAAACATACGGATCGCCCTTGTGTCGACATTGTCGGCTCAATTCAAGCTCTTTAAGTTCACATCCGAGTCATTTAATAACTTCAATGCAAACACATTTGGATATGTGCTCGGGACACAACTGGAGCCGGAACGGTTGACACCAGGGATGGAGTGCCTCCTCCAAAGCCTCGACGACGGGCTGCGGCGTTAGTCCGTTGCCAGGGCTCCACCGCGTTCCCGGTGCTTTGATGCTCTGTCCTCACAGAGAGAGTGGAGAGAGACCAGGGGGGGAAACAAACGACGTGTGACAAAAGCTCTTCTCCACGGCTGGCGTCGGACCACAGGCTTTAACAACCACCGATGGGGACGAGGGATGCGACGATGTCAGTAGACCGAAATGGATTGGGGCTCCACGGGCCTGATTGTTTAATTAGCCTTTACTTTATGCCACGCCAAGTCAAATAGAACAAAAAGGGCTAATGGGGGTCGGGGATTCAAATAGAGTTGCTTAGTATCGCCTTAGTATTCACCGTCGCTGGTCCCTTGGGATTGTGGTGCATTGCAGATAGTGTTGTCGTTGTCACTTCCTCTTCTGCCATCCAATTAAGACTTTAGCAATAAATAATGTGTTATTTATTTAGCAAATGCAGTTAAGCTAGCATGAAGCATGGTTACCTCGTTCGTCCTAAGAACCATTCCAGTGGACAATGGACCACACATACAGTACGTACGAAAAGTAAGACCGCACATGGTGCATCTGGAGGCTGCAGTCTTTCTAAAACCTAGCCTTGCACTTAGATATCTTCTGGCACAGGTGAAAAGCTCATCTGTCATTGGATTGTGTTAAACCACTTGTTGGGCATGTTTGATTGGACCTCATGCTTTTGTATGGTCTGTATGGGCAACAGAGTCTGCAGTCCGACAAGGGGGGCACTATTAAGGCCTCTGGGAGGGGGGGTCCCCTTTAAAACTGGACCCTACTGTAATAATAGATCAAATAACATGCGCGATGCCCCAGCAGGACCGTGATGGATGGTATCAATTAAAAGATGTGAAGAGTGAAATCGCTGTTGCCATGTGTCTGTTGAAGGGTATTTAATGGTACCATGGCTTTCACCCCTCCACTGAGCGTGACACTCTGAGGAAGACACTGGTTTCCGTTTCCCCCCCTCCCCCTACAACCCCCTCCGCCACACAGCCCTACAGGCTTGTCTCAATTTAATTCACTTGCTCCCCTGATTTACTACAGATTGGAGAGCAATTCCCACCTGTCTTGCGAAATTGACAGCGTAGCGTGGTGTGACATCTGTTTGCGGCAGCCGGGAACCCTGGGTAATCCAGAACGTTTGTATGGAGCGGCACCCAGACAACTCCACGAGCTCCCCAGCCGCCTGAGAGGGATTAGGGCTGCTGATGTACCTGACTGTTGTCGAAAGCTGCCACCTTTCGCCAACGCACCAACCCTCTAAACACAATTTTACGCAACCATCTCCGGGAAGGCCCAAAAAAATAAATAACTTTTGTTATCCTCTACTTGCCTACTTTGTTCCCAAGCGGTTTTCATCGTGAACCTGCGTTTGGTATCACTGTTTTTGAGTTTTGAAACTGGTGAAACCAAAGCAACAGTTTCTGTTTTAGGGTTAGGGTTTTTAATGGCTTCATCTTTGATGCATTAATATTGCAAGCAAACAATCTTTGACATAGGAGTATTGTGGGCAAAGCCATCATACCTTCCAGACACACCCAATGCCATAAACAATATCTCCATCTGCAAGGCCTATGTTTATTATTTTTTTGCAAGAATCCGGTTCTCAAACAAAACATAAAATAACAATATATTGCGCCGCTGCTTCATGCCATGTTTAATGCATCACTGTTTGCCTAGATGTGATTACGAGTCCAGATAAGGTGCATAGCGTAATATCACCCCTGTAGCGGTGATAGTCATTGAGCTGTGGAGCCACGCCTGAGCCTGGGACGAAATACCTGGCAGGGGGAAGCTGCTCTGAGCTGTTGTCACTTAGCATGTGGGAAGCCGGGGTTGCACGGCTGGTAGCGATATATTAAATTTGCAATAGGAAATGAGAGCGGAGGAAAGAAATAACAACAGAAAACTTCAATAGTAATATCATACTACAGGCCGGTGTCTTTTCCACAAGGGTGGTCTTAATGACTATTGCTACGTGAGGAACGGTGCCCTCAATATGAACCGAGTGGCCTTGTGGAGTGTGTGTATCAGGCCTCTGGCTGCTCTGCTATCCTGGCGGAGCCCACAGCCGTCCGGCTATGCAGGGTTAGGGTAGCGTGGCGCTACAAATGACTTTCTCTGCTTCTTTTGATTTTCCTGTGGTGCTGACGCAGGCGTTTAGTCTCTCGCTAGTTCCCCTTTTATCCCCGTCTGAATTACATCCGGCTCGACGCAGAACGAAAATGCTGAGCGGAAACCTTTGCTTACGGCAAACTTAAAGTCACTTTGCTCCGCGTGATGTCGCCGTGTGCTCACGTAGATCCACCCCCAAGCATTGAAACATCTCGCAGGACAAAAGACCCGAGCATTGAAACATCTCACAGGACAAAAGATACGAGCACCCACCCCCACGCAAAAAAATTGCTGAACTTCACGTCTCAACAAACACAACCACAGTCTGCAGAATCGACAACCCAACCTTTGCTTCAATGTTGAATGTACACTTTATGATTGTTTGTAAGTCAGATGTCCCGCTGTAGGTCAGGTATGTATTTCAGTGTAGAAAACGACAGCACATGTGTACATTAGTTGCATGATAACTGACTAATAGTTAGGGTGTGTAACTCCCACTCAAACGTAATTTTCAATCCCAATTTTTGGGGGGATGGAAGGTAGGTATCCCTGAGCAAGATGCCTAACCCTTATCTGCTTCTTAATGAGTTCCTTTGGATAAAAGCATCTGCTTAGTGACTACATAATAAATATTAAATGAATAGATATAGTATATATATATATATACAGCGAGGCTATACCAACCAAGCACCTGTCCACCAACACGTGTCCCTCAGAGGTTTTCCATCTGGCGGGTTGTACATTTAGTTCATGCGTCACTGTTACTAATTTACAAATCGTGCTTGCAGACCCAGCTTCCAGGTTCCACACTTTCGACGGGAACGAGGAACCTTTTCTCATTGGCCGGCCGATGTCCCTCCCTCGCCAACATCCATCCCCACTTCCCTCTAACAATGACAACTCAAATTATCAAAAATGGATATTTTAAATGCCAAGTCGGTGGCTCTATTAAAGTGGTGTCAGAAGCAATAATAAATGTCCTTTAAGAAGCCGGGAAATGAGTTAAATAACGCCTTTAATCTAATTAATCTCATTAGGGTCCATTTTGGAATTCTATTACATTCCCGTGAGCAGCAAGCACTTCTTTTGTCTCCGGGGGCAAAGAGTGCGAGCGGCCATATTTTTCTTGAGCGTGATATGAAAACATTCATTTCCACCAGCAGGCCCTGACAGAACAGGGCTCTGAGGTGCGCGTTAATACTAAATGATCACATTTTCACTCCTAATTAATACTGGTCTCTGACAGTGGGTCCCCTTTTCTTCATTCCGCCAGATGGGGCAAGGGGGGGGGAGAATATGTGGCTCTCCATGTCTGACAAGTGTGTCTCTCTGTCTATGTCGCTATTTCTGTCTCTATATCTCTCAGTCTCTCTGTCTCTCTCTCTCTGCCTCTGTATCTCCGTCTCTCTCTGTCTGTCTCTCTGTCTCTGTCTCTCTCTGTCTGTCTCTCTGTCTCTGTCTCTCTCTGTCTGTCTCTCTGTCTCTGTCTCTCTCTGTCTGTCTCTCTGTCTGTCTCTCTGTCTCTGTCTCTCTCTGTCTGTCTCGCTCTCCCTCTGTATCTCTCTCTCTCTCTCTCTCTCTCTCCTCTCTCTCTCTCTCTCTCTCTCTCTCTCTCTCTCTCTCTCTCTCTCTCTCTCTCCTCTCTCTCTCTCTCTCTCTCTCTCTCTCTCTCTCTCTCTCTCTCTGTCCCCGATTCATAAGATGGGAATAGTGTTTTTAACTAGTGGCCCAGGACGCAATTGATTAAGGCGCCATTTATTTCTGCTGTTTGTGTGCCCTGAGAGCCTCTTCAGCCCTTTCCGCCCTTTGGTCCACAGCGTACCCTGAAAAGAGAACAATTGTGTTGTGTGGATGTGTTTGTCTCCCCTCCCCCCCTGCACCTTGTGTTGTTGTTGTCAGGTGTGTCGTCTCTTCCCTTGTTCATATCTCTATTTGGGGTGAAAAACGATGCTTACCTTGTTAAACGGCAGGCAGCGGGAGCCACACTTAGAGGGTTTGATACATACACTGTTCCTTTAAAATATGTAAAACACTTCACAAGGTGCATGACACTAATGTAGAGCCTCAAAGGTTTTGCCAAGCTTGTTAAAACCCTTAATTCCGTCCAATCAGCAAGTCCTGGATTTAAGAGCAAACTGCTATGGCACAGCGGCTCCCGCTCAGCTTGTTGCCCTGTCTGCAGAGCTTTGGAATCCCAAGGAGAAAATGTGTCCATTCAAACGGAATCCCAAAGATGTATCAGCTCTTTTTGTGTTTTGGCTGGGACTGTGGAAAGCCATTGTTCCTAAGAAAAAGTAATTTGGCCTATTTTTCATTCACCCAATGTGGATGTAATTAAAGACAAAAGACTATGCTTCACCCAACACATCTGACTGACTTGAACTTGAACGGCCATCGATTTACCCCCGATACAAAATAGCCCTATAGCAATTACAATACTAATACATGCTAATATATGTTTTCAGTCAGAAAAAAAACATTTTTATTTGATTAGGTATTCACAGAGTATCTGTGGATACCTATTTTTGTAATTTTTTATTGAGTTTGCTCCAGCCATTCAGTAAATAGAGGAAAAGCAGGAAGGACACACAAACACAAACAAACCCTCTTCAAAGAGGCATCAACACGGCGCTAAGCCCGGGCTAACTGGCTGCACTTCAGCACGCTACAGTGGATTAATGCTAACGCTCCCCCCCCCCTTACAGGTCATTAGCACGGCAGCAGATTACATGTAAAACTAATCATAAGCCACAAGCGCTATACCACTAGGATGACCCCTGGAGCCTCTAGCCGTTGTAAATCACAGTTCACGTCAGTCCAGTGGTGAAACCAAGCCTGTATTTAGTCTGAATAAACATCACATGTTTGTACTGAGGGGAACGTCAAGAGTGAATCATTCATGACATGTAAATAAACTGGATTAGGTTAGCGGGCAGAATGACATTCTGGCGCTCCGTGTCTGTAATGGGGAGAAATGACTCGGTGACTTGCGGTGGTGTGTGTGTGTGTATTTGTATACACTGCTACATGCACACTCTCATCAGGCTGGGTACCCCCTTACTCCTCTCTGTATGTATGAATTGTAGTATTTCATGGCCGGTAGCATGATTTGTGTTTTCATTTTGTATATTATGATGCAATAAAAAAGCACAGCATTGAAGGACACATCTCTGCATTTCTCCTCCCCGAGTTGGGAGGGGGGGTCAATGTTTGCGTCCACTTTGTAATTGCGGAGGCAGGAAGCAAATTCCTGGCCGCTTCGTGTCATGTCAAGGTCCAGGCCTCAATCATGCACCCTGCCTCAGGACCAAATGAGTGGCGCCTTTTAGAAATCACTCATGTAAGTCAGTGGTGAAGCATCAGGGCCTTCAAGGTATTCAGAGAAGACCCTGGAACTCTCAGATGAAACAAAAAAAAAATCTAATTAATTGTATTAATAAAATGTAATACAATTTAATAAAATGTAATACAATTTAATAAAATGTAATACAATTTAATAAAATGTAATACAATTTAAATAAAATGAATAAATGAGAATTGTATCTGTGTTGTTGATCTGTTATATTACAGTATTATGTTGATTTGTTTGTCTTTCTCGGTCTATGCACTACGCATTTAAGGGGTTTTGTGTTGGAAAAACAATGCAACCAATCAGATATTTTTCTGGGTTGCTGGGAAGAATATCCTTCAACCAAAGTACTCCCGAATGCTTTGGCCCTTAGACTGAATGAGAGCGAGCGTACGTTTGGATTGACAATTTTATCAACCAATCATATAGTGTTTTGTAGCCAATGGGCGTATTCTTTCAGATTTCCCCACAGGTCCATAGTGCGCTTGAAGGTATACTGGCTCGAGGATCTAGCTTGTTTTTTGTTGTTTGTACCCTTTTCAAGACGACCTTTCAGTGAAAAGATTGACATTATAAAAATGTTTTAACAATCTCCGTCACCACTGCATCTGTGGAAAGGACATTTTCCCGGAGACATTTTCAGGACAATCCCGACTCACTGCATTAGCTTCCATAGCTATTGAAAGGTAACTTAGTTTGGATCTGAAAAGCAGTGATCAGCTTTATGACCGGGTTATCGAAACATTCATCCAGAAGGACAGGAGAATGGATTTCGTCTTTAAGTGAACATCATTAGTGAGTGAGACTCATTTGTCTTGGTTTTCTGGAGAGGGCTGGTTTTGTCTCAGTGTTGCGTCTCGTTGAGCTGGTTGTTACATTTTGTTTCCACACACTTTTTGAATGATTAGTTAATGGCGGTCTTGGGTGTGTTAAGCATTGTTGTGCATTTAAATTGAGAGTTTTGACCTGCGATCAATAATCACCAAATTTCTCTGGCATATGTCTTGTCATTAGCACTCACCTGTCAAAATATCTCAACTTAAATCCTACCATTATGGACGTCATGTGACATAAGTGTTTTCCTCTCTATTGAGCCAGTAAGGAAACGTCTTAACGCAGCTTTATGATAGGAAAACACTTAATGTAACATAACTTCTGTAATAGTAGGATTTAGGTTTTGGTGATTATTATTGATCGCTGTTTTGGAACTTTAAGTTACGTAAAGCGTGTTAGACTGTCCCTTTCATCGATAGCCTGTGTGGTGTTGCTGTATTGTGCTGTTACTTCACTACATAGACACTGCTTGGGGGGGACGGGGGGGTGGTGGTGGTCTACAGAAGGTCCAGTTGTGATGGACACGGTTCGCCACTGATGTAAGCACATTTCTATATGTTGAGTCTCTGGGGGGGCAGCAGAGTCTCTTGTGTGGGTGTTTGGACTCAGAGGATTCTATTTCACTGTGTGAGGGGGGGTTGGTCAAGGATGGTCCTGTATGGCTCTCTGTCACGACGACTCTGGAGGCTTGTGTGTGTCGTCCATGGGTCACTAGAGTTTGGAGACACACAGAAATATTTTGAATATATATATATATATATATATAAATATGCTGTTATTAATAAATATATTTACATTTACATTTACATTTAGGGCATTTGGCAGACACTTTTATCCAAAGCGACTTACAAGGTATATATATATGTATGTATATATATATATATATATATATATATATATGTATATATATATATATATGTATATAAATAAATAAATAAATATATATGTATATATATATATATTTATATATATTTATATATTTATTTATATATATATATAAATATGCTGTTATTAATAAATATATATATATGTATATAAATAAATAAATATATATGTATAAAATATAAATTTATATATATATTTATATATTTATTGATATATATATATAAATATGCTGTTATTAATAAATAATTCAATCAAGTTCAATCAAAAGCATACCATTTGTGGAGCAAATGGTATGCACCTTATTGAGTGACTTTATTTTCATGTTTCTCCATTGCCAATCACATTTGCTAGCCCTGGCATTGTTATTGCCATGCTCTACCAATTGAGCCGGTTTTCAATGTGCGTGTGTGTGTATGTATTATTTGTGCATGTATTATTTAATTTAGGTATTATGACTCTGCCTTCTAGGCTACTGAACCATATTTTCGTCAGTGCAGCGTTGACCTAATTGCATTAATGATGTGGTTGGCTGCATGCATCAGTTACACATGTTCTCTTCTGCTTACAGATGTCATGCCAAATGAAGATAGATTACCTTTAGTACTCTAGACTGCCATTGTTGTAGTCAAATTGATCGTCAAGATTTCCTCTGCGAGCATGGGCGATGGACATCTGCACACTGTTGCTCAGTCAACATATATTACTATTACAGTGATTTATTTTGAATTTAATCATGATTTCCTTGGAGATATCAGCCAGATGGAGTGTGTGTGATTGGTGGCTGGTTTAAGCAGCCTCACCTGGCCTGAGTCAGAATGAGTAGACTCTGGTGCTCAGTGAGGCTGGTTGAACTAGCCATCAACCACACACACTCCACAATAACATAGAAGTATGCTGTCCTTCAAATCCTTCAAATGCCGATTACCATATAAATATTACTCGATATTTTTGGTGCCCATTAAGAAAAAACAATGTACAAGAAATTATGTAGAAATGATAATGAATATTTCTTATCCGGGTGCAACTGAATCAACAGTGGCGCTGCAGACTCTGAGCACTTGGATGACCACGACTGTAATCAAACAAAGGTCGTTATTGTTTTGCCAGCACTTAGCAACCTAACCATTCCTCATCCAAGCAGCTGATGGAAAGCAATAGAGAATTTAGCGTGGATTAGCTGCTGGCACCCCTCTATTGGCCAGATGGTGGTCTCACCTGGGTAAACAGATTTGCTGAGTCTGATTATGTTATTCTGAGGTGAGGGCCCCTGGGGCACAGCTGGCTGGGAAGAAATCGGCGGCTTGGTCCACGTTGTGGGTGTTAACCTGCATAAACGTGTGGGGTGGGTAGCATTTGTCATAATATTTACGGCCATATAAACAACTGTGAGTATGACAAAGTGTTTTCATTTGTGTTCCGATTCATTTTTTGGGAGCTTAACTGATACCGACACAGACAGCAAGTTAAGAAGAGGATGAGGAAGTAGGTATGTCTAAAGTCCTTTAGTTGAGTTTAGTTCAAAAGTATTTGGGATTTAATGTATTTGTAAAGTCTTTGTAATTTAAGACTACTGTATTTGTATTATTGTATTTGGTAATAAGGGACTGTAATACAAGTATGATTGTGTTGATTACTGTAGTGTTTGTCAATGTAGAACTGTAGTATTTGTAAGTGCATTATGGTATTTGACCATTTATTTGCACTATGTGTGCAGCTGTCATAGTAGAGTGTTGTCTTCATCAGAGTTGTGTGTAAAATATAGCGAGCCAGTTTTGACATATTGTTTTCAATTTGCCTGCGCGGCGCTCTGCTGGTTGCATGTGGCAGGGGGGGTTGTGGGTAGACAGGCGTATTGGCAGGAAGTGGGCACATGAGATGTAGTAATACAATATCTGCTGAGCGCAGGCTGTCTTTTTATTTTACAAAAATGTGTTGAGGGAACAGTACAGGCTTCACTGTGTCCTCAAAATGATTTGTATCGATTAAGTTTTTTTTTTTAATTCAAACTGTCAAGCAGTTTACCCAACTAGAAACCAATACTCCTGCTAGGTATGACAATGGAAAGATAATCCGATGTACTAATAAATAATAAGCATGAAACTGACCTCTGGTTTTGTTCTTTAATGCCTGCTTGATTGTGGCTGATTAACCACTATACTATAAAAAACAAACACGGTTAACCGTGTATTAGAGAATAACTAAACTAAAGACACTGATTGGAATTGAATACTACATACTATTGAATAAACAAAATCTCCCAGTAATCATTAGCCACTTTAGAACGTAATAACTTGTTATGATACTGAACCTTTTTGCCAAATTAGAGTTAAGAGAGGCGAGAGAAAATGTAACCTTGTTTTTGTTCTCTAGAGTAATTATGAAGGTCCCATATTAGGCACCCTTTACTGCTCTGCCACACACCCAGAAACTAGTACCAACAAGTTACTGTCCATCCACGCTTTTCCAGTGACCTTCGAGATCACCCTAATGTGTGTTTAAATGCTCAGCCCTGCCTCCGCATTCACAGCTCGTTAGTTAGCCAATTACTGTATCTGACGGGGTTCCGTGTGATGCTTTAGGGGCCGAGGGGTCAAGTGTCCACGCTAGCATCTGATTACATCCTATTAATCCTTGAGTCAACACTTTTAGACAACTCACAAAGTAGCCAACAGTAACTGTTACATCCTTTTAATTCTCGAGTCTCGAGTTGAGACTGTGGACAAGTCACGCAGTGGCCAACAGTAACCGTCTTTTCTTGTGTCTGTCGACAACTTGCCGTGCTGCCTCCGCTTCATTACAGGTAATGCACTTCTATACTGTCAATCAGTGGGATTTATTTGCGATTAGGCATTCTTGAATACACTGTGGTCTCTAATGTGATTGTAGTTATCTTTTGAGTGGATGGTGATGCTCAATTTGACTGCCCAATTTGACAATCGACAAAGTTTGTCTCTTAGATTACATTAATTAGATTCAACTATGTCAAGTGTCTCACCTAATACAGTTAGCTTATGTTATCCTCTGGCTGTTGTTCCTCAACAAGCTAATGGTCAAGTCATCTCAGCACTCTGCCTTAACACTGTCGACACTGAAACTGACCAGTCGAACGACAGCCCCCCCCCCCCCCCCCCCCGATGGAATGGTCTCAACATCGTAACCTTAGTTACGTCTTCGGTCCAGCTGATTTTAATTGAGTTGTTTCTTTACACAAAGACGCACACAGGAAGATACAGTCCGAGATGTCAGAGTCTTTCATTACACCTTTATATGAATGTCGTGGATCGTTTGAGCAAACAGCACACTGTGTGGGAACAGGGAGTGTGCAGGAGGGGAAGACCTTTGAGGTCTTTTGAAAGCACTCATGCCTTACCAAAGCAGCATCCTCTGAATCCAGTGTCCAGCATTTTTTTCATGAAAATTATCTGAATACCAATGTTGTATAACATTATTTATGAAATACCACACATTTTCACCTTTACCATGCAACTTTGAACAATGGTTGTGCATGTCACATGAACCACCTGGAAGGCAGTAGACTGAAACATGCTCCTATCTATATTTTGTCAAATCTAATTTGAAAATGTTGACAGTTGAGGTCGGGTTTTTTCACACTAATGACACATTTTGCTCTTTAAGGGAAAATAGTTCTGTTTCTCCTCTATAGATCCATCATAAACAAACGTACAAGGCTTAGCAACAGATCGATAGCTGCAAAATCAATAACAAGACAGGCAAACCGCTCGTCTGTGGCGGTATTTTCATTCTTGGTGGACCAAGAGAAAAGAAATCCATTTTGGCTCTTTTCTATTTTATTACCACTAAATTACATTTCTAGTAGTGCCACTGCCTCTCGTGTTCCCTGCTGTCGTGCACTGCACGCTGGCCCCTCTCCATGGCAGTACTGTGGTGTGGATCTGGCCATGGAAATGTTAATCTCCGGTACACTTTAAATCCCCTCTGCCACTAGAGGGAAGTAAAATAGCTCATGGCTGTGCTTTATTGCCATGTCTGTCTGTCTGTCTGTTCCCTATAGGGTCCACCTTGCCTGGTAGGCAGGTAGGTTCTTTATCGATAGATATTACTGCACCCAAACCACCCGGTTAACATTTGTGTTTAGGATGTAATATGTAGCAGACTCGACTCGCACAGTCGGATAGGGTTAGGACTTGGTGACATTGATGAGACTGTCTGGTTCATCTACTATTGTGTGCAAACACACACAGCCTTCTATCCAGCAAACACTGTCAACCACCTCAAACCATCATCCCTTCACCCACTCTTATTGACCTTCCTTTCCCCCTGAATCATGATCACATGATCTGCTAATTGATGCTTGGTAATGAGATATTTCTCCTGGGCTCTGAATGATATTGTGCATGGCTCTCCTACTGGCTTCGCACTCCCCAGACTTTCTTGAAACTGGGTTTCAAGAAAGTGGGTCTAGATTAGCAGCAAGAGTTCCTTCTGGTCTACTTTCATTTCTACTCAGCAGTTTTTCCCACATCAGAAAGTTTCTAAAATGCGATTTTGCGTCCCACGTTATATTTCCCTGTACACACACACACACACACACACACACACACCACACACACACACACACACACACACACACACACACACACACACACACCACACACACACACACACACACACACACACACACACACACACATTATGGCCACAGAGAGCAGTACTACAGGCAGTGAAATACAATGCTATACTAAAAGAGTTGGTGCTTATTCTGCTTAATTGGAGAGTCAGCAGGACATGAGTGCAGAATCAGCTGGGAGCTGTCAGGCATGGGGCTAAACAGCTTTAAGAACAAAATCAGCTCCTTCCATACATATTTTTTTCCGCCTCAGTTGCACAAACTCATTAGCAAACCCCAATGCTTAGCGGACACGCTCCAACAGCTTAGCTTGGGTTTTTGCATGGCCAAAAGTTGACTGCAAAGTAATATACTGGATAACACTGTTCTATCTACTGTCAGCTTTCCAAGCTCACATGAGATTCTTCTGAGTGCAGTGATGAACCCATGACATTTCTGGTACCATTACCATGCTACTGTTTAGTTATCTAGCTAGCACAACAGTCTGTTATCCAGCGTGAGTTACAATGAATGAATACAGACACATCCCATTGAGTGCCCGCCCTGTCCGCTGTTTGACTAGACCTATTGTATGTTGAATAACACATCAACCAATGCTTACAGGATTACTGGCTCTCTGGGTTTCATTTTACTACCAGGCATTACTAGTCATCAGGGTTAGGGAGATGCTTTTATTGAGTGACCTACAAAGACTATATAGATACAATTCATTCATTATGGAGCAGTTGGGGGCTAGCCGTCTTCCTCAAAGATACGGCTGAGGCTGCGGACGTTTGGGATCAAGCCCAGAACCCCTTCTGTCAGTGAGTTGAATACCCTGGCTGCTACACAACACTTACACTATCCTGTCCCCATAAAGGTCTCCATAGTTGGAAAAGCGTGGCTAATTGACAAGCGCATTTAGCGCATTGAATGCTACCTGCCACCTCTTTTCCATTTACATGTGGAAGATGATAATCACACTCGTGTTCCCCCCACGTCCTGCTGTGTTGTAGCCTGTCCTGTCATGAATGGCACCTTGTGTGAGAAAAGGCCACACGCACATGCACGCGCGCGCGCACACACACACACACACACACACACACACACACACACACACACACACACACACACACACACACACACACACACACACACACACACACACACACACACACACACACACACACACACACACACACACACACACACACACACACACACACACACACACACCACAGCTGTATACACACACAATCACATACCAGTCAGCCCATACACAAGGTCCCTCCTGTGCCCTGTGCTGTTTGACATGGAGGCTCTGCGGGTACCAGATGAGTTCTGACTGACAGGCTGGTTGCAGGCTGGTCAACCCCCCCGGGACCACCTGTCATACTGCGTTTCTTCCTCAGTCTCTGAAGCACTTCCTCTGTCCCCCCCTTCCCCTCTCTCCCTCTCTCTCTCTCTCTCTCTCTCTCTCTCTCTCTCTCTCTCACTCTCTCCTGACGTTCATCCTGTGACACATTCTCCTTCTCCTGCCCCCTCCTCCTCCCCCTTCCTCCCCCTTCCTCCCCCTGCTCCTCAACAGCTCCAAGTCCTCC
This sequence comes from Muraenolepis orangiensis, assembly GCA_027704905.1. NCBI lineage: Eukaryota > Metazoa > Chordata > Actinopteri > Gadiformes > Muraenolepididae > Muraenolepis > Muraenolepis orangiensis. The sequence goes on along the minus strand of CM050999.1, from coordinate 38,938,257 downwards.
GATCAGTCGTGGGTTAATCACTTGGCAGTGTGGCTGAGGCCTATCCTGCGTCTCTGGTCTTTCCTGGGTCTATTTGGCCTATCCTGCGTCTCTGGTCTGTCCTTGGTCTATGTGGCCTGTCCTGCGTCTCTCTGGTCTGTCCTTGGTCTATTTGGCCTATCCTGCGTCTCTGGTCTGTCCTTGGTCTATGTGGCCTGTCCTGCGTCTCTCTGGTCTGTCCTTGGTCTATGTGGCCTGTCCTGCGTCTCTCTGGTCTGTCCTTGGTCTATGTGGCCTGTCCTGCGTCTCTCTGGTCTGTCCTTGGTCTATGTGGCCTGTCCTGCGTCTCTCTGGTCTGTCCTTGGTCTATGTGGCCTGTCCTGCGTCTCTCTGGCCTGTACTGCATCTCTCTGGTCTGTCCTTGGTCTATCTGGTCTGTCCTTGGTCTATCTGGCCTGTCCTGCATCTCTCTGGTCTGTTTGGGTATCTCTAGTGGATGTCTCAAAACTAGCTTAACACAGGGAAAAACAGAGCTGATAATCATCAGCCCGAACACACACAACAACCACTATTTGAAGACGTCACATTGTTGTTTGAGGGCTCTTCTGTCGCCCAAAGCTCTTGTGTTAAAAATCTTGGTGTCTTGTTTGACCCGATGCTATCTTTTGATCAACATGTCAAATGTATTACCGGAACTGCATTTTTCCATCTTAGAAACATTGCTAGAATCAGACCAATGCTGTCTGCCACAGATGCAGAGACACTCATCTACACGTTTATATCGTCTTAACTAGATTACTGTAATGCAATGTTCTCTGGGTTACAGAACTCCGCTACGAAAAGCCTCCAGCTTGTGCAGAATGCTGCTGCTAGACTCTTGACTAGGACCAGAAATTTTGACCACATTACTCCAATGCTGTCCTCGCTCCACTTGGTCACTCCAGTTAATGTGAGGTCAGATTTCAAGGTGCTACTACTTACTTATACAATCCTACACGGATCAGCACCCTCATACCTGAAGGACCTTATTGTTCCCTATTGTCCTTCCTGGCTCCTCTGGTCTTCAGGAGCCGGCCTTCTATCAATCCCAAAAGTTAGAAAGAAATCAGCAGGGAATAGAGCGTTCTCCTACCATGTGCCCTATTTGCGGAACAGTCTGCCATCTGTAATCAGGGAAGTAGACTCAGAAATATTAAAATTTAAACTTAAAACCTTTTTACATTGTCATTTGGCTCCTAGGAGTGCCTCTCAGCTGTCTTTACAGCTAAATCGACCCATTAGCCAGCACTAGCATACCCCTGCTGCCGATAGGTACTAGAGGTTCTCACATGGTTCCCTGTCCACCCCACCCCATTTAATCATACCGCAGTGTGCTTCTGTTTTCCAGTGTGAACCCCACCTGAAGGATTTCTTCCTCCATAATTATGGGAGTTTTTTATTGCCCTTAGGGGGGCTAGGTTTTTTTTTTGGGGGGGTTGTAAACATGTGGCCTGTGAAGCCCTTTGAGACTGTAACTGTGACTAAGGGCTATACAAATACAATTGACTTGACTTGACTCTGGTCTGTCCTGGGTCTCAAGTTTGTTGGGTCTCTCTGGTCTGTCCTGGGTCTCTCGTCAGTCCTGCATCTCTCTGATCTGTCCTGGGTCTATCTGGTCTGTCCTGGGTCTATCTGGTCTGTCCTGTGTCTCCCTGGTCTGTCCTGGGTCTATCTGGTCTGTCCTGGGTCTATCTGGTCTGTCCTGGGTCTATCTGGTCTGTCCTGTGTCTCCCTGGTCTGTCCTGGGTCTATCTGGTCTGTCCTGTGTCTCCCTGGTCTGTCCTGGGTCTATCTGGTCTGCCCTGGGTCTCCCTGGTCTGTCCTGGGTCTATCTGGTCTGTCCTGTGTCTCCCTGGTCTGTCCTGGGTCTATCTGGTCTGTCCTGTGTCTCCCTGGTCTGTCCTGGGTCTATCTGGTCTGTCCTGTGTCTCCCTGGTCTGTCCTGGGTCTATCTGGTCTGTCCTGTGTCTCCCTGGTCTGTCCTGGGTCTATCTGGTCTGTCCTGTGTCTCCCTGGTCTGTCCTGGGTCTATCTGGTCTGCCCTGGGTCTATCTGGTCTGTCCTTGGTCTCTGGTCTGGCTGGTTTCTTTCTCTCCTTGCCCCCCCCCCCTTCAGTCATCTCAAGGCACCCAAGCTCTTCTTAGCTTCTACAAGCGTCCATGAAAACATTCAGCTGTTATGGTGTTATTTTATCTGTTGTTATTTTTCGCCCCCCCGTAGCTGTCATGTTTTATTTATTTTTTTAACACTTTTAGTTTCTGTTTTCACTACTCTTTGAAACAATGATGTCTACACAGGTGGAGAAACACAAGGGGCTTTTAGAGCACAAAAGATAATGAGATAATAAAGTTAATGCTAAACATGATGACAAAAACAATTGTTATGTTATTCACATTGCATGTTGACGGTTGATACAAGATGGTATATATAGAACAAGGAAATAATTGGTAACAAAAATTAACAGTGTTCTTTACTAAATCATCAGTCATATAAGTGTAAGATAACAAACAACGTATCGACACCACCGGCGTGTTTGTTTTTTTAATTGAGGTTGTAACTTACGATGTTTAGATCTTTCACATCAAATTGAATAATTAAAAAAAAATTGTAAACCGCTTATCCTTTACCGCAATTAAAAAAATGTGCTTGTGATAATTATCTTCACATTAAAATGTTGGGCCCTGGCATGTCGAGTAGCCCTCGAAGCATGTCACGGCCACAGACACAATCGGTTGTCATTTTATTCCCCTTTACTTTACGTGACCCTATGTTGCCATCGTTTGTCTGCCGGTTTTCTGTGTTTTTGTTGTTAGTTTTTTTTCCTCCGCGGCTTTTGCTTTGATAAAGTAAGGCTGCGGCGCAGAGTGGCATGGGAACAAACAACTAATGCTGATGCCATTTATCAAAAAAGCACTATGGGTATCGAGCTTCAAACAACATGATAATAATTAATGAAGCTCACGTTCTGTAATTAATCAGCCACACATTTCAAACATTTGCAGCCGTCACTCACGCTTCCACTCTTGTGTACGTACGACATGCGCCTCATACCGGCACAGGCACTCGTAGTTTTATATATATGCCGTCCCCGGCAGACCCGCACATGTACAAAAGCCTCCTTTTTCAAAAGGTTCAACCAAATACCACCATTTTTCCAAATCACCAGCACAAATATTTTTCTTGGAGGGAAAAATATGTTAAAGGAATAAACATAATGTTTGTGCATATTATTTGGTGAACATGGGGATTAAATGGGTAATGGTAATGGATACTTTCATATAGCGCCATATAGCGTTATATTATCCAAAGCTCTTTACAAGTCATGCCTCACATTCACCCATTCATACACACATTCATACACACATTCAACCACCGACTGTGCAAGGAGACAGCCAGCACGTCAGGAGCAGTTAGGGTGAGGGTGTCTTGCTCAAGGACACCTCGACAGCTTTTGCTAGGAGGAGCCGGGGATCGAACCAGCAACCTTCCGGTTGTGAGGCGACCGCTCTACCTCCTGAGCTGGACTTTTATTGTGTATAGTATTTTTTATAGTATAGTGTTTTAGAAAATGATTACTGCGAGAGGGAATGGGGAGTTAGCACTCCATTGTTCTTGTTGCATATGGCAAAAAAATATCTGGAATCTTGAATCTGGAATCTTATGACTTCTGTCATTTATTGGAACAATTTCCAGAACGTGTAGGTTAGTATTCAGATACATATTTACATATTCAAGTACCCCCTGAGATCCTCCTAGGGGTGCGCGTACCCCCCATTTGGGAACCAACAGCCTAGTAGACAATATAATTGATTCCAAAGAGGTAGCTTACTTAACATATTTTCTGTCCGTTAATAAATGCATATATTTAGCACAAAAAAAATTGAACTTTGCAACTTTGTAGTCTTCTGTATAATTTCCTTCCTTAAAATCCATGTGAACCAGAATGCAGCCTGGTCGTTGCGCCGTTGTGCCTTTAGTCTATTGTAGAAAATGAGTGCTGTGCTGGTTGTGTGATAACCTCAATATGAAGAAGTTACTAAAAATATTTCTTGCCTCGGTGGTATATACTCTGGGGTGCACTTTTTAATAAGTTTCCACGCAGAGAAATGTGTTGTTCTTCTGCTTGTGACACAAGTGCAGGTTATCACGTGCGTCACTGTGGTGTGTGTGTGTGTGTGCACGTGTGTTTGTGTGTGTGTGTGTGTGTGTGCACGTGTGTGTGTGTGTGTGTGTGTGTGTGTGTGCACGTGTGTGTGTGTGTGTGTGCGTGTGTGTGTGTGTGTGTGTGTGTGTGTGTGTGTGTGTGTGTGCACGTGTGTGTGTGTGTGTGTACAGTGTGTGTACAGTGTGTTTGTCTGTGTGTGTGCACACGCACATGGGCTGGGAGTGGATTGAGACTGTATTGGGAGTACTGCTTAGTGTACATGCTTCATAATAATTGCAATATGCACACTATGTTGTCAGAACACATTGTATTCACACACAGGAATCTCGCTTCACACCCCACATGCTGCTCATCGCTAATCCTCCAGATCGCTTTATATTAGCTTCACATCGCATTCCTTATTTAGATGCTAATAGCGTTAGCGTAATGGCCGACGGTGAGCTGTCTGACACAAGATATGGCTTCGCGGGAATCCAATATTGGTGGCTGTAGTGTCAGTGTCGTTTAGTAGTTTTATAAGATAAATACATGTATTTAACTCTGTTAAGGGTACATCTTCCAGAAAAGTCATCAAGTCACCCCCACAAATAAATGATAATTTATATACTAAATTATTAGTATAAATAGAGCCTCCCTTAAATAGAGCATTACATTTGCTGCTGCAATTTTCCATTTTTTTCATAATGGAATGGGGAAGAGACAGCATTTCTTCCCAGTTTCATCCCTCATCCACAGAGTTAAAAGAAAAGATGGTAGACAGTACACCCCCCCCCCCCCCCCCCCTCTTTGTGCTTTGATGGCGTTCACGTTGATTCACATTTTCCAGCATGTGTTTTTGTGCTGCAAGAAGCACTCTCACAACAAGACATGTCCTTAACAGAGGATATATCAGCCTCTGCAGAGATCAAGACCACCTTCCCACTGTGGAGATCTATTGACAGCCTCCAGTCATTGATCGAGCCAGCCTGTGTTGAGTCTACCCCATGCCTGCATGAGACTCACTTTCGTTCTGTATGACAATAATAGTATTCTCGTAAACAAGCACTGCATTTGTTACGTCTTCATCTTGGTCGACCTTGATCAGAATATTTCTTTTTTTATTAGCTGTCAATGTGGCTGGGAAGTCATCACATTATTACATTATCTTGTCAACAAGCAACATTTTTCATTTTGCAACCATCAGAGATGGTTTAACGTGGTTCAATGTGCCTCCAGTCACAGAAGTTCAAAGTGTGTTCTGGAAGCTTCTTCACGGCATCTGTATTGACGCTGGGCTGCATATGTTACTGATTTAGCCTAAAAATCGATATTATATTTACGCTACACAACATGACGTTTTTGTTGGGGTAAAATGAAAAAAATGATCGACAAATGCGAATAATATTCATGGCTGTCCTATAGCACTGTACGGTTGTACATTAATCTTTGTGAAACAGCTGTGTGTTAGGGATTAGACAGAACGGCGTGCCGTCGGCACTTGAACAGAAAGTCATTAGAAAAGACACAACACGTTACACAGGGGGGGATCTGTGACCGCGGACATGCAGGAAGATTATCGCCGTCCACCAGCAACAAATAGTTGGCATTTGTTGAAAAAAAATGCACTCAAAAGAATTGTTCAGGACTTTTCCAATGGAAAGTCATATTCATTTGCTGTTAGCTTGCTTTGTTGGGGGGGCAAATTCAGTGTGCAGCCTTCACATGGCCTTAAATTGAACCACAGGGAGCAACGTTTTTGGGAGTCGTATCCAGGCCAAACTTTATTTAGCCAAAACAACGGCCAGAAGGCTCTGTTCTCTTTGTGGATTATTAAGCAGCTCCTTCTGCGCACTCCACTTTGTTGGTGGAACCAAAGTTATTCATTCAGCTACTATTTACTTCTGTAGCAGACACTGAACTCCAAACCAAACTCTCATTCAAATCAGATATCATGATAGAGGATATAGGGGTTGTGCACCTTGCTCAAGGATGCCTACAGGTAGACGATTGACATAAACGTCAGCTATAAGTATGAAAAATAACAATGATAACATAACGTAACGTAACATAACGTTCACTCATTCCTGAACCGCAAACATGCAATGCATGTATGTCAGCATTCACGCATGCATGAATGCTGACATACAGAAAAAACTAAGGGAACAGAGTAGCGCTTTCACAATCGGCGACTCTGATCGTGATAAGAATGCGAAGAACAAACTCAGAAAAGCCACCAAGAAGGGGCAATTGGATCAAAAACAACAACTGGAATTACAGTTTGGGGGCTCTGACACCAGATGTATGTGGCAAGGTCTGAGGGTCCTCTCCAAATACAAAGCGAGCTCAGGGGGAGTCACCAACAATGACCCCAACCTACCAGACGAGCTGAAGACGTTTTATGCTTGCTTTGAAAGGGGGAACTCTGAGCCTTCACCAAGAGGACTACGTCCTACAATTGAGTCCGAGGTTCGCAGAACCTTCAGGAGGGGGAAGGCAGCTGGCCATCCCGTTTCATCAAGACTTGCGCTGACCAGCTGGCTAGCCAGCAACGCATACACGCATACAACGCATCACTGCAACAACTGTCTGTTGTCCCAGTGTGCTTCAAAGAGACAACCATTGTGCCCCAAAAGACCAAGGTAACAAGCCTGCATGAGTTTCTTCCAGTGGCTTTTACACCAATAGCCATGGAGAAACTTGTCATGTCACACATTGACTTTTCCATCGCTGAGTCCCTTAACCCACTCCAGTTTGCATACAGACCAAACAGGTCTGTAGACGATGCCGTCTCCCTGGCACTTCACACGGCCCTGGAGCACCAAGACAGAAAGGAAACATGCATCAGACTGTTGTTCATTAACTTCAGCTCGGCGTTCAACACCTTGGAGGGAACGATTCCCTCCAAGCTGGTCCTGAAACTGAGGGACCTAGGTCTGGGCGCCCCCATCTGTAACTGGATTATGGACTTCCCGACGTGTAGGCGTCAAGTGGTAAAGATTGGGAATAACACCTCATCCACGCTGATCTTCAACACCGGAGCACCAAAGGACAGCCTGGACGGGACACCGATGCAAATTGTCAGCTGCTTCCGTTTCCTGTGACTGATTTAACTTGTTGCATATGGCAAATACAAATCTTGAATCTTGAATGACAATATAACTGTCACGACTGAGAGGGAGTGGGTTGGACCCCGAACGCAGACAACGACAGAGTGGAGCGATACGAACGGCTTTATTCTCAAAGCACACAACACACAAAGTCACAAGGGTACACGGGGAGAACTACGTGGAAGTAGAGTAGGCAGGCGACCGGGGTGCGAACTATCTCTCCGATAGACGCAGTCGGGCGATCGAAACAGACGGGAGAACGTGCAGTATACGTAACGACCTCACGCTGGGGTAAAGGAAAGGCAACGTATATATACCCCAGGTGAGGTGATCAACAAATGACACCGGGGGAAATTGAGTCCAGGTGTGTGTGTGTGTGTGTGTGGCCAGCGCACGTGGCTAGACCACGCCCCCTGCCAACCAACGTAATTGTTGACAGGAGTGTGTGCGCCACCAGCGCACGTGGCTAGGCCACGCCCCCTGCCAACCACCGTAACCGTGACAGTACCCCCCCCTCAACGGGCGCCTCCTGGCGTCCAACCCGGCTTGAAGGGGTGTTCCCGGTGGCAGTTGAGGGAAAAGAACAGGTCCCGACTGTAGCGGCGCGGGGGCCAACCCCGCCCCTCTGGACCGTCTGCGTCCCAGTCGATGATCCGGGGGAGTGGAGGAGATTTGGTGGGCGGGTGGGGCCCGGGAAGAGAGCCACGGGGGGCTGCGGGCTGCGTGACGTCAGCAGACGGGGGCTGCGTGACGTCAGCAGACGGGAGCTGCGTGACGTCGTCGGGCGGGTACGGCGCGGCGTCAGCAGACGGGGGCTGCGTGACGTCGTCGGGCGGATCTGGCGCGGCGTCAGCAGACGGGGGCTGCGTGACGTCGTCGGGCGGGTACGGCGCGGCGTCAGCAGACGGGGTTGCGTGACGTCGACAGGCGGGAACGGCGCGGCGTCAGCAGACGGGGGCTGCGTGACGTCGTCAGGCGGATCCAGCGCGGCGTCAGCAGACGGGGGCTGCGTGACGTCGTCGGGCGGATACGGCGCGGCGTCAGCAGACGGGGGCTGCGTGACGTCGTCGGGCGGATCCGGCGCGGCGTCAGCAGACGGGGGCTCCGTGACGTCGTCGGGCGGGTCCGGCGCGGCGTCAGCAGACGGGGGCTGCGTGACGTCGTCGGGCGGATCCGGCGCAGCGTCAGCAGACGGGGGCTGCGTGACGTCGTCGGGCGGATCCGGCGCGGCGTCAGCAGACGGGGGCTGCGTGACGTCGTCGGGCGGATACGGCGCGGCGTCAGCAGACGGGGGCTGCGTGACGTCGTCGGGCGGATCCGGCGCGGCGTCAGCAGACGGGGGCTCCGTGACGTCGTCGGGCGGGTCCGGCGCGGCGTCAGCAGACGGGGGCTGCGTGACGTCGTCGGGCGGATCCGGCGCGGCGTCAGCAGACGGGGGCTGCGTGACGTCGTCGGGCGGATACGGCGCGGCGTCAGCAGACGGGGGCTGCGTGACGTCGTCGGGCGGATCCGGCGCGGCGTCAGCAGACGGGGGCTCCGTGACGTCGTCGGGCGGGTCCGGCGCGGCGTCAGCAGACGGGGGCTGCGTGACGTCGTCGGGCGGATCCGGCGCAGCGTCAGCAGACGGGGGCTGCGTGACATCGTCGGGCGGATCCGGCGTAGCGTCCGCAGACGGAGGCTGCGTGACGTCGTCAGGCGGGTACGGCGCAGCAGACGGGTGCGGAGCGACGTCCTCCGCCGGGTGCGGAGCGACGTCCTCAGGCGGGTGCGGAGCGACGTCCTCAGCCGGGTGCGGAGCGACGTCGTCAGCCGGGTGCGGAACGACGCCGTCAGCCGGGTGCGGAGCGGCGTCGTCAGCCGGGTGCGGAGCGACGTCGTCAGCCGGGTGCGGAGCGGCGTCGTCAGCCGGGTGCGGAACGACGCCGTCAGCCGGGTGCGGAGCGGCGTCGTCAGCCGGGTGCGGAGCGGCGTCGTCAGCCGGGTGCGGAGCGACGTCGTCAGCCGGGTGCGGAGCGGCGTCGTCAGCCGGGTGCGGAGCGGCGCCGTCAGCCGGGTGCGGAGCGGCGCCGTCAGCCGGTTGCGGAGCGGCGTCGTCAGCCGGGTGCGGAGCGGCGTCGTCAGCCGGGTGCGGAGCGACGTCGTCAGCCGGGTGCGGAGCGACGTCGTCCGCCGGAAGCAGGGCGGCGTCCTCACGCCGGAGCAGCGCGGTCGGTGGAGGAAAACCGAAAGTCCTTGGAAATTTCGGAGCGGCCAACCACGCCCGAATATGCGCAGTGTTCGCCTTTTCCTGGGCGATCAGGGTGATCCTCCACAAGTCGCAGTTGCCGGGGTCCATGGTGGTGAGGTCGTTCTGTCACGACTGAGAGGAGTGGGTTGGACCCCGAACGCAGACAACGACAGAGTGGAGCGATACGACGGCTTTATTCTTAAAGCACACAACACACAAGTCACAAGGGTAAACGGGGAGAACTACGTGGAAGTAGAGTAGCAGCGACCGGGTGCGAACTATCTCTCCGATAGACGCAGTCTATCTTCCACGTTGTATAACTTTTTCGTGAATACGGCAAGAGTCCATCCTTTTACATCCATTTAGCTAACTAGCTAATACATGAGTCAGCAAAAACAGTAAGCAGTACTGCTTTCTGGGTTCCCATATTTGTATTATGATAACACATAATTATAAATAATGTGCTTTCATCTGAATTAATGTGAACTAATTATTAATGACTTGCTATGCACAAACTGCAAACTTTGAGAAAACGAGGCATTGTTTGCATAATTTCAAAAACACTAGTCCTATTAGAAATAGAATGATAGAAATGATAGAAAGACATACCTTCCGAAATAGGAAAATGAAACGACAACAACCCGACAGACGACAAAGTCACCGTCTCACCTTAGTACCCGAAGACACATCCTTCGGGGGGGTCACTTTTATTATTTTTCATTGGAGGGTATCCAGATTATTAATGGAAACACATTCTGTGCTGGTGGGTAGAGACATTGCGGTGCTTGGCTCGATTAACGAGACAAGCAGACGTGATTAACACATCTCTGATTGTGCTGTCAGTCTTGTAAATGGACAGGACCTCTCGCCTCACCCTTTAGCCAACCCAGTCCAAATGGCCGCGTGAGTAGGCGTGTCCCCGCAGCCGCAGCTCTTACTCATTTTAAAGAGCCCTCCGCTCTCCACTAAATCACCCCACAGCCCATCTGGAGATGGGGCTTCGTACAGGACAGAAACCCCCCGCCATGTTGCCCATCGCCTCTCATTTCTTTACTGATACCGCAATCTCTCAGGGTTACGGTTGTAAGGGCGGGGATGGAGGTTGCGTTGGCGATAGAGCAAAGAGATTGGCTGAGCGGGGTTGGAAACAGGCCGATGGACTGCAAATGGCTTAAGGAGCTAGAGGATGACATAAACCTCATCAGGACGTCTTCAGCGGACATGTCCCAAACACAAATTCTAGTGTGATGGAAAAGAGTAGCCTTTTCATTTATTCACAACAGTTGGATCTTTTCATTTACATTTTACATTTTAGTTGGTGCAATTATTTCTTCACTTAGAACCAACAATGTGTTGTATTTCCACATGTGATGTAGTCTAGATGTTTAACCTGGCCAGTCGGAGGATTATCACGGACCACAAAAAAAAGGTTAACTGCGGAATAGGTAATAACTTCATAAGAAATAAAGGCTAAGTGTAATCATTTCTTAACCTCCACTTGCATCCTGCTCCAGTGGCCCTATCGTGGCTCCCTCGGCTCTAGTGAGCCAGAGATATTGCACGGGAAATATTTAATCACGATGCCGGTGCATTGTGTAATGCGTTTATGGAGTGTGACGGGGCCCTATTGCCTTTACTGCAACCGCAGCCTGGGTCCTGCATAATTGCATAGGAAATATTAGTCTGGCCTGTTGCAACAGCGCTTATGAGTTTCTCAAGTAAAGGCAATATGTTTTTGGTGTGTGTGTGTGTGTGTGTGTGTGTGTGTGTGTGTGTGTATGATTAATCATAGCCTCCTTTTGGAGAGGCAAAAGGCCACCTGCTGGGTGGACCGGCTGCCTTATAGGGGTGAGCTGGGAGCTGGTGGTGTAGGGCCTGATGGCTTGAGGGGAGCAGCTGTATGGGGAAAGAGTTGACTGGGCAAACAAAGAGATCATCTTTCTGCTTCCCAACATCAAGCGGATCAGCAGATCCATGGTGCGATGGAAGGTCCCCCCCCTCCTCGCGGTTTGAAGAGCCAAGGGCACACTGTGAACATACGATGGGGTGCAGGTGCTGGTTGGCACAGCAGGAAGGGGGGGGGGGGGGGGAGAGGGTGTTTGAGTAAAAGTCAAAATATAGTATAAGTAAAAAAAAGAGAAAAAAAAACAACCTGAGAGCAAAGACTGTTTTTACTGTCAGGTGT
>CM050999.1:38856576-38924076 GCA_027704905.1 Muraenolepis orangiensis | reverse complement strand
TCTCTCTCTCTCTCTCTCTCATTCTCTCGCTCTCTCTCTCAGTGAGGGATACAGGTGGAGGTCTCGTTGCAGACACCAAACCTCAAATTCCCTCAATGACCGAATAGTTAAACTATATTTTGACCTCTCTGTCTGCTATTGAAGACTGTAGGCCAGTGGTCTTCAATCGGGTGTCTGCGGTTTCACCCAAATTCCACCTTCAAGTCGGTGTGTGCTCCACAGGGAGGTCAAGGTCATCGACATAGAAAGACCCGGGCCTCAGAATATATGTTACCCCGCCACACACCAGGGTCAGTCATCGTACAATGGAAAAGTTTTGGCCTGATGCATTGATTTGAATGGCGTCGACATGGCTTATAACTAAGCATCAAAGCTGGATATGTTGGGAATAAAAAAATATTATATTATAAAGACATTATTCGGCCTATATAGGCCTGGGATAAAATGCAACGGCATTTTACATAATAAATATATAGGGGGCCCCTGCCCTGTTTCTCAATCTACCAAGGGGTCTGAAAAAGGTTGAAGACCCCTGCGGTAGGCATCTTTAGCATACGATTCCTTTTGAATTTGTTCTTTCCATCTTCCTCATCTAGTGATATCGTTTTGCCACGAGAGCATTTGTGAAATAACATTTTTCTATAAACGTAAGTAATTCAATTTGAACGACGCCAACACAACTTTGACATTACATATTCATTCATATGCATCAGGCGGAGGCTAACGCACACATACATTTTCTTCTTCTATGGTGCATGGTGCGTGAGTTGGGTCATTTTTCTAAGGGCGGGGGTTGGGGGGGTGAATAAATGAAGGTGTGTTTGGGACATTGGTCCCAAATTCACTTTCACTTTCACTTCACATTCACTTCTGTACATGAAAAAGTGGTCCTATTTGCGAGAAGGGAACCCGAAAGGGGAACCGGAGGGAGAGAAAAAGCAAATACCCCAGACTCACCGCAGCCTGTGTGCAGCGTTCCCATGGTCCTCCTTCCTGAGACCACCAAACGTTGAACGGGATACACTCGCGACGGGGCAAATCAAGTGGTACGAGGTGTAAGGCTGTAGTGGCTCGGGTGAATGAAGTGGAGCCTGGACAGGTTCCTCCCACCACCACCACCACCACCACCCCTCACTGTGTCTCTCTGTGGGCTTTGGACCCTGGACAAGTCTCTGATAAAGGGTGACGACGATACAACGATACGACATGACGATGCAACGGCTGGTACAGTGTAAAGAATTGTATCGCAAGGCAAGCTGCTTGCCTTCTCTGGTGGAAGCCATGGCTTCCTCACGTCTTGTCTCTGTGACTTAATAAATACTGTAAATTGGAAGTTACAAAATATTACACCGCTAATGTTTTACCAGTGGCAGTCCTAATGAGGAGGACTCTCTCTCTTTTCCTTCTCGTTGTTTCACGCTTAACCGCTTTCCTGCTGCCGTTCCTGATGGGGGGGGGGGGGGGGGGGGGGGGGGGGGGACTGGACAAATGTTGACGGTGAAGTGACTTTATATTCCCCAGTCCAAACAAGCCCCGGGGATTGTATACAACCGAGGAATCGATCACGTCAAACAGCGGTCGAGTAGTTTGCAAATGTACAGTATCCAAATGAACAAGGCTGCCGCGCAACAGCCCGGAGCCCCCCCCCGACCACACACACACACACACACACACACACACACCACACACACACCGGGGGAGTGATTTATGTCTGTGTCGTGGAACGTTGGGTTTGCATAGCAACGCCACACATTTCTCACCTTTCCACGACGTTTCCTGTTGGCATCTTTAAATACCCGATAGTACCAGCAGATGATGGGTGAACAGGATGAACCATAAGACGGTCAATCCTTGTAATGTAGATATTTAACACCTAAATAACTTTGAATGTTTTGCGGATATATTCATGTAGATTTTTCTTAAAATGCACGGGTCACAAGCAATAGCATTTGCTCAAGGGCCCCCGTGGCAGTGCTTTGGTTACCAATTCCACATTCAAGAATGAATGGACTAATGTCCTGAGTTAGTGGCTATCGAATCGATACAAGGTAAACCAGACCGGTGTACATCTTATTGATCACATACAAAACACAATACATGAATTTACCTTACCTAAAGCTTGAGATTCAAAGTTCCCCACCCTATATAACTATATGAATATATTATAATTGGGCTCTCTGGCCAGGAGGGTTGGCTCAGCAGAGCAGCAAACAAGACATTTTTGAGACAATCTAATGTGAGATACCACCTGTGATCAGTAGTATAGAAAGATGAAGAGCCATCAATACATTATATGCAATTTGCTATAACTGCATACCCCTGCTCACTACCTGTTGAGTACTTGTATACTTACCTGTATATATATATATATATATATATATATATATTCCTATAATTCTGCACATATCTCTTACATACTGTTTTATACCTACCTAGTATACTGTTTTTACATCTTATTCAACCACTGTAAATTATATTATATTACCATGCTCTTTACTGCAACATTTGCACTCTTGTTATCTTGTTATTGCTCTTGCACACTTGTGCCGTGCAATGACAATACATTTGAATCTAATCTAATACTTTTTACACAACATATTATGGTTGGTTATATAGACCAACCAAATCTATTTAGTTGAATCAACACCATAGACTGTAAAATACAGTGACGTCACCCCTTGGTTTACACACAAGCGCTGTCAAGCAATGTATTTAGCGTTACCTGTGCTGCCTGAGAGTTTTGGAACCAGCAATGGCACTTTGGGGGTGGGAATTGGAATGCCATGAATGAATGAGTAGTCCCATTAAGACTCATTCATATTCAAGCCTTAATAACCTTTTGATTGTGTAAAACTGTCAAAACGAGACCTCTGAACATACATAATATGGAGGTGGACTCGCCAACGGAAGGATGATAGTGGAACATCACGTTTCTCTTCCTCTTCACAAACAGGTGGTCATGGCTGCTGCTTGACCGATACATAAATGGGTTTGCACTCTCGCTGCCCTTCTTAATGTTTTGCATGGTGTACTGAGAAATAGTTCAAACATAACAAAACATATCAGTATAACATCGGACACTATGTTGTAATACTCAGTAAATATACGCATTCCAACTATGGCGGTGGGGATCTTTAATAATATATAAGTAAAATGAATTTGTGTCATTTTTATTATATCACTGTGGTATGCTCCACTGAATTTTCTTTGTAACTTTTTTTCTTTTTTAACAATTAAATATTAGTATTGCCATTTTTTTTCTACCGAGCCGCTCTGTCGAGACGAAGTGGTTTAGTTCCACAGACCAGAGAGCACGACTGTAATTGAGTTTTCAAAGTGTAGTGAGATAGAGAAAGAGAGAGAAAGAGAGAGAAAGAGAGAGAGAGAGAGAGAGAGAGAGAGAGAGAGAGAGAGAGAGAGAGAGAGAGAGAGAGAGAGAGAGAGAGAGAGAGAGAGAGAGTGAACAAGCCAGAGAGTGAGAAGAGAGAGAGAACACACAAGCAGTGAGCTGGTGTTACATGAGATGTTAATTTTGTGTGTGTGTGCGTGTGCGTGTGCGTGTGTGTGTGTGTGTGTGTGTGTGTGTGTGTGTGTGTGTGTGTGTGAGAGCGGAAGCGAACGCGAACGCCAATGTTCCCTTTTGTGTCGGGCGAGCAACGGCCTGCGGGCGGAGCAGAGAGAATGTCACCACCAATGAAGGCTTTTCAACCTACAATGTCAAGCGATCCGCACTGACAACAACACACCTCCACCTTAACCTCCACCCAAGCGGTTGGCTACATCCTTCCGCTAATTGGAACTTGTGTGCCAATCAACAGATTCCTCTCATTACAATGCCTTTCCGATTACGAGCGCCTCCGACCTGATTGGCCGCGGTACACATTGATTGCGGGCCAAATGGTGTTGATGTGCATGCGGTGTGTGTGTGTGTGTGTGTGTGTGTGTGTGTGTGTGTGTGTGTGTGTGTGTGTGTGTGTGTGTGTGTGTGTGTGTGTGTGTGTGTGTGTGTGTGTGTGTGTGTGTGTGTGTGTGAGAGAGAGAGAGAGAGAGAGAGTTCTTGAATGATAACAATAATAATAGGATTTTTTTAATCTAGGGAAGGGAATCTGCAGGGTCCTCACAATACGATGTAACATAAGGTTTTTCCGAGTGTCAATACCATATGTATTGCGATTCTATAAATATTGCGATTATGTAAAAATTAAGATATAATGTTCAGATTTTTTTATGTGATTATTATCTTTTGTGTAGTTTAACATGTATAGTGGCAGTACAGCACATGGTTGATGGGATGAACTACAGGCGAATAGACTATAGCGCCCCTGTAGGATGGTACCATTCATATGTTTCCACAATGTTTCCCTTTTGAGTTGAACACCAGGTGATGATGGAGTTGTCTTTGTCTTCATCATTATTGTTATTATTATTATTATTATTATTATTATTATTATTATAACACATAGGATTAGCCTGAAAGATAATTTATACGATTATGAGAAAATGTTACACATTATTAGCATCAATAAAAGTGACTCAACATTAATATACTATCAATATACTTTGCTAATGGCTCACTGCAAAGATGTTATTTCTACACAACCGTCTCTAAATTTGTTTTGCTCAACGTGTCTTTTTAATGCTGTCCCTGGGATCTGTAGCCGTTACGACATGAAAGACACGTTTGTGTCTTGAATCCATTGACCACGCTTTTAATGGCGGGTGGATTGGATCCTGTCCAGTAATTAAACATTTTCTCAATACTTTGAGAAATAATATAAACCAAAAAAAATGTTTCATCTCTCTCTCTCTCTCTCTCTCTCTCTCTCTCTCTCCTCTCTCTCTCTCTCTCTCTCTCTCTCTCTCTCTCTCTCTCTCTCTCTCTCTCTCTCTCTCTCTCTCTCTCTCCCTCCCTCCCTCCCTCCCTCCCTCCCTCTCTCTCCCTCTCTCCCTCTTAGTCATACAACTAAATTAGGTCCGATCAACTGAGCAGATGTGTTTGCCCACCGTCTTAAAAACAAGTGCTGTGTTGAATGACTTACCCTAATCACCGTCATAAGTCATCGGCAGACCTTTCCCATCAATGCCGTAACTCCGGGCAACACGGACGAAATATTAGCGTCATAGCTCATCTCCCATGATTACCCATTACTTAACGGCGTGATCCCATTAACATGGGCTTCTCAACAGGTCTGCCTAGCCTTACACTAGAGGATGGGTGGGGGGGGGGGGGGGGGTGGAGAGAAAGAGAGGTAAAGAGAGAGAGACCCCGGAGAGAGAGAGAGAGAAGCTTCAGGTTTGGGAACCTCGGTTCCACCAGAACTGTTGTTCTGGATTCATGCGATGTTCTATTTAGAAGAAATGTCCATCTGCTGGTACATTGAGAATACACTGTGGTGGAGGGGTATTAACATGTCCTTGGTACAAAACAAGGGTTAAGCTCTGTGGGGTAAGCCACACCCATAAATTGCCAGAGAGGCAGCTTTATTACAGGTTGTAAATCGGAGGCCCCCCCCCCGATCCCTCCCCCCGCTCGCACTCCTTCCCCCCCCCCACCCCCAACCCCCTCTCCCGCCATATTTTATGACAGCCATCACTAACTCATTCTGATTCTTATTACTTTTTCTGTTCTTGGTCTGGCGCTGGCGTTGCTGGGGAACATTCTATGCATAAGTTTATGTGATGGAAAGCGTTGATTTGTAAAAGGAATTGACTCCTTATGTAATTACCACGTCTCCCCTGTGCCACGCCGGTGGGTTTCTGTTGCTGTTTTTATGTTGATTGTCAGAGCATCCCCCCCCCCCCCACACACACACACACACACACACACACACACACACACGCACACCCACCCCCCCACGCACCATCGCCTATTTTTGGGCGGCGAGACATAAAATCTACATATGGACAAGAGTACAAGTCATTTAGTGGCAGTTTGAATACAGAACGGATGGAGAGGGAGAGTTATGCAGAGTTATCTGCAGAGTTATAGCCCATAACTCGTTTCATAGAGTCTGAAGGTCAACCATACAATTTGCTGGAGTCCACTTGAAACCATAACTTCTCATTGGGTTTTAAGTTATATGGAGATGTAGCTTGACTTGTTCTATAATATCAGAAAACTTGAATGTACCCCGTGGCGAAGAGCGTGTACACACACACACACACACCCCTAGACAGCATTTCTCCATGTCTTTTAACCATTTAGCACACAACACGGATTCTATTCTCTCTCTGTTTTCTATTCACGGATCTATCTTTAACAGAGGTGAGGGCCTCTTCTACTCTACCTCTTCTACGTATCATCTCTGTGGCCACAATGGCCCCTGCTTGGCGGCTTGTATTTGAGTTGGTCCGTGTTGAACATCAACTCTCAATAAGGGGGAAGAAGGATGAAAACACATCAGACGAACCGGACGTCTCGGCTTGGATAGAATAATCGCCATGCTAATATCACGCTGCTTTGACTGCATTGAGAGCAGTCTTTTGCGGCAAACTAGTCCTCCACTAGTGGTTTTGATTGACTCCATTGCGATGTCAATCGCAGCCCAGATGGCGGCCGTATTGGAGAACCTATAATGTTAAGGGCTGCACAGCCGCCGTTTCAAACGGAGACAAACAACCACATCTATTCCACAATGGGCTTCCAAACTGTACCCCCTCGTCCTGTAGTGGGATACACATGGGTGGGGGCGAACAGGGATGGCTGGGTGGATTAGGGATGGCGGGGGAGTGCAGATTATCCAGTATCTGGGCAGGCAGATGCGCAGAGCAGAGAACACAAAGAGCCAGATCTCCATCAGGGGATCAGTTTGTGGTGCTCGCTCTGTCACTTTCTGTGAAAAAGCAAATTTCATGGTACGTTTTCTAGAGCTCCGGCTACAGTGAAACTGCAAGAGGACAGTTTATGTTCCCTCATACTTTCCCTCTGTTCCCTCTCCTCTCTCCTCCCCTCCTCCATTTCCTCCCCTCCTCTCTCCTCCCTCTCTTTCCTCTCCTCCCACTCCTCCCTCTCCTCCCACACCTCTCTCTCCTCCCTCTCCTCCCTCTCCTCCCTCTCCTCCCACTTCGCCCTCTCCTCCCGCTCCTCCCTCTCCTCCCTCTCCTCCCTCTCCTCCCTCTCCTCCCCTCCTCTCTCCTCCCTCTCTTTCCTCTCCTCCCTCTCCTCCCTCTCCTCCCTCTCCTCCCTCTCCTCCCACTTCTCCCTCTCCTCCCTCTCCTCCCTCTCCTCCCACTTCTCCCTCTCCTCCCTCTCCTCCCTCTTCTCCCTCTCCTCCCACTTCTCCTTCTCCTCCCTCTCCTCCCTCTCCTCTCCTCTCCTCCCTCTCCTCCCTCTCCTCCCTCTCCTCCCGCTCCTCCCTCTCCTCCCTCTCCTCTCCTCTCCTCCCTCTCCTCCCTCTCCTCCCTCTCCTCTCCTCTCCTCCCTCTCCTCCCTCTCCTCCCCCTCCTCCCCGCTCCTCCCTCTCCTCCCTCTCCTCTCCTCTCCTCCCTCTCCTCTCTCTCCTCCCTCTCCTCCCACACCTCTCTCTCCTCTCTCTCCTCCCGTCCCTCTTTAGGTCTCCACACACTCTGTTTTCCTCCTTCTCCTGATGCTTTCTTTCTCTTGTCTTCACTCCATCTCCTCTCATTCTCATGTAGAACCAATATCTACTTTCTCTTTTACAAACACACACACACACACACACACAGGCACGTACGCTCACAACCAACTACACACACGCATGCGCGCACGCACACACCGACATGTAGACACACACACGCGCACACACACGCACACAAAAGCATGCACCATTCACAAACAAACACACATAAACACACACGCACACACACACACACACACACACACACACGTGGGCAAACCTTGCCCACACGGACGCAGGCGAACAAGCGCGTGTGCGTTTTAACCTACATGTGGCGAGCGCGGTGAATGTTTTAAGAGGTTTAGCCGGGAAGAGCTGGAAGGAAGAGAAGGGCTGTGCTGGCTGGAGTTTCCCCGCCCGCGGCACCCCAACAGAACCACCCCACCCCGACCTACACCCCACCGGCAGCTCCGTCCTTATCAACCACCAACACCCCTTTCAGCGCTGGAGCGGTGCACGGCTGCTGCTCCTTCCACCGGGCCTAGTTGTCCCGGAGGGAGGTGTCTGTGGGTGATAAGCAGACACCTCCCCCCCACAACCCCCCCCCCGCCAAGACCCCCCCCCCCCTCCAGCAGCCAGTTTGAGCCCGGAAGACTTTCACTTCCTCTCTCTTCCTCTCACCCCTCCGCTTCGCCGCTGTGCGCTGAGCTCCACCCGGCTTCGTCCCTGCCTGCCGAGGTGATGGTGGTGGTGGTGGTAATGGTGCAGGAGGAGTGTGGAGGGGACACCATACTCCTGCACATATGGGTAATGACTATCACACACTTAGCAGCCTGGTGGTAATCACGCCGTTCCCTCTATCCCCTTTTCCCCCCTCCATCTCCCTTTCTCTTCCTCCCTTTTTTTCTTTCCATTGTTCACCGTTCCATTTGATAGTGTGTGTGTGTGTGTGTGTGTGTGTGTGTGTGTGTGTGTGTGTGTGTGTGTGTGTGTGTGTGTGTGTGTTAGTTAGCAGGAATGGGGCTTTTGGGAGACCGGAGACTAAGCCATCAGAGATGCTAATTCCAGCCAAAGCACGCCTCGCCAGACTCACGTCTTTGTGGGCTAATTTTACAATAGTGTCTGCTCACATCAAAGAACACAATCTCTTCTTTTTTTTTTTGGTTGGGGTTTGTTTGTTGTGATTGTTGCACGGACACACACACACACACACACACACACACACACACACACACACACACGCACAGACGAACACATTGGGTTTTTCGTTTCCATTTCTAGAACTTTCCCTGATAATTGCTCACTGCGTATGTCTAAAGCCTCTTCGTCTGTTGTGTTGCCAATTATCTGCTTATGCTAACGAATGGGCGCTAATCAGACGGACGCTAGCTCTTAGATTAGTGGCTAAACTTAGTGGGAACAAAGTAGGTTGTTGTTTTTCGTTTCCCTCGCTTCTTCGCGCCAGCGCCAGTCTCGAACGGGCTGTGAGAATTCACATGCTAAACGCAGGGATGTGGAGTAAAGCCTCCGCTAGCCTAGATTCTGCATAGAAACGTGCTAGCACGCTAACCGCCCATAACAGTAAGGTCTGTTATTGCCAAGTTGCTTGCTATGTGCCCATGGGGATGTGATGTGCCCACCATGTAACAATAACACCCACAATGCACATCCACACACACACACACACACACACACACACACACACACACACACAATGGGCTGTCACAGTAGACCCATGTCCTGTTTTGATACAAGCGTCACCACCTGCTCTCTGTTCTCCAGCCATGCCCGGCCATCGGCTGGGAGCGTCTGAGCCTCAGAGCGGATGCTCTTGCCAGGGACACACTCTCTCTCTCTCTCTCTCTCTCTCTCTCTCTCTCTCTCTCTCTCTCTCTCTCTCTCTCTCTCTCTCTCTCTCTCTCTCTCTCTCTCTCTCTCTCTCTCTCTCTCTCTCTCTCCCCTCTCTCTCTCTCTCTCTCTCTCTCTCTGAGCCCGTGGCGAGCTCTGGCTATGGAGTGCTCAGCTCTCGCTTCTCTCGGGCGAAGAGACAGCGGGCCCGGATGGTGGACCGTGTCCATGGCCCGACCTGTAGGCACACTCGAGCTGGGATGCCTAACCCCGAAACGCCATTTATCTGACTTCACTGTCCAACCCCCCTCCCCCCCCCCCCCACCCCCATCTGGTCCACCATGGCCTGTATCCGAGTTCACTGTAGCCAGCTTCACATCGAGCATCTGCTAAATGACTTGATAGTGAAAGATGTATCAGTGGTGGTGAACGATAGTCATATTTATATCATGCTTGACTCCCGCTCAGTCGTCATGCAGCACTTTGGGGATGTAGAAACACATACATACGTATCATTATTTGTAGATGCAATGTGTTTTGGACGATGACGTCGCCCGTTCCCCCCCCCCGTGTTACTTTATAATTCAATTAGCGGGAAAGCGGTGGTGTTGTGTAATAGCGGGAACAAGCTAAAGTGTCATAGCCCACGGAGATGCTAACATACTGTTTTATTTGTCTTGGGAAACACGTATCGGCCAGCAGATGCTCCTGCTGGGTCTTACAGCACATCTCTACCCATCTGCAACACATAAAATGTCATTATAACACTCGGTATGCGTGCACTGAGCGAAGGGAGATGCACAGATAGGGGAGATAACTGTGTGTGTGTGTGTGTGTGTGTGTGTGTGGAGTGTGGAGTGTGGGGCGAGTAATGCTTGAAGATTATGTGAGGATTCAGGATATTAATTTGCAGTGTGTATAAAATATTATGGACTTAATAATGAATTCCGTCAAAAGCTGTAATTAGGACATTAAAGCCAAGGTGTGTGTACTAGATTGCCTACACACACGCACACACACACACACACACACACAATATTATGACGTGACTGTTTTATGAACTTGAGTGCACAATGACCTTGGAGCATTGTTCCAGAAATACGACCAATATAGAGGGGAAAAGAAACTAACATTTTAATGATGCAACAAAAACACCTTTCCAAGACAAACTTTGCCGGCATTGCTTTGGCCTTCCCAAATCATACACAGTAATGAACCTATTGTGTTGTAATATTGCAAGCCTCTTTTCGTCATCGTAAAACATGAGAAAACCTTGTAAACACTGTAAAGAAACAACTATAAACCACTACAACTATAATAAGAAGCAGCAATAAAATGAAGAGACACAGCACTGTGTTCCGATGACAGTTTGAATACTACGGGAATACGTGACATTGTTAACATGATCCTACGCGAGCTTAAAGCTGCATAAGACTAACTTTCATAGTTCATTGCACACTTTTTTGCTATACGTTAATGAGTTAGCCTTAGCAAGACCCAAAAATCATGTTTGAGACCGTATGAGACCCTGTGAATCCAGTATTTTTCGAATTTTAGTGTCCGGGTTGGTACAATGGTAGGAAATATTGTCATGGCGAGGATAGTGACGTGTTACACGTATCACAGTTTGAGAAAGACGACATCCCCCCTGCGAAGAATCCTCAGAACGAACGGCTGAATCTGCAAAGCAGCCGGGGCTGAATCCCAAGTGACGGATAGTGTTACAAAGAAACAACTATAACCAGATCTCCCCAAAATGATATTGAGCTGCTTCAATAACGCCTACAGTACATGTGCCTATATGATGCATTCATCATGTTGCTGCTTGAATGTTCATTTGAGGAGGGTAGGCTTTTTACAAATAGAGCTTTCAATCGAAAGTCTATTTGATTATTTGGTGTTGTACCACTTTATTTGGGGAGATATTCACAGCAAACATGATTGCCACGGCAGCCTCCATTTCTTAATAACAAACTGAAAGACTATTATGAGTAAGAAGGACGGCTGGTTGCGTTGTGTCAAAAGTATAACGTTTTTAATTTTCTTAAAGTATATGGTTATCCATTACTTGCTGCTGTTGGGGTCGATCAATATTGCCTAAGTTAGTGACTGATTGACACCAGTTATTATCATTTGTTGCACACTTTTTACAATTAAATAGATCGCAGGACTGTGTTGTATGAAACTCTTATTTTATTCACGGCTCACGTCATGTGGCTGAACCTTAATGCATACTGTAGCTTCCATACCCGAGGACCCCTAGGACCAGTACTTGTAGGCTGTGGCTGTCCACACAGATGCCTGACATAAGTCATCTCAATTTGACAGATATCAGGGGCGAGGTGTATAAATGAATGAATAGAAATGTGTTTCTGATGCTTGCGTGTCGTGTGTAGAAAGCATGCAGGATAAAATAGCCTAGCTCAATTCCAGTCAGCCAATTGTGATGGAATGGCAGAGGACAGACAATGTCATGTTATATCGCATCTTGACTTTGATACATCTTAACATCTTAGCTATTGGTAAACATGTATGCTGCAAGCGCATGTTTGAAATAGTCTATATACTTTACCAATAAACTTAAAATAAAGGCTGAGTTAGTTGCCTGATTTGAAGCCATTCTTCCGATCCATAGAACTACAATTCCAACTCCACTCTGCTCCCCACGTGTTGGTGTTTGTATACATCATTACTGAGTGGGGAATTGTGGGAGGTGCGGTTCTTAAAACGCAATGCAGTTTGTTATTACGACCAGAGTGGTCACCAAAGTGCTGAGTTATCTCATGCAGCTTTAACAAATACATCCCACAGGACAGAGCACACATTTGGCTTCATAGATTTCAACAGAGCAGAGCACACAGAGCGTGAACTTAGCAGGCTGTATGTTCTCCTCCTGGCTTGAGAGTCAAGTGTAATTTTGGACAGGAAAACGATGTCCCAACATGGCCGGATACTTTGGGCTTAAGACTTAAAGTAAAAAATATATATTTTTGCCTGAATGCATTTCGCCTAGCAAATGAACACATGATGAATTCAACTTATGAGTTGTTTTGCTGCAATAATAATAATAAAATCTGCATTTCATGTTCTGTTGGGGGAAAATGTCTGACTACACATATTGCAAGGTAGTAGCGTAGAGTACAAGCTAATCTGGTTAGCCTCATTAGAACTTGAAGCAGCCCTGATGGTAACCGTTAGCATTTTATAGTTGCAGCTAGCATGACTACAGCTTTTCAAGGCTGTACCACAGCAGCGGCAAACAGTGGCGGTGTCAAAAGACCGTCCTAATCGTGACGATGTTTTCAGAAACAAAACATTATTTTAATTGGACATTCATAAACTTAACCTTGTTGGTCTGTTTTCAACTCAACAGAGAGGAAAAAATATGTTTTCAGTGTGGTTCAGTTGACACTGACATGAAAACATTTCAACGTAATTACAATTATTCTTTATGAATTCACCAGTGTCTTCAGGGAAACTCGCAGCATGTACGGCACTTTATGCTCCTCTTTTGTATCAACAGAGATTTCATCAACACTTCCCGCATCGAGGCAGCATTTCATGTTTTGTTTAGCTAGACGCTTTCTAAAATAATGACCGTGGAGATTGGTTGACTGGACCGGGATCTGACACAATCAGGCCATCTCTAAATAGAAGCACACACTGCTGCTTTAGCATGCCCTGAAATAATGATCAATTATGCTCATTGTTATGTAATGGAAAGGTCTCAGGTGGACATTATAACACAACTTATACATGGGTACTTATACATATACTGGGTTTTCCTCCTCTAGTACTATTGTGTACAGTCCACTGTGTTTAGTCATTAAGAAGATGCTCTTATGCAATGTGACTTAAAGTGAATTGAGATATAGGTCAATAATGAGCAGGTAGTGGTTGAGGCATCTAGCTCCATGATGCCTACCAGGCTGTGGACACGGGGATCGAACCCAGTACCTCTATGGCGGGGAGTCAAACACCCTAACTACGACACGATCCGGGAACAGAAAGCTGTTCTCCTCTAAGGGCCATTTATGTGCAGTTGTACAATGTTGTCTGTAGAGACTTGGGTGGGGGTGTGGGGTGGGGGGGGGGGGGGGGGGTGAATCATCGTTACACCGCCATATTTTCCTCTTATCTCCCCCCGCCCCTCTCGTTTTCTTCGTATCTGTTCCCGCCACTAGTCTCAGCCTCTGCAAGGCTGGAGCTATCTCCCTGTGATTGTACTTGTCTTGTGTTTTTAAATAACTTTTAAAGAACTACTGCTGCTGTACTTACTGGGATCACAGGGTGTGGATGAAAGAAGTTACTAAGAGAGACCCTCTGTTCTCCCCCGTCTCCCTTGTCTCCCTTCTCTCTCTCTCTCGTCTCTCTCTCTCTCTCTCTCTCTCTCTCTCTCTCTCTCTCTCTCCTCTCTCTCTCTCTCTCTCTCTCTCTCTCTCTCTCTCTCTCTCTCTCTCTGTGTGCTCCCCTCTACTCTACACGCACCACCTCTATCTCGATTGCTTATTTCCCCTCTGCTCTCCTCTTCTTCGCCTCCTCTCCTTCCCTTTCGTCTCCCCACTGCTGGCTCACTCACGTACGCTCTCTCTCTCTCTCTCTCTCTCTCTCTCTCTCTCTCTCTCTCTCTCTCTCTCTCTCTCTCGCTCTCTCTCTCTCTCTCTCTCTCTCTCTCTCTCTCTCTCTGTATGTCACTCCCTGTCTCGGTTGCCTGCATGCTGTCCTGTACTGGCTCACAGCACCAGTCAACCTGAGCTCTGGAAACTCCTCTATGGAGTGTAGATACTCCAGGTTGGTGCTCCTTCCTCTCTCTCTACCCCTCCACCTCTCACCTCATTGGCTCCACCTCTCCCCCTCTCTCCCCCTCTCTCCCCTCCTCCTCTCCTCTCCTTGGCTCTCAGGCTTCAAGGAAAGAAACTGAAATTCAATTAATAAATAAATAAAAGTGAAAGGAATGAAATCCCGCTGAAACCTTGACTGTGGATGGCAGGGAATAATTCAGCCGCAGCAGCAGCCCCTAAAGCGGTGTCTGCATCGACGTTGGTGGCAGCGCGAGAGCGAGAGAGGCAGAGGCAGAGGGAGTGAGAGAGAGAGAGAGAGAGAGAGAGAGAGAGAGAGAGAGAGAGAGAGAGAGAGAGAGAGAGAGAGAGAGAGAGAGAAGAGTGTGTGTATCTCTGAGTGAGAGCGAGTTCCACTGCATTGTGTTGAGCTGAGCTGAGCTCTTTGCCAGTCGCGTGGCAAACGTGTGGTGCGCGTGTGTGTGTGAGTGTGTGTGTGTGTGTATGTGTGTGTGTGTTCCGTTCTGGTTCCCGCGCAATCTGCCGAGGCAGGGCTTACCGGAGTGAGCGAGTGAGGCAGCGAGGGAGCAAGCGGGAGGTGGGGGGAGAGAGAGAGAACGAGAGATGTGGCTGGACTAGGAGCATCACTGAGGACTGACAGCGGGGGGTCTGTGGGCATGGCAGAGCCGGCGTTGGTAGCACCGGGGAGCCACAGCTGAGCAGGTGGGGGACGGACGATGACAACCCCGCCGCGGGCTACCGTGCGCCACAGTCGCGCTGCCGCTCCTCCGAGAGGGACCACCACAGCCATGTGAGAGCGGAACCGGGGCTGGCCAGCGCAAAAAACAACTCCCGGACATGTCTCCCAGGGCAAAGACTGGAGTCTCTTCTGTGTTTGAACTTGTTTTGTTTTTCCTGGTGCTGTCCTCCTGCTGCCCGGAACTCTCCCACCAGGCGAGGACTAAAGGCAGATGGAACAAGGGGGGTGAGTGACAACCCGCCCCGGGGCTTTGGCTTTCATTATTTACCGCGTGGTTTGTGAGGTCCGCCGTCTGCTTCGGAGGTCACGGGAGAGGGGCCACCGTCCCAGGTGGTCGTGGTCCCACGGCTCGATGAGAGTGGTTGGACGTTTGAAGGTGATCCCTGCATGGGACAGTGGGAACAACATGGAACGCCCTTGAGGCGGAAACACTTTTGGATGTTGACAACACCTGCCTTGTTTAACCCCTATGTATGAGAACTGGGAAATAAGTCGATGGTGTTGGAGGAAGTTTATTCCTTTTGCGTTATGTCTTTCATTGTAACAGGACACTATTTATGCATAGGTTATTCAAAAGAAGGCTAATGCTTGGTGGATGTATTTACTGTAGTAGTATAATTTAAGTGATGGAAAGAGAACACTAACTTTTATCACAGTGTGGTTTCTTTTCCCGCTTGCTGAGGAGAGGAAGGTGGAAGTGGTCAGCTTGCCAGTATTGACTTACATTTGCATCACCTTTAGTGCTTTAAGCGTTGGGTGAAATCTGCCTCAGATCTCTCTCTTGCCCTCTAGACCCGGGGGGGGGGGGTGTAGTCCATCGCTGCCTCCCAGCATGCCCAAGCCGGCTGAACTCGACAATGTTTTGGCAATTCTTGTGATTTTTGGTTTAGACCCGTATCACCCCTTCTGGGAAAAGGGTGTTAATAATTCATCTTAGCCCCCCCCTTTGCGGGAGGACACCCCCCCCCCCCCCCCCCCCATATTCCCCCACCTTCTCCGACTTATCCCTTTGTCGGATTAAAGGAGCCTCTAATCTTGGAGCCACCGTCGCTGCTGCGAGGCACCTTGGCTGCAAGATGCTCCCCGCAGCCCTGTGTCAGCGTCATCCCAGCTTGAAGGCACATGAGGCTCAGTGGTGTGTGTGTGTGTGTGTGTGTGTGTGTGTGTGTGTGTGTGTGTGTGTGTGTGTGTGTGTGTGTGTGTGTGTGTGTGTGTGTGTGTGTGTGTGTGTGTGTGTGTGTGTGTGTGTGTGTGTGTGTGTTCCTCAAAGGGACAACGGCTTTGCAAGGCAAGGTCCCGGACGCTTTAACCACGCCTTTTCCCCCTCCTCCTGCCCTTGCGTCTCACTTCGGAGTTGTATCTCCCACCTGCCCCTCGTCTCACGTCTGTCGCACTGTATCCGTCCTCTGATCGCTAATGAACAAGAGTCGTACATTAATGATGAGGGGAGCGTGTGATGGCACAGATGTATGGTGTGTTTATCGATGTTCCAGTGACTTGCTCTGAGTGTTTTGCAGTACACCCCCTGCATCTTTAGCTTAAGATCACATTTTGTTTTTGAAACTTTTGTTTACCACGATACCACGTGTTACAATGGTACCAGATTGTACAACTCGATGATATTGATACGAATTGAAAACATCCCATACATAAAAGTAAGATACCTTAAATGATAGAATCATAGAAAACACACTCTTACGCTGACTTAAAACCAGTCCGTCTTTAACTGTCTAGCGCATAGTGTACTCACGACACATCCCGTGTTTGGGTCCTTCCAATGTTTGGGTGGGCCCCCATGTTGTGGGTATAATCCCACAAAGTGTTTATTCCAAGGCTAAAAGAGGATACAGTATGTGTCAGCTCAGACCGGCCTCCAGGGTAATAGAGGGTAGCGACCTCACTAGTGTAATCAGGACAGAGATGCCAGCCACAGCAGAGCGCGTTCAACACATTACTCCGTAATCACTCTCAAACTGCAACCTTGCATGCTGGATTATGCTGCTAGTTTCACAGTTGGCCAGGTGTAATTTTATCCATGACGGCGATACGATCAGTGTGGAATTGACAAATGTTCAGGAATGTGCTGTCAAATCCTTAATGGAATACCAGACACGCAGGGAACCGCTTCGTCAATCCGCCATCCCAGCGCCATCGGATATTTCTCTGCCGCCGCCGACGTGATTCAAAAATGAAAGAGTCAGGAAACGCCCTGCGTTATCGAATCGGAAATAGCATTTGCAACACGTGCATCCGTCATTTACTAGTTTGACAACTAGTTATTTTCTTTTACTTTTTTTGCTTTTTTTTGCTTCAGCTGTCGAAATCATGCATGTGAAATGCACGGCCACAGGCCATGTCATTAACTCACGGGAGATTGTGTCACTCAACTTGGATGACTGACGAATGCATCATTCCATCCTCCTTTTCCCCAAATTAATACAGAAAACAGAAATAAATGCATGGGCCTAACTACGACGGCATGGGAACAACTTAGTGAGTTTAGGGACTCAGTGGCTTATGTGTTTTCTGTTTGGTGGACATGATTATTTGACCTCCCAGTCCGTTTACTAATAATATAATACATGAAATAATTGGTCAACTACTCATCATTTAGTCATTTAGCGGACGCTTTTGTCCAAAGTGACTCGCACTGATTTTTTTATTAGACACGCGTCGTTAGCAGCAGGTAAGGGGCGAGACAATTACTCACAGGTAGACCGTGGTCAGCGGGGGTTTGAACCCAGAGCCTTTTGGCTGGGTGTCAAACACATTAACACTAGACAACCCTGACCAGCCTGCCCTAATCCTACTATAATAATATCCTACTATAGCCCTGATCACTTAATTCCAGGTACACATAAAACAAAACAAAAAAAACACATTATGAGGACTCCATAAAAAAAGTTGCAGGAGTGCAAAACCGGGTGGGGTAAACGAAGGCCGTAAAAGATAATTAAATGTGATAAAACAGCAACACTGTATTCTCTAATCTATTCACATTGATTGCGAAAGATATTCCCAAAAATGCCATAAACACCCCCACATCCTTCGGGGAGAGTGGTTATTATGACGTGTCTTATGAGCCCCCTGCCACTGCTTGGCTGATTGCTCCGACACCCAGCTGTGACACAGCCAGCCCAGACACAGGTAAGTCAGTCATATCCTCTTCTCTGAGGTGCTCTGGCTGTTTCCTGCATCAGAGGCGGCGTCTCTGCGTTTCAAAAGATAATTCATAACGATAATGACGCATGATAATATTGATTAGACCGTTTTTTTCTTCAAATTCATCATTCTGATTTGTTTTGTTTGGTCATGTCCCTAAACACACTAGACGAGTCGTTTCTTGACAGCAGATCATTAATGTATTATTATTATTATTATTATTATACTTGCCTTTTACAACACGAAATGGCTATATTTTTTTAATACATTTTTGGATTATGAGAAAGTATATTTTTTCTCCCAGAACACAGCATATGTCATAGCTTGTTGTAGTTGACATTTTAATGAATAGCAGATCACCCGCAAAGGAAAACAAGGGTACCTCTTGTGCTGCATCCTTCCAGAAGGCCTGATTTGTCCAACATACCCTTATTGTTTAATGCTACATTGGGACGAGGTCATCACCAGTTTGTAAAGTTCAGAGCTCCAGATCAAACTTCCAGGCACAATTTTTACGCGCTTCACAATCTAGTAAATTACTGTTCCCTCCCTTTCTACTCGCACCACCCCGCGGAGACGGGCCTAAATGAGAAATGTCACACGCACGCCGACACCAGGAAGGCACTGAGATTGAAGTGAGCCCTGGCAACACTGGGGGAAAACCAATTGGATACGTTGCAATCCCAGTAAAGTCCCAGTGAATTAATGGTAATAAAAAGACAGAGGCAGGGATGGCTACTGCTAGCACAGGGCTCCAGAGGCAACTTATATGTTGGCCAGCCCGGACTGGGAAATAGGATCATTTCTCCTTCATGCCATGACCACCAGGGAAAAGAGTAATGGCATTCAGAGGTGGCCTGCAACACAAATAGGAAGGTCTCCTGCACTCGTTGATCTCCCAGGACGGACTGCTTGATTGTCTGAGGTGGTGGTTTCGAGGTAAGGGAGAGGGAGGTAAGGGAGAGGGAGGGAGGGAGGGGCAGATCAGATTTATTGACCACAGTGCTGGGGGGGGGGGGGTGGAGTATAAATACCACTTCCTGCCCATATCATATTGTGAAGCCTCTACTACAAATGGTCATGACCAGAACTACTCCATTACTGCATGCTTGTGGAAGTCCCGTGACCGCGAGAAGTGGGATTGGGGTACCCGACGCTGTGACCCTGGATCGAGACAGTACCCGGGTCCACCCGACATATCTACTGCCTTGGCCCTCCTATACACGTTAGAAATATTCATAAAGTAATCATCAGTGATGGAAATCGTTCGGCTGTAATCATCTCCATTTGACACAGTGTTTCTGCTGTTGGGAAGGTAATTTATTTAGAGTGTGTTAATGGACATTTCCTACCAAGAGACACAAGTCAGTCATGTTATTCACTAATGTGATTTTTGCTCTCAAGCTCATTCTCAAATCGCAGGTTCTCAGGTTTTGGAAGACTCATTTGAAGCAGAGGGTTGAAAGATATGCAGATTTTTCTTTCAAAGTTTAGCTGCTGATATTGTGCACTGACACCTGTACCGTCTTGGATAGGGTTTATGACGTTGTTGCATTTCCTTTGTTGGTATTTAAGTCTGCCGTCGTGCGTTGGCAGGGGGACGTGCAGAGGATGTTCGAGGGGCAGCTCGTGGCTGCTGGAAGGAGGATATAAACTAATAAACATATATAAAACAGACATGTCCGTTTCGCATTTCAGGATAAATAAAATGTATGTATGTCTGTACAGTTACCATACAATGCTTTTACTTGCTAGTGAGCGCAGTGCCTTCGGGGGGGGGGGGGCACGCGGGAAGCGAGTCTCGTTACACAACAAAGCGGAAGCTACTCTCGTTTCATTAGCCACTTTAGTAGAGAAAAGCTATGACTCTGAGATAATATTTATGGTTTGGAACTCAACTTTTGTTTGTCTCTCATGTGAGTGCATGGACATAAATGTGTCAGTTCAGACGTTCTCCAAACAAATAGTTCACAAGGAGGGCAGCCGGGTGCATAAATAATTTTGCTCTCATAATTACTCAATTGTGAGAAAAAATTCAAAGCGGATAAGGCAGACCCACTAGCCTTATTTTAATCGAATCTAATCCAATCACTGACAATCATTAAGCGTTTTACCATCCATTTGCCTGTTGTTATCTTTTTATTTGCGTGGTAAGATGACTTTTGCTGTTTTGTTGGAGGACAATCAAAACTATAATTCTCTAAATCTCGAGCATACTTTTTGTTGGCAAATGCCAAATGCACAGAACGACGAAAACAAAAGAAGAGAAACAAGCAAGTCATTATTTTCATGTTTTTCTTGGATATGCAAATATGCAGCTGCTGGGGTAGATCTGAGTCAGATGGAAGTGACTGAAACGTGTTATTTGTTTTTTGCGGAAAATGGGAAACGATTCAAACATAACTTAAGCATGTCCTAGCACATTATACATGTATATATGAATTGCTTGTGTGTTTGTTGTGTTGTGTTGTGTTGTGTTGTGAGTTTCCTGCAGAATGTGACCCTGGCTGTTAAGGACACCAATTGTAGTATTCCTCATCATTTCTGCTCAGGTGGTTAAGCAACAGCCTATAAGAAGTGAATTGCCTGTTTATTGTAATTATCTGTAATTACCTTAAAGGCTAGTGCCAGGTGCAGAACATACAACAGGAAAAATAAATAATTAGCTTTATAAAAGCTGATGTAATCATTCATATTTAAATGATAGCCTTAATAGAGCTATAGGGCATTTCTTTTGTCCAGTTGTATTTGTTACTTATGCCTTTTAACATCTGACTTTAGATTTTTTTTCTTTTGTTGTGACCCTTCTAAGATGTGTTTTACGTACGCACATGCATACAACCAAGAATTAAGCTCAGAGATTTGACCTCATTTCCAGCTCCTGTGTTCTAATATCTGTCAGCAGCACCGCCTCACGTCCCTATAGACTAAATATGTATACTAGTCTGTGTTTTTATTCATAAAATATTAATTAGGTTTTATTCCACATTCTTTCCCCCCCCCCACTTCCCTGTGTCTGTTATTATTAGCTTTATACGTTTCCTCCGTGAACCGCGGGTGTACCATAGGATAAAAGCGGTGCATCAGTATAATAGATGATAAAAACCTAAAGGTCTGATGTCCGGGACATTCTAATGAAAGATCAATTGTAATGTGAAAACAGTAAAAAAAAAAAACCTTTACAGGTGTGATGAATCTGAGGAAAGAACAGTTTTGCGGCCAATTATATCGTTGCCCGAATTAAAAGAGGGATTTACTGAATGGGGGGGGGTTGGGTGTCTCCGGGTGGGGGGTCTGGCTATCTTCCCCGCTCTTTCTCCTCCAGCGGCTCTCTCTCTCTCTCTCTCTCTCCCAGACTCTCCATCCGGTTGCCATACTGCGAGGCTTAATTGCCACATTCCCCGGCACACGTTCCCTAATGAAGCTGTCATCTAATTGCGTTGCAAAAATGACGGCCCCAACAATAACCGTGTTTTATGGCGGGGATGTGGGACGGTAAATATGACAAGTTGACGTGACGGATGGGGTGAGTTCTGCTTTAACGGATGGGAGGGGGGGGGTACCAAGACCCGGTCACCCTGGTGAGCTCTGGGCTACCGTAAGTGTCCACGTGACAAACAGCGAACACACACTATAGGCTCTCAGAATGCCCTTTCTCTCTTATCTTATACTTTTTTTTTTGGTGATGGTCGTGGCTGTTATACCGTTTTCACACTGCATACGGTATCGACTCCCGTATTAGTTAATACGGGAGTCGATACCGTATTACAAACAACAAACAAATCGTGAGGATTGAATCCTCTTTATTGGTCACATACATGAAGACATACAGTGAAACGTGTTCTCTGCATTTAACCCATCCTAGTATTAGGAGCAGTGGGCAGCTATTCATACAGCGCCCGGGGAGCAGTTAGGGTTAGGGTCTTCCTCAAGGACACCTCGACAGTTTTTGCTAGGAGGAGCCGGGGATCGAACCAGCAACCTTCCGGTTGTGAGGCGACCGCTCTACCTCCTGAGCTAGACTGCCGCCCGATTTAGACGGGAAGCGAAACCCGTAGTAGTTTTACTGCTTTGCACCCAAACTAGTTACTTCAGGATGGAAACCACCTACCCAAGGTGGATTAGTTAATGCGCACTAGTTGTTGAGCAAATGCACATTACTTGCCAGTGTGAAAGCAAAAGCAAAACTAGTTTTGCAGCGCCGCAAATACCGTATTTAAGCCCAGTGTGAAAACGGTATTATAAATACATCGTGTGGTGTACGAAAATGAAGATGATTGCACTTTGGGAGGGGGGGGGGGTGGGGGGGGGGGGGACGACAATCGGTAATAAGCTGCATATGGGCGTTTTTTTTCCCTGAGCGGTGGTCTCTGCTAGTGTTGGGCGTTGCATGGAGGAGGAACACGTGGTGCAAAAGCTGCTTTTCAGCTGCCAGTCCAAGGCTGCTGTGCTTGAGAGAAGCAGAGAGCACAGGTATTCAACTGAAAAACGCCATAAGCAGAGGATAGAGTAACAAGAGTGTTTGCACCAATTGAATTTTTTCTTTTTTTTGCGCTACGAAGACGTCTTCCTGGCAACTCGACAGCAGTTACCAACAGCAGTCCATCAACTGACCGTCTCAAGAGACGGGGCAGTAGAACTCTATAACTCAGTAAGCTCTGTATCTCTCTCTCTCCCTCTCTCTCTCTCTCTCTCTCTCTCTCTCTCTCTCTCTCTCTCTCTCTCGCTCTCTCTGTCTCTCTCTGGTGATGTAAGCATATGACTTTCTTTGCCTATCACACACACACACACACACACACACACACACACACACACACACACACACACACACACACACACACACACATTTATCCCCCCAACACTCTTGTTGCTCTATCACTCCAGCTCTCTCTCTCTCTCTCTCTCTCTCTCTCTCTCTCTCTCTCTCTCTCTCTCTCTCTCTCTCTCTCTCTCTCTCTCTCTCTATACCTCCACACTGCTCTCTACTCCCCGCAATAAAACTTTAAAGAGATAAGAAGCTTTTTTTTTTCTATTTCAGGGTCACCATTAGTCTGAATAATGCATTGACAAGAGAAGAGCAGTTAGAGTTCTGTGGAGGATAGAAGCACAGCCTTCAATTAAATTATACATCATTATCACAGCTGGCATGCCTGTTACGACAGTACTCTCCCCGCCCCTCTCTCTCTCTCTCTCTCTCTCTCTCTCTCTCTCTCTCTCTCTCTCTCTCTCTCTCTCTCTCTCTCTCTCTCTCTCTCTCTCTCTCTCTCTCTCTCCCTTGGCCTCACTCTCCCTTCCTCTCTCTCTCCTTTAAATGTTCCATGTTTCTGTCTTGTCCAATATTGTGAGTGGAGCAACAGCCTGAGCCACCGCCAGACCCTGGATGCTGGGGCTTCAGATGAAGATGTGTGCTGTTAGTAGTAGATGCTATTGTTACCACCAGGCCCAAAGAACATAACACAGATGGTTTACACACATGGTTGCAATGGGTTTTAAAGTAATATTTATTCATCCAAAATAGCACATTTAACAATGTAGCCTGAAGCCTGTATATTGGTTGGTGTCTGTAGTGTATGAGTGTGTGTGCTGTGGGAATGTTTTATGGTGTGACCACAAGACAGAGACCAAACATAAAACCAGAGACAAGAGGACCAGAATCATAAGGGGGCTAAACCAAGAGGAACTGACAAACCAAAACCCAAGCTGGCTGTGTGGGGATAGAGAGACAGAGAGCAGCTGATCCACCTTATAAAGCTTACAGGCCCCAGACCTGCACAGGTGCACCACATCAGCTGACGGCCCTCTCACTGGCTCCCTGCACCAGAGAGGCAAACACAGGGAATCCAGCAGACAGAGAGAGAGAGAGAGAGAGAGAGGGTCATCACAGCATGTTGTATGGTGTATGTGAGTGAGGAGGGCACCAGTCAGGAATATGATGGATGGAAGGACTGTGACTAAGACGTTAGGGTAGCTGCTGGCAATCTGTTGTGGTCAGATGGGGTTCTGTAACAGGATGAAAGAAGTGTATATGTGCTAGTACCCAGGTACGCTACTGTGTCTGAATTCACTGTACTTCTGTGCTTGTATAAAATATCAACTTGGAAGGCGTGTCCGTCACATGACCTTTCAAAGTGTGTGTCTAGCACTGTGTGCAGCGTTGTCAGTGGTGGGGGGGGGCGGGTCTCACTTGTTTATTCAAAGTTTATTAATATGAAACGTGTCGAGTTTTCAAACGTGCTTTGGCGGTTGTAGCAGACAAGGCTGCCACATGCCATTCACTTTGTTAGTGCTCCTCCCGAAGACAAGGACACAGGTAGACACAAAAGGTTTTTGTTTGTCTTTTGTTTCTTTTTCAGAAACCAGAGTTTTGTCGATGGTAGAAATACAGAGCAGATGGTACATGCTTGCACTTCTCCTCGAGTGTGTGTGTGGCGGTGGCTAGTTTTACCTGTGGGCCTTGATTAACAAGGACCCACAGGTTTGCAGCCTCACCCAGCCTCAGACTCTAACTCTGGCCCGGTGACACACTCCACGTACCTCCAACGCCAAATTGAGGCAGCGGAAACCTACTCCCCCCCCCCCACACCTACCCCCCACGCCTTACACACCTCCCCAGTGTGACCAGCCAACCCACCCTCCCCCTCTTTCCTGGAGGCCGGGGCTGCTGCCTTGGCTGGTGGAGGTGTCTCTGGACTGGCCATCGTAAAGTCTCCTGGATGGGCTGTGAGGTCTGACAGCTAGTCTGCGATGGTAGCTCCTTCGAGAGCCTACAACAGAGCCCCCGGTTAGACTACCCTTCACTAGGGCGAAGAGGCATCATCCCCACCACCGCCTACCTGAGTCATGGGGCCTTGGGCTGCAGTGCTGGCTGGTGGAGGTGCCTCATGACCTGGTCTGTTGCGGGCTGGATCCAGGCTGCACTACTCACCCGGCCCCAGACTCTAATCAGTCTGACTTGGGCCAGGTGAGGCTGCTTCAACCAGCCACCGACCACACCCGCTCTACAGTCTACTTTTGTCTTTTTAAGGCACGCACAGTACACTCTACACTTCTCTACCCCAAATTCAACACGGTGTGACTTCCACTTTTGCACGGTGTGACTTCCACTTTTGTTTTTGCTTGCAATGAGGGTATAAAAATACACTACACATCCAAAGGAGTTCATACTGCACTTCCTTGGGCCCTGAGCAATACACCCGCTAAGCGCTAAGTCGAGCAGATGAACGGTTGTCGAGAAAATTGAAGGACAGATATACACTCTTCTAATTATAGTAAGTTAGTTATTCTCTATGTGTGTGTGTGTGTGTGTGTGTGTGTGTGTGTGTGTGTGTGTGTGTGTGTGTGTGTGTGTGTCTGTGTGTGTGTGTGTGTGTGTGTTTATCCCCGGATTTTTCGTAAGAGGCTCAGGATTAGTGGAAGATGTGAGAGTTTAGTAATAATGACAAATAATCAAAGATGAAGCGCGAGATTTCCATCTCTAAAATTAACATATGTTTTACATTTCATAGCATTTCCACATAATGGACTTTCACACCAACACCAATTTCCCATCAACAATTTGTTCCAATATGTATTTTAGATAAGTCTGTCTGCAATTCATTGCATGCTCATGCTCCTTCTCTGTTCTCTGTACTGTATCTTTAAATCGTACTAACAGGCCTATGAGCTCAAATATCCTTCGATATTATTCTCTTTCCGTCTGCAATTAACTCCATGTTCATTTGTATCCTCCCACACCGCTGTGTAATGTAACGACTCAGAAAATGGCCCTTGTTTCCGTCAGCCACCAACATGTATTAGCCGCACCCTGTTTGGTTATTATGCTGATATAATACACTTTGGTAATTACCATAATCCACACATAATGAGGTGTCGCAAATTCTCCCCGGATCCATTTGTAGCTTAGCGAGTCCAAGTCTGGTGGGCATCTGGACTAGAACCTGACCATAGTCCACTTCGAGGCTCACTTATGCTATGAAAGGAATTCATGCAAAACCCCACCATTTTAGTTAATTAATTAATTAATTAATTTATAAAACAAATTGACCCTCAACATTACCATGCATCTCTGGTTGTGCAATGCAATGTCCATTCAGACAAATGCTATTTTAACATTGCCTTTTGGTTGCTTTGATGTTTGGTCGGATCAAATTAGCATCTAATGGTCCGACCATCTAAACAGTCAAGTGGCATCCACTTGATGTATGTGTTAAAACTTTCATCTTGTACACACAAGCTTGTACACACAATGTGTTTCATTCTTTATTCCTTTTCAATTAGATCTAATGTGTTGTTAGCCCCAACCACTCCTTTATGAGTTGTTTGTAATGGCTGACATGCAGCTAACGAGCTAATTAACGCGGTGGCATTGGAAAGTCACAGGGCTGATGTGTCATATTGAACACTTTAGCTACAGGACCAACAAAAAGCCCAAGCAAAGAAAAGACAGTAGAGATAAACGGACCATCCTCAAGTGTGTTATTACCTTCCCTATATTTGCACTGAATTATTAAAATTGTTCTTAGCCCAGGAGTTAATTAACCCCCAAGACCCTAATTTATCCACTAATAATGCATAATAATGGATTAACTTCCTGTTCCCATTACTTGGGATTGATTGATTATGATAACAGCTGTGGTATCGGTCATGTTTAAATATGACTGTATTATTATCAGTCAGTGACCATTACAGGAGATTAGATGGGTCTGTATTGTGTTTCAGTGAATGTGAAGACAGACGGTCCCTTTATCTAAGGATGTGGGGACTGAATGCATGCCTGTTTGGTCAATACATACAGTGCTTCAGGGGGGCTGTGGTTACATCACATTGCTAATTCACCTCTTTATCTAACAAAGTCTCTCACACTTTTTTGGAGGAATACCACTTTCAACAGGACATACCCCACACACACACACACACACGCGCACACACACACACGCACGCACGCACGCACGCACGCACGCACGCACGCACGCACGCACGCACGCACGCACACACACACACACACACACACACGCGCACACACGCGCACACACGCACGCACGCACGCACGCACGCACGCACGCACACACACACACACACACACACACACACACACACACACACACACACACACACACACACACACACACACACACACACACACACACACACACACACACACAGCTTATAATGAATCATGTATTCAGTATAAAAGCATTTTGGTGATATGAAAATCTCACAATAACAAATGCCAAATACGTAATAAGAGGCTTAAACTCACTATGAAAACCATTGAATTGGCACCAGGTCCCTGTCAAATACACTGTTTATTATGTGCTACTTGTGGTTTTGTTTGTGTGCCGACTCTATTATGAGAAGCAAATAAGGTCCACCATTTTAAATTTGTCTAATTTAATCTAAATGATCAACTGAAACTGTAGTTTCAGCAGTTGGAAAATGTCAACCCTATTTCTAGTAACGGTGTAAAACATAAATCCTGTTTGCGCCGCAACTCTGGGTGAAACAGCAAACAAACAATAGAAAACCAAAAAAAACAAGCATATAACTAATTGCCTGTTTTATTTCTGTGTTCTTCTTCCCAGTGGCGCAGCGCGATAGCATGCTTAGCTGTGTTGCTCCGGCGTTGCCTCATGCACCCGTTTTTGAATTTCAACTAGAACCACAAATAACGTGCCACGGACACCGGAGTGTGACAGAGATTATCTTTGCCGCCGTTGTCCTCCTCCCGCTGTGAATCCCATTGTAATATCATGTTTAACGCTGCTTCAGGTCTCCGCGCACGTCCGCCATGTTTCGTTTGTTTCGAGTGTTTATTGTCTAATTTATCATGCTCTGTTTCCCTGCCACGAACAAAAAAATATATATCTCTCATCTCATCTCTGTGGGCATGTAATAACCGGAGTTTCTGGACTGCTACTGCGCTAAATATTAGCATACGGTACATGCAGCTTTCCCGGTTGATGGCCCGTGAGGTTAATGGCAGACGACTTCCTATGGAGACCTCGATACCTGGGATATTTACCCAGAGACGTTGACTGTAGCAAACCAAAAACACTCCTCGGCTTAGAGCATAACCTGCTGTGTGTCATTTCCAATGTGTGTCTTGGAGAAAGCCCGGAAAACGTTGAATCATTGTGACAATCGCTTTATCTGTTCAAAATGCTTCAAGGAAGGCTGGTTTCCGCCCCTCTGCCGTCTGGTGCAGTGCTGTACTGCAATGAGATCAGGGTGTGATACAAGACAAGAAGAGGCTGGTTTGAAAGAAATTGTAATGGGGATGAAACCGTACAAAGAAACTGAATTAAGAGTTTAATGACTGGTAAAATTGTAGCATTCTTCTTCTTCTTCAAGGTGACCCCCCCCCCCCCCCCCCCTCACCCTCCTTGACAGAGGCGAAGGTGCCAAAGTGAGAGAGTCAAGTGAGGCTAATCCTTCCCTCCTTGACTCGGAACAAGTTATTGGCTTTAGCGGGAGCACAACATTTATTTAAAGAATAATCTCACCTGTGTGCTCAAGCCACAGCATGTATATAGATCACATGAACACATCGCATGAGAGTCTCGTCTCCAGCCTCAAGTTGACTTGGGATGCTGTTAAATGTGTTAAATGACCCAGAGGAGAAATGTCTATGGCTCACACAGGCACCCGGATCTGGGGGGAGGATATTGAAGTGGCTAAGTGTGCCCAAAAGTACTGGGTTCGATTGCCAGTGCCTGCAGCCTTCCTGTAAGTACACTGTTGGCAAAATAGAGGGTAGAGGTAGAGGTGGGTTCTCCCTAAAGGAACACTTTCAACCTGGTTTGTACCAATACAATGTGGCTGGTGTATGGTATATATGCAGTTCAAGTCCCCAAAACAGATGGGCACTGCCCAGGTGCCCTTTTAGCAAGGCACCAGACCACTGCACTGCTACACGCCATTAAAATGGCTTCTTCAGGGCTCCTCCCGAAGACAAGGACACAGGTGGAGGAGGAAAGTGGTTTATTGCAGAGTTTTGTCGTTTGTCGATTAACAGAGCAGATGGTACATGCTCACCCTCTCCCCGTGTGTGATTGGTGGTGGCTGGTTTAACCTGTGGGCCTTGATTACCAAGGTCCCATAGGTGTGCAGCCTCACCCAGCCCCAGACTCTAATCAGTCTGAGGCCAGGTGAGGCTGCTTGACCCGCCACACACACTCCACAGTGGTGAACCCGAAACTCCATCCCCAAGAGCACTGATTGGTCCTAAGATTTTAACATTGTTGTAAAAAAGGCTTTCAACGGCATGAAGGCCAGAGTGATCTGCAGACAGAATGGGAACGTGATCGGGATCAGGTCTCCTGGGGGAAAGCTACCACGATTGACTTGTCATTTTTTTCCTG
Source organism: Muraenolepis orangiensis (assembly GCA_027704905.1). Taxonomy (NCBI): domain Eukaryota; kingdom Metazoa; phylum Chordata; class Actinopteri; order Gadiformes; family Muraenolepididae; genus Muraenolepis; species Muraenolepis orangiensis. Next base: position 38,894,591 of record CM050999.1, on the reverse strand, counting down.
CTATGCATTTTCTTTTCTTTTTTGGCAACCGCAGAAATGAAAGGGGGAGGAAAGAATTGTAAAAATGACGCCACGCGAGCGCCTATACCAGGTCTCCTGCCAGCCAGGCCTGACACCATTAGCTGTGGTGACACATTAAGGTTCTGTTTGCCGTGTAATTTGTTTGGTCTGTCAACGTGATGGATGTCTTGTTTCCGAGCACTTCCTCCGCGTTAGGAGAACATGGGGCTCGGGGACATTGCTAAACGCTCTTCAGAACGGGAGGCAGCAGCCATTTGTTTGCTTCAATCAGGTGGGGTGTTATTTTTTTTGGTTGTTGTTGTATTAATGGGAGCTGAGTTCCATCGTCTGGAGGTTGGGGGGTTGGTGGAGCGGTGGTGGTGGTGGTGGTGGTGGTGGGGGGGGGGACACGTGAGGAAACACATAATTAAAGGTGAGAAGGTAATATGTCGGAGGAAGCGTCGGCAGGTCCTGGTGCTGCTGGAGTCCACGGAGGGGGGTTGGGGAGATGGGGGGAGAGGGGGGGGAGAGGGGGAGAAGGGGAGGCACATTCCCGGCACTTCGGGGCAGCCGGTTTCATTTGTCATCCGTAGCCCTGCGCTCCTGCCATGGCTGAACTTTAATGGAAATATCAGCACACCGAGCCATTTCTCCATGTAAAAGGTTATTCTCTTACTTCACGTGTCCCCGCATTGAAATGTGTCCCTGTGTCTCCTCTATCTTGTTATTATATGTAAATGTGACCGGGGCGGGATAAACGGACCTCCCCCACCCACTCCCGTTCACACCGACATCTTTTCCCGCTGTTTCCCGCCTTTTTTGATGACACCCTCTTCGGGACAGAGAATATACAGAATATACAGAATAAAATATATATTAACCCACATCCCTATCGCTGGTGTTTTAAGAGCCTGCAGCTGAGCCCAACATCCCACATGCAGTCCGCTTGGGGGGGGGGGGGGGGGAACCTCAGGTTAATGAAGTACCCTGACTCCCCAGGGGCTGAGCCCGTAAAGGTCCACAGGTGGCCACGACATCGTTCAGTGCCGTCAGCTCCAGTTGGACTGGGTGCACGTGCGGAGAACACAAGCTGACTCACTCTAAAAAAATTAAAAAAAACATTCACAAGGAAAACACGGCGTGCTTCCTTCTGTAATCCCCCCCTCCCCCCCCCATCCTCATCCTCATCCCCATCCCCATCCCCATCTCCGTCCCCATCCCCAGTGGGTACAACAAAGACACAGACCGTGAAATTCCTGAAAGCGTGGGTAGAGGAGACGGTAACAGACGTTAACGTTTCGGCGTTCCCCTCTTCCCATCTTCCTTCCTTCCTTCTGTTGTTTCTGTCATTGTTCCTCCTCACTGCGTTTGCAAAAAAAGATAATATGTTACGGTAGGATATTTTCACCGGTGTAATCCATGGAGTTGGGGGATGAAATCTTATTCGGGGATCACAACCAGTGCATCGTTGCCGTGATAGCAGCGAGTAACTCTCCAAGCTCCTCTTTAACACCGTTTGAGCTCAGTCAGCAAAGCAACACCTCTGGGCTGGGAGAGAAATACAAGTATTTTCAATTAAATGTAAACAAGGAGTGATGCCAGAATGGCTAGAGTCTTAATCTGTCCCTTTGTCTTTTACGTTATTCACTATTAAGAATTGTTGGGGAGTTTAATTTGGAGAGGCTTGACGCAATGGTAAATCCAGATGTTTTATTTGGGGGGCTTGGATTATTTAAATATGAATTCCTGGCGAATGAGCTGTTCTTGTACGTGGTTGTTTCCGTTTTTCGAGTTCGAGTTCGTGTTTTCTGTACAGCCAAGTATGAAGCTTGGCTGGTCTCTGTAGAATATGCAAATGAGAAAGAAGAATGGCTGTCTGGGTTTCCCAAAGATGTTCTTATCCCCGCGCTGTGGCATTGAATAGAGACGGAGGATGTTTATTGTGGTACAAAGTGCTGTTTGGACAGACTGCAACTGTACAATGGTCCACATATGCCATCTAAAGGGAATGCTTGGATGTTGTTGTTTCTCAAATTGTTAATTTTACTTCAGTTCTTCTCTTGCTTCACTGGATAGCAAGACGTTTATGAATGAACACAAATCCTTTATCCAAAATGATGTATATTCTGTACATCTTTAGAGAATGGTCTGTAACCTCGATTGCATCTGCTTACATGATATATTTACAGTATATATCAGTGGTGGCTGGTGGTTATACAAGTAGGGGAGGAAGGAAGGTGCCTCACTATCATTTTTGACAGTGTATTAGTGGGTCATGTTAGCAGACAAGCCAAACAGAATTAATACCGATTGTGATCTGATTTTTTATGAAAAATAGATATTTAGGGATTAATCTATTTATGATGCAAATGCGTAGTGGCTTGTGCTATCAAACAAACCTAACTGAATTGAAATGGAGTGAGATTTGAGGGAGAATCATTATGTTGTGTAAAGTATATTTACCTGTATTTAATTCAAATAAGACGCACTACCACCAAACATCACCTTGTCACGGTCAGCCATGCTTTCTGTTTACGTTTGGCGTCATGCACCTGGGACGCTTTGAGGTCGGATGGTCCTCCTTTTCCTCAATGGACGAGCCTCCACTGAAGTATACAGTACTTTATAATACTTTATAAACAATATATATATACTATATATATCTATATACTGCATATATAGACACATTTTTTTATTATATATATATATATATATATATATACATAATCGGTGTATATGTATTTATATAGATATATATATCTATATATATATGCTATACAAATATGTGAATATACTGTATATATATATGTTAAAACATATATATACAGTGCTGCTCGAAAGTATGTGAACCCCTTGAACAGTTAAGAGTTTTCTGTTGTTTTACCATGATTTTCCTATTTTATCATCACAAGTTTTACATATATGAAATGTCAGGTTTATGTTTAACAGTTCCATGTACTTTTTTAGAGGGAATTGTGTGAGTAGCCAAAACAATACATGAAACATGGAATTAGTGGATGTGCAAAAGTAAGTGAACCCCCAGCTGTATTGGTAAAGTCAAGGAGGTAACAGATTCAGGTGAAACACTTTTGGGTGCTTAATTAGTCAATTAAGCAAACCAATCAAATGAGACATCATTAGGAAAAGGGTTGGACAACACAGATTAAAAGAGAGAGAAAAACAACCAAACGACTGCAGTGCCAGGGTGTACCCATACGAATCAACCATGCCAAGAGGAAAGGAGATACCCGAGGAAATCAAGAAAATGGTACTGACAGCCCATCAGTCTAGAGAAGGCTACAAGACAATCTCCAAACGATTCCAGCTCCATCCATCCACGGTGAGGCAAATAATTTACAAATGGAGGGCGTCCAAGATGACCGCATCTTTGCCTAGAAGTGGACGCCCATTAAAACTAACATCAAGAAGCACCCGTAGAATAATAAATCAGGTAAAGGACAACCCACACATCACCTCTAAAGAGTTGCAGAGCTCTCTGGCAGCGTCAGGTGTAAATGTACATGCGTCTACAATTAGACGAAAATTGAACCAACACGACATTCATGGGAGGGTTGCTAGAAGGAAGCCTCTGCTCTCCAAAAAGAACAAAGCTGCCCGTTTAAACTTTGCCAGAGAGAACTTGGACAAACCAGAGGCCTTCTGGAAGTCCATTCTCTGGACAGATGAGTCCAAAATAGAATTATTTGGTCATAATCGTAAGCGCTTTGTTTGGAGAAAAACCAACACAGCACATGAAGAAAAGAACCTCATCCCAACAGTGAAGCATGGTGGATGTGGATGGGCTGCTTCTCTGCTTCTGGACCTGGACAACTCCATATCATCCAGGGAAACATGAATTCTGAAGTGTATCAGCAAATTCTTGATAAGAATCTCCAGCCATCAGTCAGGAAGTTGAAACTGGGCCGTAAATGGGTTTTTCAACAAGACAACGACCCAAAACATACCAGCAAATCTACCAAGGAATGGTTCAGAAAAAAGAGGATTCGTACTCTGGATTGGCCAAGTCAAAGTCCGGACCTCAATCCAATTGAAATGTTGTGGCTAGACCTGAAGCGGGGGGTACATGCCAGATGTCCCTCCAACCTTTCTCAACTGGCTGAGTTCTGCAAGGAAGAGTGGGCAAAAATCCCCCACAGCAGATGCGAGAGACTGGTCAGTGGCTATAGAAAACGTTTGATTGCAGTAATGGCTGCAAAAGGAGGTGCCACACGCTATTAACCAAAAGGGTTCACATACTTTTGCACAAGTCATATTTTCAGTTTGGGAGAAACCACTTTTTTTGAATAAATAATGAAAATACATCATTTTTCTTTGTTTGTGTCCATTATTTGGAAAGTCCTGCTTTACAAATTGGTGTTTGGATATACATTTAATAAGGTTATTTTACATTTTTGTACAATTACAATGACCATGTCTAGGGGGTTCACATACTTTCGAGCAGCACTGTATATATATATATATATATATACAGTTTATATGTGAATACTGCTCTGTTGGGTTGCGTTGGAGGATAAATGTGATGCTGTTCTTCACTTGCATTGCAAGTGTCTCCAAAGAGCCATGAAAAAACCTTGTGGAAAGCGTCGCTGCTCATAATGGTGCAGGCAAGAGTTGGGAACGTAACACCGTGGAACCTTTTGATAAGCGGGTTCAAAAGGGCCCTTACCCAAACAGACGTAGACTTTGATTATTCCCAGCAAAAAGCATGGCCTTGTTAATGCTGCACTATATTAATGTCTTCCAAGGTCGCGCAAAGTCTATGGCGCTCTACTACACTTCCTGCCGTTGTTTCTGTAATGTCATCGAGGGAACCTCCCCCTTCAAGTTCATTTACACGGACTCCGACTTGACTGCGACTGACCTTTTTGCTATATGTCCTGTAATGAGGCGCAGTGCAATTAGTACCTTGCACTGGTATTCATGTCGAAAAAAGATAGTATTACTAAGAACAACCTATAGATCTGAGCTCAATGTCCGTATGATAAGACTATCATCATGTCGCCTGTTAGCTGAGAGGACAGGTTTAGACGGAAAGCACAGAAATATGCTGATGCTATTAATTTAGCATTGCAGAACACAACTTTTGTGTTATAGATTGATGACCTCACATAAGCACCAGAAATTATTAATAATATTTGACTGAATACGCTCCATTTAATTTAGACCCCAACAAGCAAATTAATGAGATGCACCTTAACCATTTAATTGACTTCCTCAGCCATGTTTTATAAAGTAGGCGCTAGCTTACAAACAACCTCTGACTTTTTAATTTGCTACTGCATCAACTCTTCTCAGGGCTTCCAGTATGCCCACAAATTAATAATTCACACTTTGTGTTGCAGACTTTATTTATAAAGGCTTGCATAAATTATGTAAATGTCTCAAGAAGAACCAGTAGCCCAAAGCGCAATGTTTCATATGTTTAGACAGGACGATTTTTTTTGTTCTCAATGGGAGTTTTTAAAAGTGTGCTCAATGTAGAGAGCTTCAGAGTCAGCCCAAACCCTTGCCATTAAAGGAATAATATGCAGGTTTTCAACCAGTTTTGTACCATAACAATGTGTGTTGTATTTATGAAAATGAGCAATGATCAATTGCCCTCCATTTTACCACCAACATTCAGATTGGTTCATTTGTTTCGCCAGCAAAAGTCTGGCGGATATCTGTAACGGAGGTTCGCTGGTCATGTAGCACCAATTTACCTTTGGTCCTTTTTTACGACATGTTTTATGTAAAGCCCTACCTTCCAGCGGAAATACATCTTAAGCTCGGCACTACAGCAGCCTGGGTGAAGGTGTATTGTGCTAAATGGGTCACTGTGATCCTATGTGAATATTTTATTAGATGTGTACGGCTTACTTCAAAAAAATAAAAAATAAATGCTCCAGGGAGTTGCATTTTTTTTTTACTTGTTTGTTCTGGTAATCGCTATCCTCAGGTACTACAGTTTACAATTGTTATAATATTACCACAATTATTCCCCTAATATAAACCTTTGTGACTATTCTTGTTTGGTACAGTGATTTATGGCACACGCCTAAGAAACAAATGACAAATGAGTTCTATATACAGTACCAGTATATTCAGAGCGGATCTAGTAGCTCTGTGTTTTGAAGGAGATATTTGATTTCTTTCTATTATGTTATCTCCTGCTATACATTGTCGTTTCTATCAGGTCCTTCTCCAACCGTCATTATTTCCTGTGAACTTCATGTGAAATCATGTTATGCTTTGTATTGTAAATTCACAGCCCTGGCTCATCGACGAGCAGTCGTTGACACCGAATGATGTAATGCCACCACCAGCATCAGCAGTGTGTCGATGTATGGGTGAGTGTGTGTGTGCATGGGGCATGGGGCGTGGTGCAAGGGGCCAGTTCTTTTTACGGCACAAGCAAATGAAAGTCATTCAGCGGAAGGAGTGCTGCACGCCAGAACACTTGGCAGTAAATAATTCACAGGACAGCCACGCATGTTTAAGTGAAACTGGATGGGAGGCGGCGGGGGGCAGTGCTGTAAATGTCTTTGCATTGTTCCGCCGTTATGCGGAGAGGACAAAAGATGCCTGCCGCGTTCTTCATATCGTGAAGAGCGTAAAAACATATGAGGTAGACATACTGCACCCCGTGGTCCACTCAAACACACTTCTTCCAGCCCACCCCGGTCCCATCCACTCTACCCCACATCCACCCCGCGGGCACTCCACAGACCCTCTACCCCACATCCACCCCACGGGCACTCCACAGACCCTCTACCCCACATCCACCCCACGGGCACTCCACAGACCCTCTACCCCACATCCACCCCACGGGCACTCCACAGACCCTCTACCCCACATCCACCCCACGGGCACTCCACAGACCCTCTACCCCACATCCACCCCACGGGCACTCCACAGACCCTCTACCCCACATCCACCCCACGGGCACTCCACAGACCCTCTACCCCACATCCACCCCACGGGCACTCCACAGACCCTCTACCCCACATCCACCCCACGGGCACTCCACAGACCCTCTACCCCACATCCACTGCTCTGCACCCCTCTCCATCCTGCGTCTCTCCCCTGTGCTCATCCCGTCTAAACTCAGCCCTGACATAGCAGACGGGGCAAGAGGCATACGGGGGGAGTTTTCATTCCTCAGCCCCGGTACCACAGGGATGTCTTCTTGTCTTCTTGTGTGTTATCATACACCCCAGATCAAACTCTCCAATCCCCCCCTCACAGTCTCCTTTTAGTTTTTAGTTTTTTTCTAAATCTATTCTCCCTGCTCTTCTTTTTTCCGTCGCCCAGTCTGTAGCAGCAACACACCTCCCTTTGATTGCAGTCCTTTATCTTCCAGTACATCCAAGCTAACTCCTTTATCTCCCACTGTTCCCAACCACAGACCGACGGCTCAAATTGGGAAGCGGTTTGAGAGAGCAGGCAGGGTCTCTGGTAGACTAGCTTTATCATAATCAGCGGCAGACATTAAAAAGTGAAGCAGAATAATTTTTTTCCCTTTTCTTTCGTTTCTTTCTAATCTCTTCTGTGACCAGGGTCATTATGGTTTAAGCGGTGGTCGTCTGTAAAGAATGGATTAGATGTTCGAGGTTTTTTTTTCTCTCTCCGCGTAGTCCGACTTGAGCAGGTCGTGTTCAAGGACAGTCACGACCTCCGCGGGACACGGGTGGAAGTCCATTTAGATAAGCGTTAAATAAATCTTGCCTTGTGGACGTTGTGAGGATGCTCTATTACTGCTGTGTCTGTAAAGAGTGGCACTACGGGGAGTTGTTTTGCTCCCACTGGAAGAGTATGGCGTTAACGCCGCCAAGGTTATGGGTTCAATTCCCACTGGAGCCATTTGTGCTATTAAAGCATGCACTCGACAACTTACAATGGTATTGTAAAACAATTAGGATAAAAGGCATATTTTTTTAATGTCATATAGTCATCGCTTATCCATGATGCAGTAAAAGCAATAAATCGATGTATGCCAAATGATGAGTCCAATGATGCATTGTTTGGCTTGAAACAGAAAGTTTGTTTGCTTGCATATGACAGTGTGTGCTGCCCTGTGCCATGTGGGATGGTTATGTTAAAAAGTATTAAGTGCACATGTGTGTGCTTTCTTTGTCTGGCTATGCAAACTGCAGCTATGAAAAATACGGTACATGTTGTTTAGGAAGCAGCTTGGCAAGCCAACGTGCCAGGATGGTAATTAGCTTAATAAGCTATGCATGTTGCTTTTGTGATGCTAGGCATGGATCGGTCTATATTTGCTCATTTGGAAATGGTACAAATCTGTTTGCTTTGAAATTCCTCCCTAAGTAGGTCTTGCAAATCACCCGCCATGACTTTATCTGATCGTAAAACATATGTTTGATGGTGTTGTTTTACTTTATTGTGCAACCCTGAAACTGTGTGACTACAATTACCTTCATTATTTTAACCATTTGAAGAGTTTTCCATAATCTCTACAGATTAAAAAGTGAACCGTGGACGTTTGGTCCACGGTTCACTTTTTAATCTGTCTCCTTAAATGCTCTTCCTAAAATGTCTGCAGAGGTCATGGCGTCAGAATTTAAATATCCCAGTGACTGCTGAATGTGAGACGATGGATGTGAAACATGACATCTGAGGGCAAGGGGGCCAATGTGCACAGCACCAAGCCCCCCCTCCGCCTTCGGAGGGAAACTGTAAGACAGTGACAGAGCCACCGTGACGGTGACTTTGAACTTGACCTTGACGTTGACAAGGGCAGGGGGAACCATTTCAAGCCCCCGCGCTTCCCGGGCGGAGATGACCTCACCACCACTGTTTTCTCCTAACTCCCTCTTTTGTCATTAGCCAAGACGGAGCGTTATTACATCTCCTCCGCTCATCCTCTGCAACTCCATTCCCCGCAACCCCTCACATTTAATCTCTCATTTGGCCTAATTTCCCATGAGCTGCGTGTATTAATCAAGCCCCGGGCCTGATTGACAGCAGTTATCATTGGTGGATATCAGTTCTGCTCTGCGTATCAGGGCGTCCTCTTCCTCCCGCCCTGCCTCCGAGCTGACTGGAAGACTAGTGAAGCTGGCGCTATCTCTCTCTCTCTCTCACGCCCCGCAGCCAGCGGCCGCCACCAGGAGGAGGTGGGGGGGGGGGGCTGCCACATCTGTGCCTGACTCTTATCTCTTCCATTTCTCAACATCCCACAATCACACAAGCCCGTAGCGCTTCCCGGCTAATTGTGCTGGAGGATAATAAATAGTCAAAATCCTCTTACTCTTCATCGCCCCTCCTTTATACCATCCAGGTCCACGCTCCAGCCTCAGCTGTTAGTTACAGTAGAGGTGGCAGTAGAGGTAGCTTGCTTGTAACCCTAGATTTACAGTAGAATAGAACAAGTTTCAAGTACTGATTGCTTAATATAACATAGCATGTAACGTTTGTGGTATGTCTACTGTAACTAGTGTTACGAGCAAGCTACCTGCTACCTTCTAACCTTAGAGTTACAGTAGCGGCAGCAGGTAGCTCATAACCCTAGAGTTACAGTAGCGGCAGCGGGTAGCTCATAACCCTAGAGGTACAGTAGCGGTAGCAGGTAGCTCATAACCCTAGAGTTACAGTAGCGGTAGCAGGTAGCTCGTAACCCTAGAGTTACAGTAGAGGTAGCAGGTAGCTCATAACCCTAGAGTTACAGTAGCGGCAGCGGGTAGCTCATAACCCTAGAGGTACAGTAGAGGTAGCAGGTAGCTCATAACCCTAGAGTTACAGTAGTGGTAGTGGGTAGCTCATAACCATAGAGTTACAGTAGTGGTAGTGGGTAGCTCATAACCCTAGAGGTACGGTAGCAGGTAGCTCATAACCCTAGAGTTATAGTACAGGTAGCAGTGTAGCTCATAACCCTAGAGTTACAGTAGCGGTAGCGGGTAGCTCATAACCCTAGAGTTACAGTAGCGGTAGCAGGTAGCTCATAACCCTAGAGTTACAGTAGCGGTAGCAGGTAGCTCATAACCCTAGAGTTACAGTAGAGGTAGCAGGTAGCTCATAACTCTATAACTTTACAGTAGCCGCCCCAGGAAGCTCATAGCCATAGAGTTACAGAAGAGGCAGCAGGTAGCTTATATCTTAGTTACAGTAGCGGTAGCGGGTTGCTCATAACCCGAGAGTTACAGTAGCCGCACCAGGTAGCTCATAACCATAGAGTTACAGTAGCAGGCAGCAGGTAGCTCATAACCATAGAGTTACATTAGCCGCACCAGGTAGCTCATAACCATAGAGTTACAGTAGCAGGCAGCAGGTAGCTCATAAAGTCGAAGGTAGCATGACGCCCCCCCAAGCTTCGTCACCGCTTTCTACAGTCTGGGTCCCGTGACTGTGGGCCCCCATCCAGCTGCTTGTGCTGTAAAGTGACCCACTTTAGGAGGCGCTGTCTGCACCTGAACCTGCAGAATGCACTCGGCAGTGCCGGAATAACCCCAGTGTTAATTAAGGTAGCATGCCGCACCCCGTCACTCCCCCCCCCCCCCCTTCCTCACCGAGGCAGAGTTACTGCACATATTCACACGGGATGAGATGTGAGTGCGTGCGTGCGTGCGTGCGTGCGTGCGTGCGTGCGTGCGTGCGTGCGTGCGTGCGTGCGTGCGTGCGTGCGTGCGTGCGTGCGTGCGTGCGTGCGTGCGTGCGTGCGTGCGTGCGTGCGTGCGTGCGTGCGTGCGTGCGTGCGTGCGTGCGTGCGTGCGTGCGTGCGTGCGTGCGTGCGTGGTTGTCTACGTGTGCGGAGAGAGAGTGTGATTTAAGTGATATTTGTCTCCCCCATTGCCCTCGTTTACAGGCATACAGTCTTTTACATGGTCACTGATTTATTGAACAGATCCCGTGCGTTGAAACAGATGGGGGCTTGCGAGGGTGTCGATTTTGCACGGCTGGAGATTAGGTTTCTTCCTTAACGCCATTTGGGTGCCTTTAAAAACAAACAAAAAATAATAAAAAGAGCACAGTGGGGGATATTAAAAGAGGGGTGCGTTCGAGCACGCCCGCCTCGTCTTTGCTGAGCGCAGGGCTGATGTGGGTAATTAGCAGGGGGGTGGGGGGGGGCTACACTCGATGCTCGTAATAATGCAAGGCTTAATTATTCTCTGAAAAGGATCCGTTGCCTTTGGGCGTGGGTGGGAGGATCCTAGGGCTCCGGTACTCCATCTCAGCCTCATCTAGATTCCGATGGTCTTCGGAGCCTCTTAGGCGGTGTTTGTAAGCGTTTGGATATTAAACAACACGGGGCCTATTGAGGCCGGCCCGTCTCTGCCGAGATGTTCTCTCTGATAATCAATTTAGCAGAAGCAATCTAGTTGTGTTTTTTTCTTTTTTTGGGGGGATGTGACAGTTTCTTATTAACTGTAATAAGTCAATGTTATTCCCTCACACCACCAGCCCCCCCCCCCCCCACTCTCTCTCTCTCTCTCTCTCTCTTAGTCATTTATTGTTATCTCATGACTGTATGAATATATGTATTCAGTCATCCCTTTTGCAATATATCGTATCAGCACTGGCGTAGAGAAACCCAAACCTTGTTTAAGTATTTTATTACAAATAACTCCTTACCCAAAGCTCTTGTGGGGTCTTGTTTCATTGAGGGCCCCAACGCTGAGCTCTGAGAGTGACACTAAGGACCAGCAGTAGCTCCAGCTTCGCCTCTGCTCAGTCCAAAGCCATTGAATCTAAAACCTGAAATTAGCACTTATTTTCTAGGTCATCGTTTTCATCTCGGTCTCTCGTCCCCGAGTCTGTAAAGCTTCCCTATTCACTGGGGTGCCATCTCTCTTGTTAAACCATTTCGAGAAGCCCGGTCGCCCACCCTATATCCCCCCCCCCCCCCCCCCCACCTACTTACGGAGCTCCAACAGGGGCTACAGTCATTCCCGTGGCTCGCTGAAGCTGGCGCTTCACACACTCTTGTTGCTATTCCTGACAAAATGGTGGTGGTTGGGGGGGGGGGGGACCAGGCTGCCGCCGCCCAAACCTCCCACGCACAACCACCATCACCAGCACCTCCACCTCCTCCTCCGTCTTAAGCCTCCACCTCCCCACCCCCCCTGCTCTCCTGTCCCACCTCCTACCTCCTCCTCTGGGTGCTCATTATAGGGTGGAGGGAGCAGGTTTGAAGCATCTCCTCTCCCCCTCAGTCACATAAGGGGGACTCTTCCCAGTGGCTCTCTGCCTCCTCCAGGGCCATAGTTACAATGTGTTTGATACCACCCTTCAAGCGAGCGTGTGCACGTACACCGCACACGCTCATGCACACAAGTGCATGAGCGTGTGCACGTACACCGCACACGCTCACGCACACAAGTGCATGAGCGTGTGCACGTACACCGCACACGCTCACGCACACAAGTGCATGAGCGTGTGCACGTACACCGCACACGCTCACGCACACAAGTGCATGAGCGTGTGCACGTACACCGCACACGCTCACGCACACAAGTGCATGAGCGTGTGCACGTACACCGCACACGCTCACGCACACAAGTGCATGAGCGTGTGCACGTACACCGCACACGCTCACGCACACAAGTGCAAAAATATATCTTAACGTGTCTAAAGGCACACATGCACGAAATACATCTATTTGGGCACATGCGCGCACACGCAGGTTCACTTATTCACACTTTGATCGCACTACTTTCTTTCACTTTCACTTTCTCTCTTGCTCTGGCTCTATCTCTCGCACACACCCACCCACACACACACACACATTGGCGAGTTCATCTCAGGTACTGAAATCCAAAATGGAATTCTGGAATTGCCTTTACAGTACGTGCACGGTTAAGAAAACATTAACAACGTAGGATTTCTATTCTGCGGCTGAAATTTTGTCTCTCTCTTTTTTATTTTCCATCACTCTTCCATGTGCTGATTGCTGTTCCGGTCCAGCGCACCACACGCACGGGTGGGGATGGGAAGGAATTTTGATGTATCAATTCTGTAGCTTTTTGCAATCTTGTCTGCCTATGTGGCAGTCCTGTCCTGTCCATGTCCCGTACCGGGTGTCTTTCTGTACATCGAGGCTATTCAGTGACTTTCTTATCAGCGGCAGATTATTACAATTTAAGTAAGTAATTATCACACATGAAACATACAACATGAAAAAAATGAAAGTAAATACTAATACTCTGCATGATCATGATATAATAAACAATTATATAACAATAATAAACAATTTTTATGTTGTTTTACAACAGTTGATCTAACATAAAAAATAGGGCAGTCCGTTCATACGTTTCCACATAGAACTTTGTTATTCTTCATGTATTAATTTTTTCCAAAAATTTTATAAATTCTAAACTGATTTCACCAAAGGTGAAACATGAAACGATTATTCATTGTTGATAATTAATAATTGAACTGCAGTTAAGGAGCCCAAAGACGCAACTTCAGTGGCATGTGGCAGGGGAGACCGCCATAGTCGAAGATGTCTGTATTGTGTTGCAGAGATATTTAGCAGCAGCTAGCCCAGCTAGTGCCGGCCCGTACCGTCTCGCAATACCACTTTGTACCTCAAGAGCCAACAAATGCAGTGTCCGTATTCCAACTACCACCGGATCACTTGAAGGACAAAAAACTTGACGAAGCCATAGCACAGAACTTTACGCCTGTATTCAGTCAGGTGATTTGGGGGGAGGGAAGAGGGGAAGGGACTGCATTTTCTCTGATTTCTTCAATTTATAGTTTTCACGTGTCTCACAGCTTTATAGGAACGTCCACCTGGAGGGCAAAACACGGCTTTCTTTTGCTGCCTGCCATTTATTGAATTGTTTTTTCATGGAGGTATTTTAACCAGGTTCAGCCAAAATGCCGGACAGTTGTTTTGCACAACCAACAAAGAGACAAGCCTGGGGTTGTGTTTATTTAGAAACTCGTCCGAGCAAGAAAACCCAGAGGAGAAGATTGTGGATTTGTGCTGTTAAACGCACCTCTGTTCCCGGGGAGGGCAAACAATGGAAACCGTCAAAGTAAATGTGGCTTTGCAGTGAACATTTCAACTAAAGTTAGCAAAACACAGAATTTTTTATTTGTTGTATTTTTTTGTCATATCTTTGCGTCATCGTTCTGACATGGTGTGTTTTCGTAGATCGACACAAACAACTGCAGTGGCCTTGACAAGTTATGTTAGTGAACAGCAGTTGTTGCTGCTTTATATCACAAATGTTACATCATACGTTATATTAAGCAAATAGGAGTAGTAAGAGTAGTTTTTTGAAAAATGTATTTTTGAATTGTTGTTTGTAAGAGTGTCGTGAGGATTGCTACACACTTTCTTTGTACTTACTTGGCATTCTGATACTGTATCATCGGAGATATATTGTTGTTTCCTTCTTTTAACATATGTACGTATTATTTAAGGGTTAATATTCTCCACAAGATGTATGTACGTATCTGACAGGGACATCACTGTTTTTTTGTGAATGAAATTCTGCGGCAGGTGCTGCTGTATATGGATCGCAAGTGCCCAAAACGTACAGTTTGTTCACATATCTACGTTTTTCTTCTTAAGAGAAGTGATCTTAATTGTTGTGGCTTGAAACAATGTTAAATTGACAGGAAGATATGAATAGGGATGGACACTACACTACTGTCTGGTAATATGCTGTATTTCCCCTTTTTGGTGGAGGACAAATTCTACTGTTGGTCAAATCTTACACATTTCACTTTTTAATGTGGCAGATGAAAGACATTGAACCATTTTAACATTAAACCTGTGAAAATCTGCTACAAATACTCTCAATTTAATTCCTATTATCCTACTCTTAATAACTAATAATAATAATGAATTAATAATCAAAATAAATCAATCTCGCAAAAACTGATAATGTTATTGACATTCAATAAGAGATATATAAATCACCTCTGCTTGTTTTAATTCAACCCAAAGGTTTTCAAATACATCTATTGCAAGAGCGTCAACAGAAAAATGTATGTTCTTCTTCACCTTTATCTTCAGAGACAGCTAGCCTCATGCTGTCTCTCACTGTTTCACTGGGGTTTTTTCTTTTCTTTTTTTACAAAGAATCCATGCAACAAGGACAGAGGCAATGGCACTCGACCAGGACCTTGCCATTATAGCTCCTCTCTGTTAGCAATTAACTTTGATTTGACGAGCATCTGAAACCATCGGATAGGTTCAATTGAAGTCGGAGTGATACACGATCAAGTGCCTTATTCTCTCATAGGTTGTATTATTTTGTTACTGCCATAGCCTCGTTAAGGATCAAACATATGGGCTTTCGTCCCACATTACCAAATACATATTTCACAGTACACTCCTCGTTAGATCGTTGATTTTTTTATCGTCTACCTTTGACCTCTTCATTCAACATTTTAGTGGTAGCTTACTCATAACCCTAGAGTGACAGTAGAGGCAGCAGGTTGCTCACATGTTCAGGAAATTCTCTCTAGCTCTCATTCTGGCTGCGAAACTGCTTTTTTTGCTGTTGAATAGGCCTGCTATACATACTTAAAACTTTTTTGCCATCTTCATTTTGCATTGCAAAAACTCGAGACCTTAGGAAACCTTGGAACTTCAATTCTAATATAAAATGTTTTTCTTGCAATTTGCGAGTGCTGCTTTATAATGCATTCAAAGCTTTTTTATGCTTGTGACTTCAAGGTCTTCGTGTTTCTAAACCAACCAGCGAACCCTGAATTTCTGCATATTTTCAAATGTTTCAAAACCATTGCTTTTAGTTTTACCGAAGTGTCAAGTAACAGATGTTGGCAGTGTGTGTGTGTGTGTGTGTGTGTGTGTGTGTGTGTGTGTGTGTGTGTGTGTGTGTGTGTGTGTGTGTGTGTGTCTGTGTGTGTGTCTGTATGTGTGTGGAACTCAAGTTGTCAATGAAGGTCTGATTCAGATTTACATGGTTTGGCCTTGTTCGATTCTGGACTGAGTCTTATACCGTTTTCACACTGGGCTAATATACGGCTTTCACACTGGCAAGTAATGCGCATTCGCTACCCAACTAGTGTGCATTAACTAATCCACCTTGGGAAAATGGTTTAGATCCAGAAGTAACTAGTTTGGGTGCAAAGCAATAAAACTACTACAGGTTTCGCTTCCCGTGTGTGTGTGAACAGAATCTTTAATGCGCATTACTTTCACTTCACATCAAACTTACCAGTTTTCATAATTTAATGCGCATTCGCTTGTGAACGAAAACCGGTTATCGAGTGCGCAGCGAATCGCGAATTAGAATTAAATTTGAAGAGAGTGTATTCGATGCGCACTAACTAATACAATATCGACACTTGTATTAACTAATACAGGAGTCCATACCGTATGCAGTGTGAAAAGGGTATTATTTTCCCCTTTTAGTCTTGTTTGGTCCAGGTCAAATCTGGTGTGGACCAAACAAGCACACATAAGCTGTCTGGATCTAAAACATCTAAATCTGGAGGATTAGATCTTCTTTATTGGTCACATACATGTACACACACAGTGAAATTAGTTTCTCTGCATTTAACCCATCCTAGTATTAGGAGCAGTGGACAGCTATTTTATATTCAGCGCCCGGGGAGCAGTGTAGGGGTCTGGTGCCTTGCTCAAGGGCAGTGCCCAGGTGTTTTGGAGACTTCAACCGGCGCCCTTACGGTTCCCAAGCCAAGTCTCAACAGACTGATCTATCCTGCCACCCCTAGACTTGGATGTGGACTGCTTCTGTGTGTGGTGTGAACACTATTAGTATCCAACAAGAGGGCAGAGGAAACAATGTCAATAAACAATGGATCAACGATCAATACAAGGGGATGTTGTTAGCCTGTTTGCCATTTTCGAGTTTGCAAGCTTTCACTGAACGCGGGCCTAAGCTAAAACGTGGATGCACCCCCCCCCCATGTATCACTTAATGTTTTATATTGACTCAGTGTTTCATATTGACGTGATGTGAAGCTTAAGAGCACAGCGAGTGTATTGCTCACTTAACTAGACAGCAAGTGGATCTATTGATCCATAATGTGTGCACAACACACTACAAGCTACAACTGATGTGTCGTTCCTCGGGTTTCCTGCAGTACATTTCAGAATGAGCCATCGCCAACTCTGCCTCCAGGAAAAATAATCTGCGAGTCACTCAAATCAACAATTGCTTCACTTTAACATAACACTGTCCAACCACCGAAGACCAAAAAACTAAATAAATGCCCTCTGTTGGATGTTTTGTGAACATATCCTTAGTGTTTTTGAATTAAGACAATGACAATAGTTCGAGAATGTATCCACTTGTGTAAGTAAGGAGCCCTCCTCTCAAAATGCATCTTGTGGATGCATTCTTGAAGTCTTGCCACACAATAAACATGCAATAAATCGTCCTGACTGCTATTATTCATTGCATAATGGGCCTCCATTCATCATGGAGAACAAGAGGCGAATTGGCTGCCGGAGCCTCGCCGTCGCTCGACCTCAAGGCTTCGCTCAAAAGAATCTTTCAGTCCTTGTCACCCAGACTTTTTTTTTGTCATATAACCTTTTACGTACGTAGGATGTTGGGACATGTTTGTAAACTTGTGCCTCGCACACAAGTACAAACACTCACACACAGACACACAGACACACACACACACACACACACACACACACACACACACACACACACACACACACACACACACACACACACACACACACACACACACACACACACACTGTATTTACACTTTCGTACTTTCGGATTGGTACTGCAGTTTTGTACTGCAGCTTATAATTATCATATTTCTAGATAAATTGCGCCTTCCCCTCCCATTGTCTTCCAGCTACCCCGGGAAATGTTAATTGAACAAGGAATTCGTCAGAAAGTCTAGAATTAAAGTACTTAATTATGCATCCTCCTCACATTAATCTTTCATGATTTGGGAATCAACATTTTTAATTATTCAACACTGCAAAATATAGAAAAAGGCAAATGTGGAAAAGGCAGAGAGCAGAAATAAAGGAATAAATAATCCAGAATGGGAGGTTGTGTCGTGTGAGATGTAATGTAATAACGCTATACTCTCCTATACGCCTTCTCACCTTCTGTTTTCCCCTCACCGTCTATTCTCTTCTCTTTCCTTACCTGGCTCCCCTCCTGTCTCTATCCTCTCTAATTCCTCCTCTCTTCTGACCCCCCCCCCCTTCCCTTCCTAACCCCCTCTGGAGTCATTATCAGTCAAAATGGTGCATCTGGGATGTTGACTGGGCCTAATCACCTGATGAAAAGTTAATGTGGGGCACAGTGACAGAACAGCCCTAAACGATGAGGGAGTGCTCAGTGACCTGGACCAGCTGACCAGCAGTTGGCCTGTTGTCTGTCAGACCAGCGGTAAGGCAGGTGTCTGTCTGTCAGACCAGCAGTCATGCTGGTGTGTGTCTGACCAGCGGTTGGCCTGGTGTCTGTCAGACCAGCAGTTAGGCTGGTGTCTGTCTGTCAGACCAGCAGGTGTGTGTCTGACCAGCGGTTGGCCTGGTGTCTGTCAGACCAGTGGTTAGGCTAGTGTCTGTCAGACCAGCAGTTAAGCTGGTGTCTTTCAGACTACCAGTTAGGCTGGTGTCTGTCAGACCAGCAGTAAGTCTCGTGTCTTTCGGACCAGCAGACCAGCAGTTAGGCTGGTGCCCTAAAAGCTTTTTAACCTTATAGCTTCCGTCAAGTAGCGCTGGCCTTAGCAGCTGTGATTTGCTTTTGATATTCCATGAGGTTAACATTAACACAAGCTGTGTGTGCAAGGCAATATCGCCGGCTAGTAAAGCGGTGTACACATTTCGATCAATATCAACTTTGCAATGCCACCTTTGTTTTCCAGCCAGCAGCGGTAATTAACATGTTTAATGACCCACCATCAGGTAGTGTATAAGTCGGCTATAATTGGCTTGGAGTGACCTTTCAAAATGCTTAGCATCTGACGGCGGCATCGTAATGTACTGCTTTAAGACAAAGGTTACTCGCTTGTGGCTGGAGGTCGCCCAAGTGGCTCTGCTGGGATGGCATTCGGCTTCCCAGCATGCTCTCTGGCTGCTGCTGCTTCCGCCGTAGGTCACCATAACAAAGACAGAGGACTGAGCCAGGACAAGGCCCCTCTCTCTAAAGGACACACACACACACATGCGCAAACACACACACACACACACACACACACACACACACACACACACACACACACACTCAAGCACGCGCACAAACAAACACACACACACACACACACACACACACATGCGAAAATACAAACACACATGCACACGTGTACATGCAAAGTGACCAAAGTCTCTCGCAGGGGTCCTGGCCTGTCATCTGACGGAGCCTAACAATAGCAGTGAGCAGATGCCCAGGTTCCCGGGCTAAACAGATGGAAGGGCCAAAGTGGCTTTGGATAAGAATCACCCTTTCCCCCCATGGACTCAGAGCAGAGTTCTGGCTGTCAGGGCCCGCGCTTCTAGATAAATGAACCCAGCAGGAGGATAAACAGTAGGCATAACAAGAGTCCGGCAACAGCTTGAAAGGGGAAACGTCCACGGAAAGAAAGTCTCACCCGGGGTCTGGTGGCTCACCACAAGGCTAATGTGGCATGGACATTGGCCATAAAAAAAAGCCTGACGACCAGGCCAGCGTGTTGCCACCAAGTTATGTGGGGGCCACTAAAAAGGGATAGATAGACTGTGGCCGGTGCCGCATGAAAGAGAAAGAAACTTGGACTTGGAGTTGTATTGCAGCCAGAATGCTCCACGGGGGGGCCGTGAAAAGAGACATCACCGCAACACAAGGTGTCAAGACCTGATTAAAGACAACAGCGGTACCCCATACCCCCGCTCTTGTCTGGCTTCCAACACGGGCTGGCTTCCCTGTCTGGCTGCTGTATGGTTTGCTCTCAGTCAAATGTCCTTCTTCTCTGCATGTGAGCCATCACTAGGCTCGCTTTGCCTCCTATTCCCCCCCCCCCCCACTGCCGCACCCCAAACCCATCATCTTAAAGTCATCATCTCCGCTCCAGCCAATGGAAAACCTTGACTGTGGAGCAGAGGAAGAAAGGATCGAGCTCCCCCCCCCCCCAGTTCCCTTCCCCACCCGCCGCGTCGCTGATGCTATGCTGTGATGAAGGCTGTGTTGGCAGGCTGGTGGTAACTCGAGGAAGAGGAGGTACTGTCTGTCTGACCTCAGGCGTGACAGGAGGACCTCGCCGTGCACGGCTCTGAGTAGCACGGGGCAGGGATGAGGAGAGGCCAGGGGAGAGAGGGGAGAGAAGAGGGGAGGACGCCCGGCGTAATGGCCCTGGGTGAAGTGAAGGGGGTGCTTAGCCAGGGTAATTTAAGAGCAGGACATACAGATGGGGATTGGGGGCAGAGAGGAGATTCTGCAGGGCAACGGTAATTAGACAGAAGGACCCTCCTGAGTGCTGCGGATGGAAGTCGGCCACCGTGACAAGGGGGGGACCGCTGAAGGGGGACGCCCACGCGGTGACACCGGCCACTCAGGGGTTAAGGTGGTCGGCAGGCTGACCACGGAGGACCTCACCCTCCAACGAAAGGGTTTGTCTGTTTGAGGGGTTTGTATGGACAATGCTCACCGTGCCGTTTGTGTACAGAGGAAAGTGGGACACCAGGTAGCCGGGCTCAGTGGAAGTGTCCCCGTGAGCAACAGGGGCCCTGCTTTTCTGATTTAGTTTAATTTATTTTCCTTCTCCAAGGCTTTTGGACCGACGTGTGTGTGTGTGTGTGTGTGTGTGTGTGTGTGTGTGTGTGTGTGTGTGTGTGTGTGTGCGTGTGCGTGTGTACGCAAATGTGTGTGTGTGTGTGTGTGTGTGTTTGTGTGCGTGTGCGTGTGTATGCAAATGTGTGTGTGTGTGTGTGTGTGTGTGTGTGTGTGTGTGTGCGTGTGCGTGTGTGTGTGTGCGCGTTTGTGTGTACGCGTGTGTGTGTGATATTTTGAGTTCACACAGTGTGCGCTGATGGAGCATCAGGATACTTTAGAAAATAGCTGTTAGGCATTATGAGCCGTAGCTAGTGTTAGAGTTTCACAATACACCTTCCAAGGTTCAAGAGGGGTGAGGTTTGATAAGAATGTGAAACGAAATGTGGAGGAACAGAACAGAAAGCATTTCACCGCGGGATGTTAGGGGGCCCATCACGGCGAGCGATGATTACACACACCTCTCCTTCTCGTTCTTCCCCCCCCCCCCCCCCCCCCCCCCGGCATGTATTTATACCGAGGTAAAGGAAAAGAAATAAAGAAATAAATGGAAACACATCGAGACGCCAATCGAGACGAGCAAGCGGGCCGGCCGCCAGTTTTGGACATTAGGGGTAATGGAAGGCCCCGCCTCCCCCAGCCTCCCCCCGCCCTCCCGGACATGATGGAGATGACGCGCTTTCCCCACACGCGTGCCTTTCCGGTGAAATGTTTTCACACTTTCGCACTCCATTATGTCCGATGGCTGATGAGAGGAGCTCCAGGTGAGATGGGAGAGTTGGGGGGGGGGGTACTGAACTCCTCCTCCTCCTCCTCCTCCTCCTCCTCCTCCTCCTCCTCCTCCTCCTCCTCCTCCTCCTCCTCCTCCTCCTCCTCCTCCTCCTCCTCCTCCTCCTCCTCCACCCGAGTGCAGAGTACAGAGGATGGAGAATTCCGCCACAGCTCATTTAGGAGCGCCGGGCCGTTTCCGGGGGGGCAGGGGAGAGCTAACATGACTCATTAGATACGGGCCTCTGCGCCTCCCACATGCTAACGTGGGGAAGGACATACCTGTCCTCAGACTCCCATCACTTGTAATCACTTCTGCTTCGGCTGCAGAAGCTACGAGCTAGCGCTAGCACCGCACCCACCCGCCCCGCACCTTATAGCTCCCATATAGCCCACCGTTAGGTCAGGTTCTGCCTTAATTGGACTCATTGTGTAATGTGTTCACGGACGTGTCATGCGCAACGCATGTAATATATGTTGCTGTGCAAAAAAAAAAAATACATTATCCACTTTGCATACATTATTGTGCACTTTAAACGGGTACATATTGGACAGGCCTCATTGCGTTCTTTAAATGACAATTAGAGTAAAACCAAAAAATAATGTGCGTACATTATGACCACGGTGGAAGCTCGCAGCAAAGGGCCTTGATGGAGACGGGAGAGGAAGCGAGAGAGATCTTTTCTTCTCCTCCTAATGAGGGACATTACCCGCACCGCCCCGGCTTCAACCAGGGTTGTTTCATACTTGACATTAATTGCCTTTCCATGAGTACAGAAAATCCTTCTCCCACCACCACCACCTTCCCCCCTCCCACACAAACTTAAGAGGCAGAAGAAGAAGAAGTGTTTCAAGAGGCCGCTTTTTTTTATATGGAGAGGCTCATAATGAGGGCCGCCGTGTCGTCCGACCACACGAGCAGGGGCTAAAAGTTTCTCGTTTCGCAAACGCTTGCAGAGGCTCCATTTTATAAATCCTGGGTTACAGGCTGGGCCCACACGACAATAAAGAGACTGGCAGCCAAGTCTGCGCTGTCGGCGGGGGGGGGGGGGACGACACTGGAGGGGACGGCGTTGTTTTTTAATATTTATCTTTGTAATCATGCACGCGTTGCACTATAGAGCAAAAGGCCATCACACACAGCATCTGCTCGCTTCACAGCAGATGCTCCACAAACGGCAGAGCAGCCACTGCTGAAGCGACGGTGAAAGCGCCGCGCTAAGCGATGATTGCGGCGTCGTGTACGACGAGATCAGGCTTTCACAGGGTGAGCGAACTGTGTGTGTGTGTGTGTGTGTGTGTGTGTGTGTGTGTGTGTGTGTGTGTGTGTGTGTGTGTGTGTGTGTGTGTGTGTGTGTGTGTGTGTGTGTGTGTGGTGTGTGTGTGGGTGTGTGTAAACACCATAAAACAACCGGGCCGTGTGTGTGTGTGTGTGTGTGTTTGCTTTTTGATGTTGACGTTGTTTTTTGGCCAGGACTAATTAGATGCTCGAGGATACTTAGCGATTAAACACGAGCGCCGCTCACACAATTGAATGTCATGTGGAATAATTGCAAGGAGAGCGACCGATCTTCCCCGGTAATCATAACCTGTTTCACCATCGTCACCATCCATCTGGTTTGACCTTTCTCCGTTCCACGTTTCCCCTTCCCTGCTTCACCGTCTCCCCGCTATCGAGGCACGTATTAAGACACACGGTTGAAGGGTTCGATGGCTGTTTAAAAGGAAGACTTTCTTTTTATAGTTTTATCGGTATGTAATGTCTTCCGCAATACTGAATGTATTTGTACTTCACCTTGTATCTAATGCATTGTGTGTTGTGTGTCTAATGTATTAACCATGCTCAGCCACTTCGTGATAAAGGCGTGCTCAAGATAGCATACGGTACGGTGCATTTCCTTTGTTTCCAAAGCAGAGGTGTCCCAGTTTAAAATAAAAAAATACAGATTTATGGGAAGTTCTCAATCCCCAGTTGAGGTAGAAAACATTCCCTGTGGGAGAAACTCCCACACATTCCCATCGCCACGGAGACGACAACAACAGCGGGACTTGAAAGTGGGGTCCCTGAGCAGGGTTGGCTGGAGCTTAGCTATAGTCTCTCTGCTGTTGTTGTATTTTTGGGCTCTTCAGCACACCTGCAAGGATTTATCTATATGTGCTTCCAGTAGTCTCCCCCCCACCCCCCCCCCACCCACCCACCCTACCCCCCCTCATGTGCTAGATTTATTTCTAGGGCAGTTGTGCTTAAAGATATTCAAACAATAAAAAGGAAAGTGAAAGTGATGTTCAGGGGGCGAGTGCAATACAGTTGTCAGTTAGTTGGAATTCACAGCGCCTCAAACGCCTTGGTGTGCGCCTTAATCTGCTGCTACTGCTGCGTTCACCGTACCGATCAGGGTACGTTCACCCTACGTTCACCGTCGTACGTTCGCCGTACCGATCAGGGTAAGTTCACCGTACATTCACCGTTGTACGTTTACCGTAGCGATCAGGGTAAGTTCACCGTACATTCACCGTCGTACGTTCGCCGTACCGATCAGGGTACGTTCACCCTACGTTCACCGTCGTACGTTCGCCGTACCGATCAGGGTAAGTTCACCGTACATTCACCGTTGTACGTTTACCGTAGCGATCAGGGTAAGTTCACCGTACATTCACCGTCGTACGTTCACCGTAACGATCAGGGTACGTTCACCGTACATTCACCATCGTACGTTCACCGTACCGATCAGGGTACGTTCACCGTACATTCACCATCGTACGTTCGCCCTACATCAGGGTACATTCACCGTACGTTCACCGTTGTACGTTCGCCCTACATCAGGGTACATTCACCGTACATTCACCGTCGTACGTTCAGGGTACGCCACCGGCATCGCATAGCTTGTTTTCCCATGTGCGCAATTCCAACAGCAACGTTTCGACTGAGGAATATTGATTTGCCTTAATTGAGGTGACGCCGGGGTCTCTGGGAGAATCCTACGATCTCAAGAGGAATTGTTTTTTTCTCTCTTCCCAGTCGTGGTGCTCCAGTACCACTGCAGAAGAGAGGAAGCGGGGGGGCCCCTGCAGAGGTTATTCAACGCAGAACGCATACCATCCCCGGGTTGGGATGGTATCCCAGGGAGAAAGGTTCCTCGGGATTTTCCAATCAATCATCGAGCCCCGGTCCCCGTGCCTGTGCCTGTGCCTGGATAGCATAGGGAGGGTAAAGGGAAAAGTCCTTCCCCCCCTCCCCTCCTCTCGCCCCCATATCACGCGTGTTAGGGTGCAGCTCTCCCAGAGGTGAGTCTCGGGAGCCTGGGTGGGAGTGTGTCCAATGGCATTAGCCCACGGGTGGAGCTTGACTCACAGATTAGAGCTGTGGAAGTGGGGGCCGTGGGGGAGCAGGAGATGGGCTGGCTGGGCGGGTGGGAAGCGACTCCGCGGTGGGACTCCAGACGCCTGTGGGGGGGGTTGGCTCTGCTCTCATCTGGGGAACCGGCGATGATAGAGGAATAATACCGAGATGTGTGTGTGTGTGTGTGTGTGTGTGTGTGTGTGTGTGTGTGTGTGTGTGTGTGTGTGTGTGTGTGTGTGTGTGTGTGTGTGTGTGTGTGTGTGTGTGTGTGTGTGAGTGTGTGTGTGCGTGTATGTATGTCTGTGGGGGGGGGGGGGGGCTTTAGGAATCAAAGAGATATTCTCTGAGACTCTGTGTACTGGGGAGAAGGAGCTCTGGGGGTAATAGATGATTTGTGTGGAGCCTGTGTGGGCTGAGCTGCATCCAACGCGTGGAAAAAGTCCCACTGGTGCCCTGACAGACACTGATGCTTCATGGAGGTTTCTCTGGCAAAGCACAAAACAGCTTTTGATTTCTAAAGATAATTATGCTTTGATGCATTGAGGGACTCTTAAAGGTCCACTGTGGGAGATTTGAACTGTTCTACTAATGTAACACTGATGGTGGTGTGTGTGTGTGTATATATAAAGAATATATATATATATATGTGTATGTTCTTTTCTATAATTATTTATGTGACCACACTGTTGCATTCCTAGATATTCCTATAGAGAGTGGGATCCCTCATATGTTTAGAGTTCATATTTTTCTTACTGGGTTTTGGGGAGTCTTCCCTTTGAGCTATTGACGTTTGAGTATGAAAGACAACATCATCAACACTTTTTGTTGTTCATGTTTTTTCCTCAGGATACGTTCTCGTGATCATGTAGACGAACGAGCTGACAAGCCTGGCAAACGCTGACGCCGTGACACAATTTAGGTCGTCCTTAAGGCGCTAACGCTGTATCACAAAATGGCTTCCTGAAGCGATCGATATACGTCACACGGCGATGCGTGGTTGCCACGGGAGAAAGAGCGCTGTAAATGATTCAAATGATACAACCCCAAACTTGAGTGTGAAAAAGATCATCATCGGAATCGGTGGCCGTGGCGGTTTGCCGGTGCGCTAACCCCATAAGCGCTATACTGTACTCTAGCGGGAAACAAAATCTGTTGACATTGTACTTTCGTTTTCTCCTCTGTTCTTTTTTTTCCCCTCGTTGCTTTGCTCTTTGCTCGGACATTTTGAACACTTCTCTCTACCTGCAGAATGTTATTTACAGTTGTGTGAACCGTGCAAATGGTAAATACATATATCCTGAAGATATGTAGGTTACGCATACCAACACAAACACACACACACACACACACAAACACACATACACACATGCGCACACACACATACACACACACACACACATGCGCGCACAGTCGCACACACATACACACACACACAGACACTAACACACACACACACACACGCACACACACACACACATACACACATGCATGCCAGTCACACACACATACACACACTAACACACACGCACACACACGTACACACACACACACACCGCACATGCACACGCATCCGCACACACACACACACACACACACACACACACACACACACACACACACACACACACACGGATGAATGAGCCCATCACTCTTGTCTGTGCTCATTAATCAGAGTCAGGTGTGTAAATTACCCAGCAGGGAGGTAGGGGAGGTGTGGGGGGGTGGGGGGGGTTGGAGGGGGTGTTTGCTGCTTGCAGGCCAACGGCATTTTGCATCTCTTCGCACTAAATCCATGCTAGATGCAATTCAGAGACAGCTCTCTAAATGTTACCGGTCTGCATCCTCACAAAGCTTCTCCGAGAGAGAGAGAGAGAGAGAGAGAGAGTCCATTAAGGACGCAAGGGAAGGCGCGTGATGTGGCATACTAACAACAACAAACGGAGAGAGCACCAACAGAATGCAAAACACGGTTTGAGTCCCTTCAATAAACAATTACCGTTGATCAGCGGTGAACCTCAGCCGTGCGTCGATGTCGGGGGTCCCCCCCCCCTGTCTGATAATGACTAGTGGTGGACCTGCCCCATGTTGTCCCAATCACTCCCAAACAAAACGTGTTTCTCAGTCGCTCATGATGCGATGCGATGTGTTCTGGTGAACAAACTCAAAACAACCGGACGTGTGTTTAAGGCGACAACGGTTTGTAACCGATAGCCGGGGGGGAGGGGGGGGAACTAGTTTGAGGATCCTAACCTGTCTCCAGACAAGTCCTGGAACTAGGACACCGGAGCCCCAGAGTCAAGCCGGTTGTTATTTATGCCACACTCAGCCAGGGAAATCATTATTATGCAAATTCATTCACATGAAGAAGTGGGGGATGGGGATGTTGAGTGTGGTCTAGTGAAGATGAGGAATTGCGGATAATTAGCCGCAACGTATTTTGTTTGAACCCCGCCATTTCGGCTCGGGATGATCCTTCGAAGGTTGGGTGATAAACAAGCAGCAGGAAAACACAAGGGGAAACCGAGAGAGAGAGAGAGAGAGAGAGAGAGAGAGAGTCAAGCAGCTCTTTCATCTCGACGCCACGCAAGAGATAAGGTCTGTGGAATAATCAGCTGTTGTGTGCCTAAACAGCTGTAGAATCATCTAGAGCCTGGCTGTGCCCAACCCCTTCAAGCGTAATGCAGATAAACACGGCTGTGAAGTCACCGACTTCCACCAGCTCCCGTTGCCCCAGGTCTGCCAGTCTAACAACACGTGTGTGAGCTTTTCTGCCTGGCCATGAAACGCCATGGCACTGCCATTCTTCCTCTTTTTTCTTTCTTTCTTTCTATCTTTCTTTCTATCTTTCTTTCTTTCTTTCTTTCTTTCTTTCTTTCTTTCTTTCTTCTTTCTTTCTTCTTTCTTTCTTTCTTTCTTTCTTCTTTCTTTCTTTCTTCTTTCTTTCTTTCTTTCTTTCTTTCTTTCTTTCTTCTCTCTCTCTCTCTCTCTCTCTCTCTCTCTCTCTCTCTCTCCTCTCTCTCTCTCTCTCTCTCTCTCTCTCTCTCTCCTCTCTCTCTCTCTCTCTCTCTCTCTCTCTCTCTCTCCATCTGTTGTCTGCCTGTCCCCTTTGTTGTTCACTATTGGTAGCATTGTTTCCATTCCATTTCACAGTGATCGGCCTTGGTGTGAAGAAAAGTGCTTTTCTCTCCATGGGCTGCGCCTCTGTCATATCGAGGCCTCAAGCTTGAGCTGTACATTTCTATGCATGAGGACGAGTCTGTGTGTGTGTGTGTGTGTGTGGTGTGTGTGTGTGTGTGTGTGTGTGTGTGTGTCTGTGTGGCACTGTGAGTGACTGTGTTCCTTTGTGGAAATGTCAGTTAGCATTTTATGTATGTGCCTATAGCTACTATACTCCCGGCACAACCTAATGGTGCGTATGACTTTTTGTTGTGTATGTGTGTGTGTGTGTGTGTGTGTGTGTGTGTGTGTGTGTGTGTGTGTGTGTGTGTGGTGTGTGTGTGTGTGTGTGTGTGTGTGTGTGTGTGTGTGTGTGTGTATGGGGGGGGGGGGGGGGGTTCGGAACAAAGGTGAGGAATCTGATGGATCTATTTTAGTCTAAAAGTGTGTGACAAAATGGAATTGCATTTACCTTGTTGACTCTTTACAGACATTCAAGGCTTGTTAAAACACTCCTAACAAAACACTTGGGCCACCATGGGCCAGCACTGTTTAAACCCACTACACACACGTTCACTTATACGGGTTACATTTGTGGTCATTAGAAGTTTATGATGGGTGTTTTGGGGAGATGTATCCTTTTAGTTTTTATAGTTTGAAGTTTATGATAAAAGTCATTTTTTCTTTTTTTTTAACTTATCTACGGATTCTGATGAAGTTTGTGGCATTGATTTAGTTGTGAATTTTAGGTTGATTTTATGGAAGTCAAAGATGAATGAAGCAACAATCATGAAAGTGACTTATAAAATGCACTCATAAACAATTTTTTCGAATTCATTGATGTGCATACACACACAAAGACACACGCACGCACACGCACACACACACACGCACACAGCACACACACACACACACACTTGTTGTCCCGTCATTCTCAGCTCCCTTTATTATTAATTAGGCTAATTTGTCACTGGCAAATTGGCAGGACTCACGTGTTCAGCATCTGACCTCGTCCTAGTGTATGCATCTTCACTAATATGGAAATGTGCACCCTTTAACAAGAAGAAGACACCCGTCAACAAGCCCCTTTATTGGACTGTACCGGAGGCCACCACTCCCACTTAGTTGTGATGTCACTAATGGGTACATTTTGAAATGGCTTGCAGTGGCTAGTCTATATCACGCCTGGTGGTGAAAGTAAGGGGCCCTGTTTCCTCTCCACAAGTTATCAACAGTAACAGCCCTCTTTATCTCCTCTCTCTACCCCTTGGTGAGATGGTAATGGGTAATGGATGCTTTTATATAGCGCTTTATGTCATGCCTCACATTTTTTTGCCAGGAGGAGCCGGGGATCGAACCCGCAACCTTTCGGGTTGTCGAGGCGACCGCTCTACCTCGTGGGATATGGGTCCTGCGCTATTTTAAGGCGCTTATCCAGCTCATCCGTGTTTAATTTCTGGCACTCAAGCAGCGTCTCACTGGGTTGATAAGGCAATCACCACTCCAATTGGATTAAGTGAGTAAACACATTATCATGGCTGATGCCCACTCCTCTCACTGGCTCCTCGTAGTTCCTCCACTTCTTATACACACTCTCTCTCTCTCTCTCTCTCTCTCTCTCTCTCTCTCTCTCTCTCTCTCTCTCTCTCTCTCTCTCTCTCTCCTCTCTCTCTCTCTCTCTCTCTCTCTCTCTCTCTCTGTCTAAGCCTCGCTCTCCCGACTTTCCTCTTTCATGTGCTTCTTTGCGCTCCTTCAATTGGCCATCTTTCATGTGGGCTTCAAAACCGACGAGTCAACAGATGTAATGGAGCGGCTTCGGTTGGGGTGGGGGGTGGAGGGGGGGGGGGAGAGCGGAGAGAGAGAGAGAGAGAGAGAGAGAGAGAGAGAGAGAGAGAGAGAGAGAGAGAGAGAGAGAGAGAGAGAGAGAGGAAACGGAGGAAGGATGTCAGTGCCGTTCAGTGCATCAGTGCCATGGTGTTTCATGGTCAGGCAGAACAGTTTCCTGTTCCTGCGTGTGAAGATTAGGGCGAGTCGGGCGGCTCTGCGTATGCTTTGTGTTAAGGAGCCAAACGACAGGCCGGGGTGGGATTTATAATTATCTTTTTATTACTCTGCATGGATAACGACTGTCCCATCCCCCCCGCCCCCCCCCCCCCCATCCCCCGCCTGTTCTGAAGCTCAGGACGACGTACACAATGACATTAGCCCAGACGGCGAGGAAGCAGGTGCACATATTGCAGATTAGAGCCCAAGTCTCCGGGAAAAAAATTAAATGCCACTTTTCCCTGTGTGTTTCCTTTTCGATCTGTCTTGAATGGACAATCAAGCAATTGTTCCCCCAGTGTTTGCCACTGATATGCTTTTTTTGTACCCGTAGCGGAAATATGGCAATCTCAATCGTCGGGGGAAAGTGTTATGTACTCAGCTGTTTTTTTTTTTTGCAAGTCATTCAAGGAGGAAAACGTCCCAGGTATTGCTTTAGCTTGTGGTGTGGGGCTGAACACCACCGACCTCCTCCTCCTCCTCCTCTCGAGGAGAGCCGGCCCGCCTCCAGGGGGAAGATGCAGTGAATGTGTGTTATGATAATTCAGGTGTCGGGTGTCATTTTGAGAAACAGTGAGACCTAGTGGTGGATGAAAGGCGAGTCATGAAGAGCCTTGGATCACCTCGTCTGTGGGAGCGGAGAGCCAGCGGGCGTGTATTGCATTGGATTGCAAATCCATTTTAGTACATTTTTAGTCACATTTTTCTTATTTCTTTTTCACCGTGGGATTTGTATATATGTTTTTAACTATGGCAAACCACGGAAGAGGTTTGACGCTATACTGCATGTATGAAAAGTACATGATAACTTCTGCAAAATGATGATGTCGTCGTAACGACCTTGGTTCAGATTTGCATGGAATTATGTTATATGTCCTCTCTGTGTTTATCTAACTACAGTAGTTTGTGTGTGTGTGTGTGGTGTGTGTGTTGTGTGTGTGTGTGTGTGTGTGTGTGTGTGTGTGTGTGTGTGTGCGCGCGCACATATGATACCCTCCAACCCACACACACACACACACACACACACACACACACACACACACACACACACACACACACACACACACACACACACACACACACACACACAACATAGATAGCACCCGAAAGGACGAGGATTGGCTTTATGGGTCTTTGAAGGAGGATGGAGGAGAGAAAATGAGGGGTTTGGCTGTAGTGTTTTTGTCATCCCTCCACAAACTGAAAAAAAAAACCCTGAACAGGACCGCAGGCGTGTGAATAGACTCAGTTATTAACACCATAAATCAACAGACTGCTGATGGATGCAGTGTATGAGACAATTCATCAGATTCTCTCTCTCTCTCTCTCTCTCTCTCTCTCTCTCTCTCTCTCTCTCTCTCTCTCTTCTCTCTCTATCTCTCTCTCTCTCTCCTCGCTCTCTCTCTCTCTGTCGTTTTCTCACAGCACACACACACACACACACACACACACACCACACACACACACACACAAACATGTGCACCCGTGTGAGCAAACGCACATGTTAGAGAAATGCAAGGGTGGGAAAAGTTTGAAAGCTTCACATAAAGAAAAATACAACATAACAGGCCATGAGCGTCAACCAACCAGTCGAGGTCTGCGCATTCCTGGTCACCATATGACCTTTCTCTCTCCATCTCAGTTGTTCCTATTGTGACTTATCTTCTATGTTGTTGTTGTTGTTGTTGTTTTGCCCGCATATGCAAGATTGGAGCGTCTCATTGATGTCACTCATCTATACCTAGCATTAGCAACTAGAGAAAAGTGCTGTTGTGTCTTTAAAAATTCAAGATTCAAGATGTTTTTTAGTTGCCATAATGTGCAACAAGTGCAATGAATGGCTTAGTCCCCATTCACTCCCATATTCTGAATTCCAACAACAATACTAATACTGTTGTACTAGGCTATGACATGCTATACTATATACTATAAACAGCAGTGTACTTAAACATACAATACACAATACAAAGAACAATAAAGTGTCTGATGGATGATACGGTATGTAAATAAGGCGTATAGTTCACAAAGCATTTTAAAGGGACATTGTGTATTTCAAAATAATAGTCTTTGATAATTCATGTGTCAATAGTTTGCTCATTAAAAAACATGTTAAGCCAAGATACCCAGATATTCAGATACCCGTTATTGATGTTATGAAGTTATTAAACTAAGGGCGGGATAAGGGTGTCTTTGGGGTCAAGGTCGCGTACGGGTAGGCTAGCATCGCGGACATTTGGGGATCGAACCCAGAAACACTCGCCGCCCTAAACACTACGCTCTCCTGTATCCTACCTTGTGTTCAGCATTGCCTATGTGCAAAGGAAGGGAGGAAGAGGAAGAGGGCTAGCCCTGGAGAGTAGCTGGGTGTGAGGGTGGAAAACAGAGAGCAGATCAGATTATAGGTAATGAAGAGGAATGGACTGACTCCAGAGTGGTAGAAGAGGAGGAGGAGGAGGATGTGGAGGAGGTGGTGGAGGCGGAGGAGGAGGAGGAGGAGGAGGAGGTGGAGCAGGAGGAGGAAGAGAGGAGCTGGGATGTTAAATCCATGGCCGGCAGCCCCGGGATGGTGATTTAAGAGGTCAGAGAGGGACGATAAAGGCCTTTGAATTATTAACGCAGAAGTGATCCATCTGAATCTCATGCAGAATCTCCGCCAAAGTTTATACTGCAGAGAACACAGAACGTGTATTAAAAGTGCCCGTGAGTGTGCATGTGTGTGTGTGCATGTGTGTGCGTGCACGTGACAATGCATGTGTTCACACATCAGTGCCCCCAAAACAGCGTGACTTCCCTTTTGTATTTCAATATTGCATTGTTTTGCATGACGGCATAAAAATAGAAATCTCTGTTTGGGCTTTTTTTTGTCTGGTTGCTTTTATTCAAAGGATGAAAATGCTAGAGAGGGGGGGGGGGGCAGAGAGGAATAGAGATAAATGTTGTAACTGAATGTTTTCTGCTGGAAAATGTGTTTGTGTGTGTGTTTGTGTGTGTGTTGTTTGTGTGTGTGTGTGTGTGTGTGTGTTGTGTGTGTGTGTGTATGTGTGTGTGTGTGTGAAGGGAGAGAAGGCTCACAGGCGAGCGCTCTCTCTCTCTCTCTCTCTCTCTCTCTCTCTCTCTCTCTCTCTCTCTCTCTCTCTCTCTCTCTCTCTCTCTCTCTCTCTCTCTCTCTCTCTCTCTCTCTCCCCGCCGCAGTGGCGGTTTCAAAGCAGGGACATTCTGCTGGTGTTAGTACGAGCACAGAACAAGTGTTTGTGTGAACGCCGGGAAAAGGTTTTGTGTGCAAAGAGCGTGCTGATACGTAGACAGAGTGTCAGTAGAACAGTCAATACCAGCCGTTCCTCTCGCTCCGCCGAGCACTGATCTCTGGGTGTAACTGCCTTTGTGTGTGTGTGTGTGTGTGTGTGTGTGTGTGTCCGTGTGTCTGTGTGTCCGTGTGTGTCTGTGTGCGCATGCTTGTGCATGTGTGTGTATTTTGGGGGGGGTTGGGGGGTTCACGTGACCCACTGTCGGCCCCTAGTGCAGATTGATGGCTTACCGACAGGTCATTTATGACCCCTCAGTGGCCGGGCAGACAGACAGGTGACACGCCGCTCTCCCTGCAGAATAGAATACGCCGTGGGGAGAATACTCCTGCAGGGAGAACGGCGTGTCACCTGTCTGTCTGCCCCGGCCACTGAGGGGTGGCCCGCATGTTTGTGAAACTGAAAGAGAAACTGATTCACCTCTTTATTTTCTCCTGCTTTCTCGTCCCCTTCACCTCCACCCTCTCTCCGGCCCCCGGAACTTTAAGCATCCGCTTCCTAGCGTTACCTACCTCTTTCCGCTTTGTCCACGTGTTTTCCCTGAGCCTCGTCCTGTCACGTAATGATACACTTCTTACCCCCCCCCCCTTTCCGGACTCTCTCTCCTTACTGTTTCTGTGTTTTGCCTCTCGTGTCTCACTCCATCTCCATTCCCCCCCAGCCCCCGCCCGCGTTCAAACAGACCAAGTCATCGTTTTTATATTTTACAGAAATTCAGTGTGAAATCGATCCCCCCGGGCGGGACTCTCTTACCCGCTGCAACGGTATATTCAGGGTGGCGGGACAGGGGGGGAAATTAATTTCAAGGTCCTTTTTGCGGTGGAACATTTGGGCCCCCCCCCCCCCCCCCCCCCGCGGTGAAATAATCTCAAGGAAGGTGCGTAGGCGTGATATTGTGATCTTGGGATTCACCACGCAGGCGCCCGTGCCCACAGATGACTCGTGTGTCGAGGGGACAGTTTCATTTTGAGCTGAAATAATCATTTAAAAATGCCGCCCACACCCCCGCTCCCCCCCCCCCCCCCCCCTGGTTCTATCAATTCCCTTTGTGTCCGTCTCACTGTAATTATCTCACCCTTGATGAGCAATAGAGAGAGAGAGAGAGAGAGAGAGAGAGAGATTTATACCACACCACCTACCTGTACTTGGGAGATAGTGACATGTTGTATTGACGGCAGCTTGTCGCTGTTGTCGTTCGTTGGCCAGCTCTTCCGTTCCATTTGACGGTGCAGGGGGCACAGGGGACAGAAGACAGGAGACACTTCATCCCGTCTGAGGGGAGGATGATGCTGCTTTGCCTCGCCTTGCTAAATATTGCAGAGGCGCCCTTGAGCAACTGCTCACCGTCAGTGGGTTAGCCTCCTGGTTCTCAGGGTCTCTCTCTCTCTGTCTAGAGTGAGTGAGGCTCATCGTTTGGATTTTGTAAAACACTCAATAGCTTTTGCGCCTCGCAAGGTGATGTACACCCGAAGTGTAGTGGCACTTGTATTATGTTTACCTGAACACACACACACACACACACACACACACACACACACACACACACACACACACACACACTACACACATTATGTATGATATATTATTGTATTGTTAACTAGCCACCATATGTCACATGGTCACATGCATAGAAATGGTGTGACCATGAATCCCTCACGGTGATTCACGCCCCCCCCCCCCCCCCCCCCCCCCCCCCACCCCCAATCAATTGTCAATATGAATTCTGTAATTCTAATCATTTGCTTTGCAAATTTCATTGTTCTCCTTTTTGTATTTGTTCTATTACAACAATAATGATATGTTACTCTAATTATATCCTAAAATGTGGTTCCTTTTTGCAATTTGCGTTCCATGCAATATTCTTCATTCTGAGGTGGAGATATGACTTTGAATGCATATAGAATAGTTTGGTGGACTCTGAGAAGCTGACTATACGCTTCTTCATCTTTATATCATTGGCATGTTTAGATCCCATTGCTTCGAGTTCGTCATATGAAGTTGTAATGTCATTGGACATTGGACTTTGAAAGGTCAGCGGTCCAAACATTTCCTTCTGTAGATCTTCAAAGAAAATCCTTTGAGAGAAAGTATTTTCTTCAATGTTTTGTTGGGAGTTCTAGAAGTGTCGTATTTATTGATTGACATCATTATGGAATGTAGTCTTAACATTTGGAGGGGGGCCCCTGTGAGACCTCAAGTCAAGTCCATTTGATTTGTGTAGCCCCTTAATCACAGCTACCGTCTCAAAGGGGCTTCACGGGCCACATGGTTACAACACCCCCCAGACCCTTAGCCCCCCTTAAGGGCAAGAAAAAACTCCCTTAATTATGTAGGAAGAAATCTTGAGAAGGAACCCTGGGACGGTTCAGGAGTGCAATGGGTGCCATAAGTGACTTATAGTAATGTACATAGTAAAAAGTACTATGATCAGGATCAGCAGACATCCAGTAGGTTAGACGTCCAGTCAATTCATCCCTCCTCTTCTCTTACCCATCTGACAACTCACTCTCCTGCTGGCCGTAGCGCTGACATGAGTGATGGTCGGCGCGGTGGCTGTGAAACTCAAATTTTTCCAAACCAAGGACATCCACATTTCAGTGGCGCCTGTCCCTGACACTGCCCCCGTGTATTTGTCATGAGACCACTTTCTTCCAGGGCTAAACAATAATAGAGGAGAGGGACTTTAATAAGCCTCCCTCTCAGTCCTCCCCCTAGCTCCGAGGCTTGTGGTAACAGTAACTGTGTGTATTTATTATTGATGGCTGGCACCTTGGCCATGTGCTTGCGTTTGGGAAATATGTGTGTGTCTGTGTGTGTGTGTGTGTGCGTGCGTGTGTGTGTGTGTGTGTGTGTGTGTGTGTGTGTGTGTGTGTGTGTGTGTGTGTGTGTGTGTGTGTGCGTGTGTGTGTGTGTATGTGTGTGTGTGTGTGTGCACGTGTGTGTGTGTGTATGTGTGTGTGTGTGCACGTGTGTGTGTATGTGTGTGTGTGTGTGTGTGTGTGTGTGTGTGTGTGTGTGTGTGTGTGTGTGTGTGTGTGTGTGTGTGTGTGTGTGTGGTGTGTGGGTGGGTGTGGTGTGTGCGAAAGCAGGTCAGCTTTTGCACAGTATGAAGTTGCCAAGGAAGTGCCAGGGGCCTAGCTGAGTCATCCAAGCTGCCTTATTGCATTATTGCCATTTCTTTCATTAGGGGCCATCACCTGCCTTTTCAATACCTTTCGCTCACAGTCGCCCTTTTTCAGTGAAAACCTTGCTTATGGGCCTTCTTGTGGAGCAGCTTCCTACAAGCACTCTATATCTCATCTCTCTATCTCTTTCTCTCTCTCTCTCTCTCTCTCTCTCTCTCTCTCTCTCTCTCTCTCTCTCTCTCTCTCTCTCTCTCTCTCTCTCCATTTAACAAATCTTCCTCCGCTTTTCAACTAAGCGCCTTGTGACAGCTCTTACGCTCTTGAAGAGCAGTGATGGCTACTTTGCCGGGGGGGTAACACAACCCTTCAGCCATGCCACTCCGGGCTGTTATTTATCCAATCAACATAACGGATATTCTTCTTCGTCTGTTTTGAGCGATTGTCGTTCCCCTTTTCGTGCGCATACATTTAAGTGTTTCACGCGGGGCTGTCCGTTTTGGAGGACCAACGTTACAGCAAACGATGATGCGTTGGAGGTCGGTCAGGTGAGGTCAGAAGACCGTAGACGGCCGGCCGTACGTACAGACCGACATCCGCGTGGTAGCATTCTCGAAATCAGAATGCAATCCTTGCCACGCCCCCCCCCCCCCACCACACCTTTTAGTAGCCGTGATTACACACCTCGGGTGGGCAAACACAGTTGAGGGAACAGTTTGGAATAGTCTTCCTGTCTCGGAGGGAAGGTGGGCGTGGGTGCCGTTTGATCCCATTACCGTGGTCGTTAAGCGTTAGTCGTCTTGTATATATTCCCGGTCCTGTGTAATCGCTTCCCTTTCTTGATGGGCTTGCTTGTTGAATTTTTCTCTCGGTGACTCTGACTACGAACTGCTACCTTCTTAGGTTTTATGACGCGTTGCTGATCAGGGAGTGCCGGCTGTTTGAGCGCAAACTTGCCGTTTGTATACGTAAGTAACGTCCAAGGCTCAACATTTTAAAATATGAATTGCGTTCATTTTGGCCATGCAAAAATGAAACAAATGGAGTATACATTTGCGGAAGACGTTGTTGCACATAATGCATGGTGATGAATACAGCCATGATCCTACTCCAATCGATTCAGGGACATTCAGTGATTAATCTCTGTCCAATCTAAAGTTACTATGTTACTGACATTTTCTGTAGATTCAAGATTCAAGATGTTTTAATTTGGCATGTGCAATAAGCACAACGCTGCACAATGCTACCTCCTCGTTTTCTTACCACAACATGAATTTCCGCAACAATACTATGCTATACTAAACTAAGCAGTACTATACTATACAATACTATACTATAAACAACCCTATATACTACCTACTATATACTATACGATTTACTATAAACAACACAGTATACTACCTACTATATACTATACTGTATACTATAAACAACCCTATATACTACCTACTATATACTATACGATTTACTATAAACAACACAGTATACTACCTACTATATGCCATACTATTACCAACACTTTAACAATATTCTACACAGTAAAAAGGACAAAGTGACTGATGGATCATACGGTAAGGTATATAAAGTA
>CM050999.1:38844076-38851576 GCA_027704905.1 Muraenolepis orangiensis | reverse complement strand
GTACAACCTCTGTCCTCCTACATTAATTAATAAACATGGTCTTTCTTCCATGCTACTTTCATTAGATTAGATTACAATTTATTGTCATTGCACAGCACAAGTACAGTACAGCGAAAATAAGTTGGTATCTAACCAGAGGGCAAATGTAACAGTGAAGTGCATGGTAATATACAATGTACAGTTGTTAAATAGGGTGTAAAAACAGTCAAATAGGTATAAAAACAGGTATAAAAAACAGTCTACCAGGTATAAAAAACTGGTGTGTATACAGTATATTTAGTAGGGATGAGATATGTACAGATATATATATATGGGTAAGTATACAGTAAGTATCAACAGGTAGTGAGCAGGGGTATGCAGTTATATCAACAGGATACATATATTATTAGTTTATTTGACACATGTATAAGGTACAGTGTACTTGAACTTTTTACATGTCGCAGACAGAGATACAGGCAAAGTCAAATAAACCTTACTCGCAATAGCTATCCACAGATACTCACAGATATACAAAAAAAAGTACATATTTACATAATACACAGCCGTAATACATCCCCTAGTAAAACGACTACCTGCTAAGTATTACGGCATATGTATGTCATATATGTCGTAATACGTAGTGGTCTATTGGGTGGTGTTGACGGAGCTCTGAGCACTGCGTGTATCCAGTGTGGTGTCGAGGGCTTAGGCCCCCACCCTGTATAATCTCCTCCCAGGAGAGTACACCATTCCCCATGTTTCCAACAACACAGGGCGCCCCGCCCCTCCCCAGCGCCACTCCTAGCGACGCAGGAAATTAATGGGTTTTAAAATCCGCCGCCCAATCGCTGGCGTGAACACAGCCTCCCCGCGCTCCTCCCTCCTTCCCCATTATCCCAAGCTCACCGCGGGTTAATTCGACTTAGGTAGCCGCTAATTTCGTATAAGTTAAGAGGCAATTACGAAAAGTGTGTCTTTCTGACGGGGCGGAGGGATTAGGGGGCGAGGCATCCATGTCACCCCGTCTCTGAGGGTGGGGGGGGGGGGGGGGCGATGGATAGGCACAGGGCGGGGGTGGTGGTAAGTGAGGTTGTCCGCCCCCCACTTGACGCGCCCCATTATCGGTCATCCTGCTAATAACCCCATATTTCACGGCGCCGTTTGACGCGCAATGTTTAATTAAAGTTGGAGGTTGCACGATGGATTACTACTAGCTAATTTCGCTTGTTTGAAGTTGGGAGAGTTCCCGGGGTCTCTTTTGCTAGTCTCCATTTGGGCAATAGAACAACTGTACAACTATGTACGACGTACTTGTATATTATTCTTCATTCTTAGTTGTTGTTTTTTGCGACATAGACTTTGAAGAACCAAGGATGAAAAATAACTAGCAGCATTTTCGATACTTCTGTAGTTTCTCTTTGATTTCGTCTCAAGTCTCTCCGAGAGCTGCCACCCGAGAGTGAAAAAAGGAATTATTTGTTCCAGCCGGCGAGATAGAGGAGAAGCATGATGCGGCAATACCCTGTGATTGTACTGGTACAGCTGAGTTCAGGAGACAAGCTCCACTACACGTGCAAAACACTACACACACCACCTCAGCTCAAAAAGTCAAGGTAGCGCTGTTGTGTCTCCGTCAGTATTAAACATATGTGAAGGCTGTCCCATATCTGCTGCTCTGAAAACCCCAGACTATCCACTGTGCCAGATTATATTGAGGCTCATAAAAATGGAAATCCGCCGTACAGCCGGGCGGAGTGTGTGTTGAGTGTGTGATTTATAAATACCGTTGACAAAACTGCGTTCCTTATCCATTTATTCCCCCCCCCCCACCCCTCTTTGATGGCTGGCTTCTGAGAGTTGGGCGCTAATCTGACGTTTCATGGGTTTTCCAGACTATTTTCGGCGATGGTGGGAGATGGGAGATGTATTCTTTTTTCCGCTCGTCGTCAGCATTCCGGACGCTGTGTGGCGGTGATTAGAATAGACTCTGGTACGGTCTAATACCATCACTCACCGCTGCCGAGCAAGGCGAGCATGGGACGGGCAGGGAAACGCCATCCCTGCTCCAACTCTATGTTTAAATCACATTATATTTTGGAGCCCACACTTTTTAAATAGCCCACAATATTCTACTGGCTATAAAAAAAAAACACAAAGTACAATATAGTGTTTATCAGAGTTTTTTATTAGAAATTCAGAAAAAAATTCTTTATTCTCGTATTCTTTATTCATCCCTGAGGGGAAATGGGGGGGGTTTAACAGCGGCATGCATCAGAGCAAAGGCAAATAATAATCAAAACACCAGGAATTGACAAAATACAATAACATCTGTAATGACACAGAGACTGCTGAAACTGGCTGCCAAGCTCAGCCAGCTCTGGAAGTATTATAAAACCCGTTCGGATTGTCGCAAACTATTTTCCTTCTTGAAGGCGTGAGTCAGAGCCTTCACTCCAGCCTCCAGTCTATTGGCCCTGTGTGTGACCTGCACTGACGGAGATGCCGCAAATTACATCTACCAGTCAGCTAAGTAACTCTCTCTCACGACCCAAAAATATAACCAGCACTTTCTCTTACCTTTTGGCAAATGAAGGCTTGATTCAAAGTAAGGGAAGCTCTATTTTCGCCTCCCCTTGTTCCACTCAACCACACTGTGTGTGTTTCTGCTCCTCGGATCCCCTCCCCCTGTTTGTGTATTCCGCTGTTTACTCTCTGGTTTGTGCTTCACACTGTGCAGTAATGACCGGGTAGAGGTTGATTAATGTGAGTATTGATTTTATTGTTAAACGTGAGATTAGATGCATGGACTCGATAAGCCGCCGCTATTCGTCAACGGCGCTGGCATATATAATTAACCATTAAATTCTTCTTTCATGGCTCTACACATATATTAAATATTGAACCAAGTGATGTTGGTGTATTGTTACCTGCAGAGGCCCTGTTGCCCCGAAGGACAACAGTCGTACACAGAGAACCTAGGAATACCGCTAATATTATTCTGTGTAGGGTAGAGGTTGCATTTGCACTAGCCTGAGGAGTCAACACAACACATTAAAGCAGAACAGGGTAACTTGGCACGTCGCAATTGCTCTAGGTCTACCTATCATTTGCATACTGTTTGCCAAAACAACGTTAGCACGGTCAGAAATACTTGTCCTTCGGTCAAATGTAGCACACATAACTACCTCTGTATGAAAGCTTCTGGTTAGCATACTGTGTGTTGCTATTATTCACTAAGGGATAGCTACTACAGGTTCTTGATTGACGGAATTGGGGATCGAACCCTCAGATTTTCAGCTGGGAGTCAAACAGCCTGTCTACGACACCATCCTTCTCTGTTCCATTTACATTTCATCCTGACTTTCGGGCTTATATCTTCCATTTGTGCAGTGGTTCCCAAACTTTGGGGCAGGCCCCCTAGGGAGGGCCCAGAGTTATGACAGGAGGGGGGGGGGGAATGGATGGCACGGGGGGAGGCTAAATATATGTTATGCGATATCATAAAGGTGACTTGTTCCTATTTCATTTACCTTTGCAGCTCTGTATTAACAGATATATATATCTACAAAGGGGGGGGGGGGGTGGCTGCGGAAAAAGTTTGGGAACCACTGCATAAGTGTGTCTCAGTCGAAAATAAGAACACAGGACTTGTAACCGAAGTGAGGAGATGAGCCCAACGGGGTTTTTGGAACACAGATATACACATGAAAACCACTTTGCATTCTTGTACAGGACGCCGGTGTCCAATTCAGGGCTTAAACAATACCATCCGAAAGACCCAATCTCGTTTTATATCAAAGTTAATATCATGTGCATTTTTAATGACGCTAAAACATGTTGCTATGGCGGAACTACGATCGGTTTAAATCAATATGTGCACTTATGTTACAGGTTCAGTTCCATAAAAGCGCAGGAAGGTACATAGAAAGCATTTAACATTATTTATCTATTATATTATCTATATGAAAACAAATGTATTTTTTGGTATATAGTATATACAGTATACAGTACAGTATAGCATAAACATATTTTTTCATAAACATAGCATTGGTTTATATTTATACCTTAGCAGAACTTGTATACTGTATAGGCGACAGCTCCTGAGAAACGTTTACGCTTTTGTCTTTCTTTATGAATACATGTACAGTTTATATATATTTCAAGTTTTTGCCTCAGCGTTTGTCCATGTGATTACGGCGTCATTTTTAAGTTTTAAAAGTTTTTCCGATTCATTCGTCACATTCGCCAAGTGAAACAATATGGAGGACCAAAATGATGAAAAAACACTGCAAGAAAACATGAAAAAAAGCCACCAACACCACTCAGACACACACACACACACACACACACACACACACAATGCAAACCCTCACACACCCACCCAGATGAGAATATCACACACAGAGATGAGAATGGTATTTCTGGGTGCTGGGAATATGGGCGGTGTCTCAGCACATCCATATTTCAGTGTGGCGCTGTATCTACTATGTCACTCCCCATCTCGTCTGAGTGGGAGCACCACCACCTCCACCACCACCACCTCCACCGTGACAGACTCTGCTGAAACATGTCCACGGTCCTGACCCACTTACCGCATGCTATCTGCTATCTGCATGCTCTCTGGATGCTATCTGCAATGCTAACTAAATGCTATCTGCATGCTATCTAGATGCTATCTTGATGCTATCTGCGTGCTATCTAGAAGCTATCTGGATGGTATCTTCAGCCCCGTGTATGCGCATGCACACATACATATAGACAGATGTACAATACCGTGCACGCGTGCACACACACACACACACACACACACACACACACACACACAAATACACAGTACACACTAGCATACACATACATTCTAGCATACACACGTACACGAGCATGCAGACAGAACACTAGCATACCCAAACACACACACAGACACACACACAAATCATGCATGCACGTACACACACACACACACCACACACACACACACACACACACACACACAGCATCCAATCCCCACCAAGACCACCACAAAAACACCATTAGTGTAATGCACCTCAAAATGGAACCACGTCACCTTTTGTATTGTTTCACTTCACGGTCTCATTGCTGGTAAACACACTCAGCAGTCCTGTACACCAAACAGTGCTGGGTGCTGCTGCTGCTGCTTCTTCTTCTTCACGTTTTAAAACAACGGCGATGGGGTCCACAACCCCCCCCCCCCCAACCCCACCCCCCTCTGGCGATGACGAGAGGCGGGAAAAGGATGGCCAACGTGTGATGGATAATTGATGGATAACTGAAGAGCACACAAGGAACAGTTGGATAACCAGAAGTACAAGGAGGAGGAGGAGAGGTTGGTCGGGGGGACCACCGAGCCATCAGGGATGCCTTGGTGTGTCGTCCACCCCCCCCCCCCCGCCCTCCTCCTCTATGCTATTCAATAATGTAGAGAGGGCCTTTGAAAGCCTGGCCGAGAACTCGTGCTCGCAGGCTGTCGCCGAGTGCCAGGAGGTTGGAGCCACAGTGTGTCGCCGCAGATATGTGGACTTTTTTTTTTCTCCGCCTATTCATTTATTTGTGTGTGTGCGTGTGTGTGCGTGTGTGTGCGTGTGTGTGTGTGTGTGCGTGTGTGTGTGTGCGTGTGTGTGTGCGTGTGTGTGTGTGTGTGTGTGTGTGTGTGTGTGTGTGTGTGTGTGTGTGTGTGTGTGTGTGTGTGTGTGTGTGTGTGTGTGTGGAGAGAGGGAGCTGCAGAAACAGAGAGGGAGGAAGATGGTGGGAGAGGCAGAGAGACGGGAAACTAATGTGTGTGTTTCTGTGAGAGACAAAGAGACAGAGAGACAGAGAGGGGAGAGGGGAGAGAGAGAGAGAGAGAGAGAGAGAGAGAGAGATTGTCAGTGTGAGAGAGAGAGAGATTGTCAGTGTGAGAGAAAGAGAGAGAGAAAGAGAAAGAGAGAGAGGGAGAGAGATACCTAGTCCATAGGTTTCCGTGGTAAACAGCATAGAATCCCCCTCACAATGAAACAAATTGCCACACCACACACACTCACATGCTGATATGGAAGGGACATGTTCTCTCTGTTCGACAGTAAACTGCAAGGCATCATGGCCCTGTCACACCTTGACTATTTAGCCAGCGTATGCCGACGTATATCACAATTTCTCTAAAACGCTGGCATACGTCGAATAAGTTATGGGAAGTATAGGTCGTCTGCCAGCGTATGGCTCATACGCTGGCAGACGCGGACCATAAGTTGTAGGTAAGGGATGCGATCATTGACACACGTTCACACACGTTGCTTGTAAGTTACTCATAAGTCGAACAACGTCGAGATAATGTCTAGCGCCCACGCCCACGGCCTGGAGACTTCTTGGCAGCATTCTTCAAAGTTTTCTTGACTGCATGACGGTGATGTTGATACGGTGATGTTGATACGGTGATGTTGATACGGTGATGTTGATACGGTGATGTCTAGTGCGGTTATGATTTGAATCGTCGAGCGGCAGCCTTTCTATAGGCTACGACACGTGATCGTCGGTGATACGCTGCAACACGCTAAGCATTTGTTGGTTTAAGTTATCTATAAGTTACTAATAAGCTATGTAAACGTTATGTATAATAATCTTCATACCGGGGAAAGACTGCCCTCAGATGGACCTACTGGCCACCATCGAGAACACCCAAGTCTCCCCCTCAACCACAACAAGAGACCTTGGTGTGGTGCTAGATGACCAGCTGTCCTGCAATGCCAACGTCACCACGGTGGCCCGATCTTGCAGAATTGCCCTCTACAACATCCGCAGGATCCGGCCCTTCCTCACACGATATCGAGATCCTGGTCCAAGCGCTCGTCATCACCCGCCTCGACTACTGCAACTCTCTGCTGGCGGGACTCCCCGCCTCTGCAACCAA
This sequence comes from Muraenolepis orangiensis, assembly GCA_027704905.1. Classification (NCBI taxonomy): domain Eukaryota; kingdom Metazoa; phylum Chordata; class Actinopteri; order Gadiformes; family Muraenolepididae; genus Muraenolepis; species Muraenolepis orangiensis. The sequence goes on along the minus strand of CM050999.1, from coordinate 38,844,696 downwards.
GCAGAGCCCCAACCTACCTCCAAACGTTGGTCAAGCCCTACATCCCAGCCAGAGCGCTTCGCTCAACTTCTGCCGGGCGACTTGTTCGACCTTCACTGAAAACAACCAAGCATCGCTCTTCCAAGACCCAGCTCTTCACGGCTCTGGCTCCACAGGTGGAATGAACTCCCGTCTCATGTCAGGACGGCAGAGTCCCTCGCCAGCTTCCGCAAGAGACTCAAGACCCACCTGTTCAGAGTCCACCTGGACTCTCCATGAACCCTCCTTCTCCTTTGTGAAACCCTAACTTGCTTAAGTCCTGACATTAATAGCTCTTAGCATGTTGTATATTCTAGCAAGTGTATATCCCTAATGTTGATAACACGCTCTTATCACAGCTACTTAAGCAGGTGACCTGGCAGTACGACATTGTGTTATTCATCTTGTTAATATGAATGCTTGTGAACTGCTCTATTTTTATGTTTGCGTACCTCAGCGTTATGCTATTGTCTACTTCAACAAATGTACTCCTTGTAAGTCGCTTTGGATAAAAGCGTCTGCCAAATGTCCTAAATGTAAATGTAAATGTATGCCAGCGTTTTAGAGACATTTGATACATTGGCATACGCTGGCTAAATCGT
>CM050999.1:38816576-38829076 GCA_027704905.1 Muraenolepis orangiensis | reverse complement strand
TTCCCCCTCCTATCTGTCCCTCCCCCCCCCCCCCCTCTCTCTCTCTCTCTCTCTTTCTGCGTGGCTGACTATGCGCTGACAGAGAGAGACTGAGAGAGAGAGAGAGAGAGAGAGAGAGAGAGAGAGAGGAGAGAGAGAGAGAGAGAGAGAGAGAGAGTGTAGGAACATGTCATTGAGAGACCACAGGGTGGGGTAGGAGGACACAGAATCAGCCATATGTCTTCACTCTGCAGCACAGCAGCCTTGAGGAGAAGGCGGGAAAACCAGCCTGACCCACTCCTTATACACACACACACGCACACACACGTACACAAACATGCAGACACACACACACGCAGACACACACACGCAGACACACACACACACACACACACACACACACACACACACACACACACACAAACATGCACACACACACACACACACACACACACACACACAAACATGCACACACACACACACACACACACACACACACACACACACACACACACACACACACACACCTTATGCTTGAGTAGTGAGTCTGTGTTTTTTAAAACAGATACAATATATATTTAATCAGTATGATACTATTTGAAATCTGAAGTGGTTGATTATGGATATGTATTTGCATATTGTGTGATGTCACAACTAGATTGAACCAATCACAGTTTGGTATGCAAATATAGCCACATTATCTACATGTGGCAGGTTTACTTCACACAGCAGCAGTGGGTGGAGGAGTACGGAGACACGTCCATTGTTCATACTTAACCTAATAACTAATGAATGAAAAACACATTAACTACTGCTTATAATTCATACAACGCATTCGAGGGTTTAAAATGGGACCATTACCTCTGTGTGTCCTTAATGTCTTTTTTTGGTTGAAATAAGCCAGATGCATAAAAAATTTCAATAAAAAAAGCAAGGTGTGAAGGATTGTGGTGGGGGGGGGACATATTGAAGATAAGGCAAACAAAAAGACACCGCAAGTAATGGTTTGTGAATACGAGATATGGATTATGGATGCCGTTCTGAAGTGCGTTTGCATTGTTGGTTGTTTGCGACAGACAGGGCTCTCATATAGTGTGTGTGGTTGTGCGACAGACAGGGCTTCCTTCACATAGCGCTCGTTGAATAATGGAGGGGCTAACGTACACACTAGGCCCTGGGTTTAGGGCTTCAATCACCCACTCTTCACATTTTAATATCCAAGCCACACATGAAACATGTCTGTGTCAAACCCCGGGATGTGCCTTCCCCCCCCCCCCCCCCCCCCCTTTTTTAGGGATTTATAATAATAATTTGGTGGTAAACCTAAGTATCAACTGCTATTTCTATATCTATAGCAAAGAGACACACTTGACGCATGCATTTACACACACGCACATACGCAAACATATATATAAATGCAAGCAATCATTGTTATTGCTCGCACACACACACACATGCACACACACACACACACACACATGCACACACACATGCACACACACACACACACACGCACACACACACACACACACACACACACACATGAACACACACATGCACACACACACACACACACACACACACACACACACACACACACACACACACACATGCACACACACACACATGCACACACACACAAACTCAGGTATTTTTATTGGCACTTACACAGTATGGAGATATATATATATATATATATTATATATATACATATATATATATATATATATATATACATATATGTAAATATACATGTATATAAACATGCTTAATAACATCTATACGTTCTATGTTCATGTAGCTGCTGTGTTTGTATATATATACTATATATATATATATATATATATATACTATATGCTGTATATGTATATGTATGTCTATCTCATTTCCATATAAACATATATGGAGATCAAGAGAGCCAGGGTAAGACAAAGTGGCCCTCTGATCGGCGTGTCCTATAAATGCAATTTAGCGATGAGTAACAGTGAGAAACAGACATATTACCAACTAATGGCTTTGGTTTCGCAATCAATCAGAGAGGGAAAATGTTGCACGGCGAAAAATAAATGACATTAGCAGCCATGCTTGAACTAAAAAAAAATAAAGAAACAAATAAAGCCACTGTCTGAGCAAAGGAATAACCGCGGTGCTCAGACGACTTTTATTTTGAAAATAATAATAATAATGAATGATGTTAAGTTTTCTTGAAATGATCGCCGGTGTCAAAGCAACGGTTTCAATACATCAGAAAAATGGCGGGAGCTTGCTTGTTATAAGCCACAATCACACAGACACCGATGTGATGCCATCCTAGTCTAGTCTTGTGGATACAACACAAGATGACTGCTTATGGGCAATATATATATATATAACAAAAATACATTTTAATATATAAAATAGCCTAATCAATGTCCCGATTACAGTATAACTATTGTGAGTATACACCTCGTTGTATTTGATTTAACTTTCAATTCAGCCCCAAAAATGTTAATAATCATGAAAAAACAACTGTATATTTATATATATATATAGCAGCCATTTTGTCTCATTACACCGATGCTTTTACATCCTGGTACCACTTTAGGTTTTTTCAGGGTACATATTATGCATGATTATAATGCACCGAATAACATTAGTCCTCATTAGTACAGATCAACTAAAGCTGTTTGGTTTGATTTGTTTTTATTTTTTAATGACTTCATAGCATTAGTCTACTGACATGATGCATCGCGGCACATGGCTCTTGCTGCTCTAGTGTCTGGAATATAATACAGTATGTGTAAGGCTTAGAGAGAGGCCCGTACCAGCCAGCTCCACCAACTTCCACAGGGGCTACCGTTGGTTCTGTACGCAGTGAGCCTTCATCAACTGACTACACCGTATATACGTTGTACACATATGTGTGTACAACTGCATACCCCTGCTCACTGCCTGTTTATACTTTTACATTTACATTTACATTTATATATATATATATATATATATATATATACCTATAATTCTGCATATATCTCATACCTACTATAAGTTACTTTAGTTTTTAGTTTTAGAAGTCGTTTTTTTTTAGTAGACTGTTTTTACATATTGTACTGTACTGTACTTGTGCTGTGCAATGACATTTTAATCTAATCTAATCTTATCATATATGCTGGTGCCGCAGCCCAGAGTCGCAATTTGGTCAGAATGGAATTGGGGTGTTTTTTTCACAGACATTTATTTCCTCAAACTAAATGTCAACAATGCCCCTTAAAGGTCGGGTGATCAACGGCAGCAACAGAGTTTGTGTTGTTTGGTCCGACTCTTTTCATTTCCATTACCCTGCACCGACCATCTGAGCTTGGGTTTATTTTTGTATTTATTTTAAAATTCGAAAGACACCGCAATTTAGCCCCCGGGCAACAGATCAGCTGTAAGAGAACAAAAACTGGAATAAAATAAAATATCAAAACAGCATACGACGTAATGTGTTTTGTGTGTTTTATGTATCAGTCAGTCAGTGTCACGCACTGGGCTCAAACTGACGACCATGAAAGGCGACGAGGCTAGCGTGAGAAGCTAAAACCCACGGGGCCCTAGCTTCATCGCTAGAACGTCTAGGCGTCGGGGATTGAGGTTTACCAAAGCACAGCACCACCTGCTGGCCTCCGTTACACAACGGACGCCAGCTCTCGTCCGTTATACAACTCAAGTCCAGGATCCAGTCAAAGCGGCAATGTGTATCCAAGAGAAAAAATTACAAAACACATAGTTGACCCACTCCTACTATGAGCTATTGTTGTTGTTGTTGTCCCTGTGCTCCGGAAAGAGAGAGCACCTGGAGGGCGGGGGGATTGACAACGGCAGCCCTCTCCCTCTCCCTGTGCATACAAGATGGGCCATTTCTATGGTAATCCATTGTTTACATGAGTGAGGCACCACAAATCTGTTATTTGCCATGTTAGCCATGAAGGCCATGACAAATTGGGGGTATTTTTTTTCTTGCCCCTGCTTCCCCAGATTCCTATAGGCATATCGTTTCCTGTTTTGTTTCCCGCCTGTTCGTCGGGGGAAAACAAATTGCTGTCCACCTTCTTGAGAAAGCCGACTTAGCCGGTATAGCAAATAACAGCAGAGCAAACTCTCCTATCTCTCCCAAGTTGCACACCTGCCGAGACAACTGGTCGCTTCTGCAGCGTCCTATACCAGGAAGTGGATCATGTTTGTAGAATAAGAGTGTTTCCTCTCACCCGGGGCTGTTTCTTTGGCTGTTTCCATTGTGCGATCGTGGAAGGGTCTTCATATTTAGTCTAAATCTAAATCTGGGAGGATTGAATCCTCTTTATTGGTCACATACATGTACACACACACATACACACACAGTGAAATTAGATTCTCTGCATTTAACCCATCCTAGTATGAGGAGCAGTGGGCAGCTGTTGTATATCCAGCTGCCCCCCGGGGAGCAAGTGCAGGGGGTCTGGTGCCTTGCTCAAGTGCACAGGGGTGTTTCGGGGGACTTGAACCGGCGACCTTCTGCTCTCCAAGCCAAGTCCTCACAGACTGAGCTACTGCCGACTGAACTAGTGACGTGCTAACAGCATGTGCATTTAACATTCTTACATATATACTCATGTGTCCATGTGTTGAATGAGCATGCATTGGTATCTGTCTGTATGCCTGTCTGCGGCAATAATCGAAACAATACAATCATGACAATCAAAAACGATGAAATCGTAATAATAATAAAATGTTAAACACCCGTCAGCAGCCGTCTGGCATGTAGATTGCTGCGTTCATTAAGGACACAACAATCATGTCATCCTTCTCCCTCTTTGATTACACGCCTGACACTTAGTCTCACATACGCACAAGACATCGCCTGCCATTTCACCAACTTGTCCTTATTTGCATACGTGTTACAACAACAACAACTACAATGACGGCAACATGAATGATCTGCCTGTTCCCTAATTATTGATGAGGCTGTCGAGCTGGCTGGCTGGCTGGCTGGCTGGCTGGCTGGCTGGCTGGCTGTGTATGGGTTTAAACCCAATCCAATGGGGCTTCACTGGCTGGCATGTTTCCATGGCGGTGGAGAGGGGTGGTGGTTGGGGGGGGGGCCCCGGCTGCTGTCATGTCTGCTGATGGAGACATCACGTCTAATGGGCACGCCGCCTGACACCGCCGGTTGGCATGACAAACAACACCATTAACCCCTCCTACCCGGGCAGCCATTTTGATTGATGTGCGGGCAAAATTGAAAAGAAAGTGTCTTTTTTTTTTCTTTTTTTCCTTTTTGTTCTCGCCCTTCGCGGCTGTTGCGCTTGTCCCTGACCTTCCCCGGATCTGCATGCAACCGGTCAGCATGCTAATTAAGAGGGTGTTTCAGGCGAGGAACTGACCCCCCCCCCTCTCCCCCGTCTCCCCCCTCTCCCCCCTCTCCCCCCTCTCCCCCCTCTCCCCCCTCTCCCCCCTCTCCCCCCTCTCCCCCCTCTCCCCCCTCTCCCCCTGGTCTGCTGCATGCGGATGGAGGTGGCATTTTAAAGCTTGGGAGCACATCCCTGTGTGACGCCACTGCTGGATTGTGCGCTGGATGCAGTCTGTGTGCATGTGGAGGGTGTGTGTGTGTGTGTGTGTGTGTGTGTGTGTGTGTCTGCATCTGTGCATCTGTGTGTGTGTGTGTGTGTGTGTGTGTGTGTGTGTGTGTGTGTGTGTCTGCACCTGTGCATCTGTGTGTGTGTGTGTGTGTGTGTGTGTGTGTGTGTGTGTGTGTGTGTGTGTGTGTGTGTGTGTGTGTGTGTGTGTGTGTGTGTGTGTGTGTGTGTGTGCGTGTGTGTGTGTTCACAGCATAGATCAGCAGGTGGCAGTGTTTGTATGTAAAGACGGAACCCCCGGGCTGCTGTAGAGCCTGTGCTCTGCACACGTCTCAGGCTCCTCCCTTTATCCCAGCTAGGCAGAGCAATACCTGGCTTCACATTAACTGTATATATATATTGATGATTCGCTCCCGCTGACTCTTGTAGCTCACGCTACATTTGATCCTGTGAGCGAAATAGACCAAGTTATAGACCAAGTGGCGCTGTATATGGGTTGAGTGTATGAATATGTGTAGCAGGTATATAAATATACAGGAATGCATTCCACCAATAATCCCTCACGTTTTATTTTATTGTTCCAATATTATTTATTGTTTGGTATGTTTACTACAAAAGACCGTTTTGGGAGCTAATGCTTTTATTTTGAAGTCTTCACTCCCGGCAGTGACGTCATCTACCTGCGTTGCACCCTCTCTCACTCAGTTGTTTGCATGGCAGACTGAGAGGAATAAATACGCCACAGTTTCGGCTAAAGACAACAACCGAATCTCCTTGTCCATCAAACACGTACAACACAACGCAGAGTCGTAGCAAGGGTCTGCTGAGAAGTAGGACCAGACCGGCTACATTGGTGCCGTGACCCGGATCACATCGTGGATCAACACCAGCTTGGTCACCGGAGGTTGTCCGACGTCAAAACAACAACAAAAAAGAGGTTCCCTTATGAAGGTTATATTGAAGTGGCTTTGTCACAGTTACAAGGACATTGTGTTCTTTCTGAAAAAATGTGTCAAGTGAAAGGAAAAGACATTGAAAAAAATGTCCATTGTTTATTGTAAATCAGTATTTTCTGTTTTTGTTGACATTAACTAAGTTTGTTTTTAAAAAAATAAAAAATAAATAAAAAAGAGATGGATTTCAATGTAATGGGGAAAGCTGTTCAAAATGTTTCTGGTTTTGGGAGGGGGGCGCAACTTCCTGGTTTGGAATTATTTAACTCTCCAGTTGCTGGTTTGGGGAGGGGTGCACCGCTGTTTAACTCTTTTGTTGCAAGTCCAGGCGACATGGTGTCGCCAGCGCCCAGCTACACCCGCCCAGTTATTGTTCCAGACAATGGAGGTTCCCCAGTTCTCACCTCCACCCGTCTACCTAGCCACCCGTCCCTTACCGACAGACCTACCTTTTCACTTTCGGCCATCCCAGGCAAGAGTGACCCAGCTTTGAGTGATCTCATCGCACACATCGCCCAGCAAGTGGGACAGTCTATATCAGCTCAGTTAAAGGAAGAGAGTCAAGCGAATGAAGGCAGTCAAGCACGGGTTCAGAACTCAGGTGCAGGCCAGTCGCGCGTTGACTCCACACTTAACCTGACTGGTGTGAAGTTAGTCATGCAGTCCGATGTGAGAGAGCCTCCTGTGTACAGAGGAGATGGGTCTGACAAGCTCTCAGTGCATGAGTGGGAGGAGCTCATGGACACGTACTTGAGGAAGAGGAGCATACAGCTGGGTGAGCAGCATCAGGAGATGTTGACTAGATTAATGGGCAAAGCCAGAGACATTGTGAAGATAACGCTCCGTAGCAATCTGTTATTGAAGCCTCACGAGAACCCAAAAGTTATAACTGACATATTGAAACAGCATTTTGGTGGTGTGTCATGTTCGAGTATGCCCCTTGCAGACTTCTACAGCACTGTGCCTGTAGCAGGAGAGGACCCTGTCGAGTACTGGATCCGCCTTAACAAAGCTGTTGATGCAGCTGAGGAGGGCTTGAGCAGACATGGGAGGCATATTGATGATCCCCGTCGAGAAGTAACCATGATGTTTGTCAAGTATTGTCCAGATCCCTCCCTGGCTGCAGTGTTGCGGTTCAAAGCGCCAGAGAAGTGGACAGCTGGTGAAATACAGGAGCATGTTGACCGTTATCAAATCGAAATGAGAGAACAGCTGAACACCAGACCAAACCGCCCCAGCGCAGCAAGACATGTGGCAGCTCATGTTCAAACACCTGTGCCTGAGGAGGTGTCTATGCCTAGCCTTCCAGTGTTGCCCCCAGTCCAGGCTGAAGCGAATGTCACATCTGCTCCTCAGTTTGATGGTAATTGCCTAAAGACTTTGATTGGCCTGCTTGACCGCACACTAGCTCAGAACAGCCAGGCGATGGCTCAGAACGGCCAGCCGATGGCTCAAAACAACCAGCCAATGTATAGGCAGCACCCGTCTGACCAGAGAAAACACTGCAAGGTATGCAAGTCTATGGAACACTCCACTCTAGCACACTGCCGGCGGGAGCGCCTGTGCTTGTCTTGTTTTAAGCCTGGCCATATCAAGAAAGACTGTCAGAGTTACACTCCCGGACGGGAGGACCAGGCCGCACATTCACCTCGAGAGCAGCAGCCTTTAAACTGACTGGCCCGCATTTGGAGAGGGGACGTGTGGGTGAGGACAAACAAACCCTCAGAAGTGACAGTGAATATGAACAGTGTTATGTGAAGTTGTGCGGTGCAGCACCGGCTGGTGTGACGATAATAGCACAGAACACGCATAGAGTTGAGCCATATGATGAGCTATTCTATGCTCCAGTCAATGTGAATAATATGTTCCAGATGCAGGGAATGCTTGATTCAGGTTCCATGGCCTGTACTTTCAGTGAAGAAGCAGTGGAAAAGATGCTGAGTGAAAAAGTATTGTCAGAACCAAGACCGATGACTCAGGAAGTGGTTTTAGTTGGGTGTGGAGGAAAACTCACTAAACCGAAGTGCATGTACGAAGTTGAACTGAAGGTGTATGGGGAGAGCTGCATCGTTCCAGTTCTTGTGGTGCCAGGCCAGCGAGATGATCTCATCATTGGCACAAATGTGATCAAGTTTCTCATGCGCAAGTTGAAGAACAGTGATGATTACTGGCGGCTTATCTCCGTTTGCAGTCTTTCCTCATCCCCAGAGTGTGAACAGTTCTTGGACCTCATGGCGAACACATCCCGTTGGAGGGGTGAGGAGCTACCAGACAAAATTGGCACAGTCAAGCTGAAGCAGTCAGTCACTCTCCTAGCAATGCAAGAACACCTCGTTTGGGGTAAGCTACCTAACGATACTCCCATGTCACCGGGAAGCACTGTGATAGTTGAGCCGACCTCATCCAAGTCCATGCCACGTAACATCATGGTTGGCCGGATCGTGACACCTCTGTGGGGTGATAGGTGGGTCCCCATGAAGGTCACCAATCTGTCTGATAGACCAGTTACGCTGAAGAGGAACTGTAAACTGGCAGATGTGTCCCCCTGCTTAGCTGTAGAAGATTTTGAGCTCCTCCAAGGCTCTAGTCAGATTGACAAGGCTGTCCCAGGCAAGCACCATACACCAACCAGTCCTTCAGATCTCGAACAGAGGCTGCGAGATGTTGGCCTTGACAAACTTGACATACAACCTTGTCATACTAGCCACACAGGGAAGGAGAAGTTAGTCCAACTGCTCGAGTGTTACAACGATGTCTTCTCCAAGCATGAAATGGACTGCGGTGAGACGAAGGGCTTTGTCCACCGCATTCGACTTACCGATGATCGCCCATTCCGCCTTCCTTACCGGAGAGTACCCCCTGCTCACTACCAGAAACTACGTCAAGTCTTGACAGACATGGAGGAGCAAGGGATCATTCGGAAATCTATGAGTGAGTATGCCTCACCACTGGTGATGGTATGGAAGAAGGACGGAAACTTGAGGATCTGCACCGATTTCCGGTGGTTGAATGCGAGAACACTCAAGGACGCCCATCCTCTTCCACATCAGTCAGACTGCTTGGCTGCCTTGGGAGGGAACACCTTCTTCAGCACGATGGACTTAACGTCCGGCTTCTACAACGTCCCCATGGCTGAAGAGGACAAAAAATACACAGCCTTCACCACACCGCTAGGCTTGCATGAGTATAACAGGATGCCGCAGGGACTGTGCAATAGTCCTGCCTCATTTATGCGCATGATGCTGAGTATATTTGGGGACATGAACTTCAGCAGCTTATTATGTTATTTGGATGACTTGCTTGTTTTCGCATCAACTGAAGAGGAGGCCCTACAGAGACTGGAGGTCGTCTTCCAGCGCCTGCGAGACAACAACCTCAAGTTGAGTCCTAAGAAGTGTCACCTGATGCGATCGTCTGTCAAGTTTCTGGGTCATATCATCGATGGCGGCGGAGTAGCTGTGGATCCCGCAAAGGTGGAAGTCATATCCACGATGTCGAAGTCTGATCTCATGGAAGATGACGGATGTACACCCTCAGTAAGGAGGATCAAATCCTATTTGGGCATGGTGTTCTTCTACCAGCACTTCATCCCTAGTTGCTCTTCCATTGCCAAGCCACTCTTTGCTCTGACTGCTGGACAAAAGAGAAGAGGAAGGATGAAAGTGAAAGTGAATGTGAAGGCAGGAACATTCAGGAAACTGAAACCTGATGACTGGACTCCAGAGTGTGACATCGCCTTTGACAGTCTTAAAGAAAGTCTGCTGAACTGTGTGGTCCTTGCACATCCTGATTTCTCACGTCCCCTGATTCTGTCAACTGATGCTTCCTTGGACGGGCTTGGCGCAGTGTTGTCACAAGTAGCAGCTGGTGAAAGTAAAGCCCGTCCCATAGCTTTCGCAAGTAAGACACTGAGCAGCTCTCAGAAGAATTATCCAGCTCACCGGCTTGAGTTTTTGGCGTTGAAGTGGAGTGTGTGTGACAAATTCAGCCATTGGCTGAAGGGCAATTCCTTCACAGTATGGACGGACAATAATCCACTCACATACATAATGACTAAGCCCAAACTCGACGCCTGCGAACAACGATGGGTCGCAAAGCTCGCTCCTTATACTTTCAGTCTGAAGCACATTGCAGGAACCAAGAACGTAGTGGCTGATGCTCTCAGTCGGGACCCGTTTGCCAAGACAGTTGGGCGTAGACTTGTTACAGAGTCCTATGGCAATCTGCTTGCCGAATCTGATGAAGTTGGAGAAAATGGAGTTCAGGATGTCTTTCGCTTAAAGGTCCAGTGTCAGCGGACGAAGAGGTCAAAACAAGGTGCTGTGACTCAGTCCCATTGTTCTCCGCCCCTGTGTAACAACATTGTGAAAGCTGTCCTTGATTCTCATGACCACTGGGATGCAGCTGCAGAGTCCAGGGCGACAGAGTTGATCCAGTCCGTTCAACACCTTGTTCCACCAGGGCAGGATCTGCTACCTGCCTTCTCCCTGGAAGAGCTCCGAAAAAGCCAAGAGCTTGACCCTGGCATCTCTAGAGTCATGCCTTTTCTGAGTCGACAGAGAAGACCCTCAAGGCGGGAGAGAGACGGTCTGGACACAAGTGCTCTGGTACTCATCAAGCAGTGGGAGAGACTTAATGTCATTGATGGAGTGCTCTATAGAGTCACCAAGGATCCCTTGAGCAAACAGAAGAGGCGTCAGTTTGTCTTGCCCCAAAGTCTGGTAGACAAGGCCTTGCGTGGTGTACATGACTTGGCCGGACATCAAGGGCAGGCAAGAACGATTTACCTGACAAGACAACGCTTCTTCTGGCCTAGAATGGAGCACCAAATTAAGGACTATGTGAAGTGCTGCCAGAGGTGCATCCTGGCCAAGACACCGGATCCTTCTGCCAGAGCTCCGCTTGAAAGTATCAGGACTACCGCTCCTATGGAACTAGTGTGTTTGGATTTCTGGAGTGCGGAAGATAGCAAGCAGCGTTCAGTAGATGTTCTTGTCCTGACAGATCACTTCACAAAGTTGGCCCATGCCTTTCCCTGCACAAACCAACAAGCGAAACAAGTTGCTAAGAAGTTGTGGGATAACGTCTTCTGTGTGTATGGGTTTGCGGGGCGCATACATACAGATCAAGGAGCCAACTTTGAGAGTGAGCTCATCGCAGAACTTCTTAGACTATCGGGTGTCTCCAAGTCACACACTACAGCCTACCACCCCATGGGGAACGGAGGGACTGAGAGATTTAACAGGACTCTGGGGGGTATGCTCCGTTCACTGCCATTGAGAGAGAAGGCCAAGTGGCCCCAGCAAATCCAGACCCTGACATTTGCATACAATGCGACAGTGCATGAGACGACTGGGTACGCACCCTTCCACCTAATGTTTGGTCGGGTTCCAAGGCTCCCCGTTGATGTGATGTTCAAACAGGTCCTACACGACCCAGTGGTTGTTGACTATGGCAGCTATGTAACAACGCTTATGTCCCACCTCCATGAAGCAGCAGACATTGCTCGAAAGCATGCCATCAAAGAGCAAGACAAGCAAGCCAGAGGTTACAATCGAAAGATCAAGGGGACTTGCCTGAACGTGGGAGACAGAGTACTTCTCGCCAATAAAGGCGAGAGGGGAAAGAAGAAACTTGCGGACAAGTGGGAACCAACAGTCTATACTGTCGTGGACAGCAAACCACAGACTCATGTCTACATGTTGGAAGATGACAAGGGTAAAACAAAGGTAGTGCATCGCAACCTTATCCTGGATATCAGCTTCCTGCCCATAGAGTCTGCTCAAGGAGACATGCCGGAGACTGAGGACAGTCTTGATGATTCAGAGGACGGGTCTCGGATGGAGGATCTCGTCAACTCTTTGGAAGAGGAAGAGGGTTCGGAGGATAGGACAAGCGCATGGGCACTGAGTGGGGCGGAAGACACTGCCAGTCACCGGTCCTGTGACGAAGCTGATACAGACGAAGATCAGTCTGATGCAGAGCTAGATCAGTC
>CM050999.1:38804076-38811576 GCA_027704905.1 Muraenolepis orangiensis | reverse complement strand
CCGCTGGGTCCGAGCAAGATGGGATCTCCTCCGTCCAGATGTGTGAGAGCTGTGCCAGGTCTTTGATGCACCAGTGACCTCCAAGTTATTGCCTTTGTTTAATTCTCCATTTTTGCAATGTCTGCCTTTGTGATGAGGAAACACCAAGTGCCGCCTGTTTGCGTCTTGTTCTCCTACGTCGCAAGGTGTTTTGTGCTGGTGTAGACCGGATGGCACTGGATTAAGCAAGCCACATATTGCTGTTCTTGGTACCGTTTTTCTGTATTTAGTTTGTGTGTATCATTTTAATATATACTTTAATTGTATCAAACTATAGAATAAAGGAAAATCCATATTATATTGCTTATTTGTCTCTACTTGTGAAATATGACCGCACCCTATTTACAACAACACATACAAGAATAAGGTCACAGTTATAGATGACTGTGGTTGACTGGTTAACCCTATTTAAGGACTGTTTGAGGATATCTCAGGTTCCAAATTCACGCACATTAACTGCACATTAACCAACCAATGAGTAGCAGTTTAAGTCAGAATCCGTTTTAGGTTTAATCATCTTGTCAAAAGCTGACGACTATGACCAGATCGTCAAACAGCCAGCCTCCACAGGCGGTTTTCCCCCATCCCTCATCCATTTGTCCACAGAAAGAGTCTATTGTACATTTCCCAATTGTAAACACATTAGACATGGCTTGCGGCAGAGGGCCCCTCTCTATCTGCTAATATGACAGTTCTCTGAGGAGAACCGTTCTGCCGGCCACTGCTCATTCATGCTTTTTTTTCCCCCACATATCCACTCACCGCTGGAAGAAAACAAAGCTGGCAAACGCAGCTGTATGTCCCCCAAGGACACAACATTACCGCTAATGCCATTTACCTCAAAGTATTTCTTTATTTATTTCGTATTGTTGGCTTTGTCATTCATGAATAATCGCACGGGCAGGCTAATAATTTTGTATATGCCAGACTCGATACAATATGTACTCTCACAGGATGAAAAACAGCCAAATCAGGATGGTTTCATTGCCAAATGGAATGGCAGGGCCAGGGTAGAGTTTTGGTAAATCTGGTTTCAAAAGTACGTTATTACCAAACGTAGAGCCTTCATGTGCAAAAAACGATGGATGGGAATTGTTGGCCCTCCCTGGCATTTGGATGCATTAATAACCCCCATCAACAAAAACACAGTATTTGTGGTGAATGTTGTTGATTCTCTTCCAGCCACACAGTTCTTCATATCAGAACTTCATATCCTTTTGGGTAATCCTACTCTTCCTAGACTCCTAATCCTACTCTTCCTAGACTCCTAATCCTACTCTTCCTAGACTCTCTATATTATTTGCAACAAAAAAAAAACAGAGCTTGTCGCCGTTTGACGGCAACTTTGACATTTGACAAATCTCTGGCGATGGCCGACAGTGTTTTTCAGAACATTGGAACGTCTCCAATGCACTAAACTGACCCGTGACATCGTGTCGCCTTGCCTTGCGGACGGCATGAAATCTCATTTAGCCTGTGTAGCCCCGCTGTCTGTGTGCCCCCGATTCTGATCAGTGCGCTACCGCCGGAAAAAAGGGCCGGCCGAAATCCCAAATCTAAAAGACACAATCCACAGTAATAAATAAATAAATAAATACGCAACCAATTACAATTTGTTGGAGGGGGATGATTATCCATTGAAAGCTGGCATTTACCGTTTTAACTGCCAAACACGGTCGGCTCTTTCTAATGTGGGCTTTGTTTCCGGGTGGCTGATTTCTCATCATGGGGATGGGATGGGGTGGATGTTTTTTTTGAGCACACTCACACACACAACACACAAATGAATCATTCATTATATGAATCAACTGGTAACATTAGTAGTGCACTAGTAACACCTTAAATACACTTACAACTTAGCATTGCCGGTTGCACAGATAACATTGACAGTGCTTTCTTTCTATTTTTATGTATGGATGGTGGATTTTTAATCTTGCTAAATAGGATTTGATAGTGAAATGATCTTCCCTTTGATGCATTTTTGTCCTTGACCCTGTTGCAGTCAAAGCAGTAGTCAGCATCAGCCCCTCTGATCCAGCAAGTGCTGCACATCTGCATGGAGCAACTGCTTTCTTTCAGCTAACGCCGCTAGCCTAATAAGGCACACAACAGCCCCGGCATATAATAATGCAAACGTAAATTAGATGCAAAGAAGAATAGCTTATCGCTCCTTCTGTCATTAAATATTAAAACTGATATTATTAAGATATTGTACCGTTCTCAATATCCATTTCAAAGGGGGGCTGGAGTTGTATAAAGGGAATGTTTTATTGATGCCATTTAAAGCCTCTCGCTAATGTTTTTTGATTATGGCTCAGGGATAGAAATGAACTCAATAATAATGGCTTGGGCGCCGGAGCCAATGGGAAGCCAGGAGAGCGAGGACTAACCTTTGTCGACGATCATGTGTGTTAACTCCACTAGCCGCTGGCTGCCTTTTCCACTGGAGCTCCAGCTAATTTCATTAAGAAACCGTGGAGGGTGGGGGGGGGGGGGATGAAGGATGGGGATGAAGGATGGGGGATGAAGGATGGGGGATGAAGGATGGGGGATGAAGGATGGGGGATGGAGGATGGGGGATGGTGGATTGTGGATGGTGGTGCTTGTGCGTCCCTCCCTCCACCCATTGTACCTGTGTGGCGCTATCATTACAGACTGGTGTTTCAATGATGCATGGGGTGTGGGGTGTGGGGTGTGGGGTGGGAGGTGTGGGGTGTGGGGTGGGGGGTGTGGGTCCATACACAGCCCTGTATTGGGCCACAGAGCGTAGCCTGCCACCTCACCAAGCCAAAGGAATGGGGAGCGCACGTCAACACCACCCAGTCAACCCCCAGACAGTGAGGGGGGGGGGGAGACAGGGGGGAGAAGGAGGGGGAGGAGGGGGGGTGTGGCGGGTTGTAGGGAGCGACAGCCGCTTCAATGTGTTCTCGTCGGGAACAGGTAATGGAAACAGAAAAGCTATCCACTCTCCTCACTTTAATCTACTTCCCAAGACCCCCCTCTATCAGTCTCTCCTCCATCCCCCCCCCCCCTCCCTCTCCCACCGGGACTAGCAGGTACTACCGCTGGACCGCTGGTAGTACATGCTTTATCTCCCCAGGCCAGATGCTCTCTCTCTCTCTCTCTCTCTCTCTCTCTCTCTCTCTCTCTCTCTCTGTCTCTCTCTCTGCTTCCAGGTTGTAGAGGTGTAGACACCAGCAGAGTGAAGGAGAAGGAGGAGAGAGGTGGAGTTAGGTGGAGTTAACCCCCAAGATGTCCCCAGGAAAGGGAGAGAGGGAGAGAGGGAATGTGTGGTGTCAGCTGCTGGAGGCTGACTCTCACACGTTACCATGGAGGTGTGGATGGGGGCGGAGGGGCTGGGGGGGGTGGGGGGGGGGGAGGTAGTGTCACACTCACTCCATGAGAATTATGGATTTTTGGGAAGCGGTTCGGCAAACTGCAAAAGCTGCCCTTCCTCGTCCAAAGGAAACACGTGGTGTTATTTGTTCCCCGGGCATATTTATATTTTAGATTCTTATTATTCAATTTTTGCGAGTGACATTTGAATATTCAAATGTGGTATTGTTCTTATGATGTTGAGATGTTAATAATTGGACCAAATATGCTCTTCTGCGTATGCTCATGCAAAGTAAGCGGCATGCATGCTTGCACAACAAACATGCAAACATGCAGTACATCCAAGTGCCATATTTCTCGGAATATGGCCAGCGTGTTGAATTATTAAAGGATTAACATTTTAACACCAGTGCAGTCCGTCAATTCGTTCAGGCGTGACCAAATGCACTCCAGCCAATCCTGACGCTCGTCCCTGATCTATACATTCCAGCCCAGAATGCACATATACAGACACACACACACACACACACACACACTCACACACACACACACACACACACACACATACACACACAATGTTTCTTTGTGTGTGTGTGTGTGTGTGTGCGTGATAGAGAGAGACCATGGAAATTAGAAATTACCCTACGGTTATATAGGTATGGCAATTTTCTGAAGTGCTCTCTGAAAGTTACGAGTTGAAAGAAGTTGTATGATTTATAATTGTGTTTTATATCCCTTGTGGGGGAACATGTAAAAAAAGCATAATGTACACATTTCCCTGTAGGCCGCTTATCTACCTTACAGTGAACTCCTCCGTCTGTGTTTCATTCCTAATTCCAAAGTAATGTACGCTCCCGGTAGTATGCCTGTGTGTGTGTGTATGTGTGTGTGTGTGTGTGTGTGTGTGTGTGCGTGTGCGTGTGTGTGTGCATGTGAGAGAGAGAGAGAGAGAGAGAGAGAGAGAGAGAATCAATCTGAGAGCTTCTTCTAGGGAGAGAGGGGGAGAGGGGGACACTCATCGAAAGAGATAGATAGAGAGGGAGAGAGGGGGGGGGGGGGGGGGAGGCATCTGATATAGAGACAGAGAGAGAGAGAAAGAGAGAGAGAGAGAGGGTGAGAGACACTCATCAAGAGAGGGAGAGAGAGAGACAGTGGAGAGGGGGACACGCTGCCCTCTCCCTTCTCGAGTCAACAATGTTAATTAAAGTATGATTAGCACGGTTCCACCAGTCACCGGTGATTAAGCTGAGAAAAACCCGCACGCTCATCCCTTACTGTTCAGATCTCTTCCAGCCTCTGCTCCCTAATTACAGCCCTGCTATGGCGTTAGATTACCGGCGGGCTGAAGGGGGCGTGGCTTCACAGGCACACAGTCGCTCGCAGTGTTGCTGGTGGCGGGCTGCTGTGTTAAAGCACGTTGTCTGTCACACACACACACACACACACACACACACACACACACACACACACACACTGCCCTTTCGCTGTGGCCCGTCCCCGCCATCCAGGACGCCGATTGACATCCAGGACGCGCATTTACACCCTCCACCGCCCGCACACCACCCAGGGCTCTGTGTGCGTGTGTGTGTGTGTGTGTGTGTGTGTGTGTGTGTGTGTGTGTGTGTGTGTGTGTGTGTGTGTGTGTGTGTGTGTGTGTGTGTGTGTGTGTGTGTGTGTGTGTGTGTGTGTGCGTGCGTTTCCTGTGTTTATTGCTTCAGCGCCAGGTAATGGCTTACAGGGTACATGGAGTAACACGGTAATGCACTTTTCCCCTTTTTCGGCGGTTGAAAAGGACACCCTTTTGACACGTGGTACCGGTGTGTGTGTGTGTGTGTGTGTGTGTGTGTGTGTGTGTGTGTGTGTGTGTGTGTGTGTGTGTGTGTGTGTGTGTGTGTGTGTGTGTGTGTGTGTGTGTGTGCGTGTGTCTGTGTGTGTGTGTGTGTGTGTGTGTGTGTGTGTGTGTGTGTGTGTGCGGGTTCTTGCCGTTGACATTTATGGCTTCAGAGTTTCATTCTGTGTGCCGAGTCGTGTGTCATATGTGAAATCATAACCTCACCCCCTCCCAAAGTCCCCCCTTAGGTGTGTCTCCTCTTGAAGGCCAGAGCAGGGAGGCAGGAGGCGGCTGTTCCACAGTTTTGTGTCAGCTCAATGTTTAATTTGATGAAATGGTAGTATTGATTTTCTATCCGATGCATTGACTCATTTGGAAGAACTGAAAGGACATTGATTCAATATTTGAACTGGTTATATATATATATATATATATATACACGATCCCTTAGGGTCTTTTCACGTACAATAACTGTCGGTTTGAAACAATGCATTTCGTAAACAATGCATACATTAGCCTTGCTCAGTTTCTGAGATGCTACAGGGGTGGCCCACAGTTGGATGAGAGGAGTCTCAAAATCGTAGTCTAGCAGTATAAGGCTGCTGGATATTTCCAGACAAAAGGTTCCTGGTTTGAAGCCCAGGAATCAAAGTCTACCTGTACACAGCAAGAAACCTAACCTGTACCGGGTTTATTCGGGGTTCACTGTAAGCATTGCATTTGGGACACATTTGGGATTGTTGTTGATCGAATGCCCTGTTTTAGTGGCGCGTATTAAACAGATGCAGCCCATTGCAGGCAGGGGTGAAGCGAGCTAGCTATCGTCAGGGTTATTTAATACCCTGATCCATGCCTTAGCATCACTGAGCTATAGCTCTGCCTTAATACCCGGGGACGACCTCCTCACCTCTTCATATTACATCCATTCTGCAATAAAGGCCAGTAGACGTTTCCTGTTAATTCTTTATGCTAATAAAACCGTGGCGGATTTGGCCGACACTAACCAGACTTTATTGGTATATATATAAAGCCGTATTTTTTTTATTATTATTGTGTTATAGGTTAAGTAAACAGCGCCCCTCTCTCCCAAACCGAAAGGCCGTGTTTCTGTGTTCAACGGTTATTTACGGGGGCCCCCAAGGGGCCCTCGGGGAATAGGGTTTAGCCTGGGGGGTGAATATTCATTTCGGACACACACCTGAGACTCCAAAGGGTTTTTTTGATGAGCCTACCCCCCACCACACACACACACACACACACACACACACACACACACACACACACACACACACACACACACCCATTCCCATGTGTGTGAGGCCATGCAAAACCTGTATCGACCCACATTGTTTCAGTCTCTCGTTTATGCTATAGTGTGTGTGTGTGTGTGTGTGTGTGTGTGTGTGTGTGTGTGTGTGTGTGTGTGTGTGTGTGTGTGTTTTTGTGAATGTGTGTGTGTGTGTGTGTGTGTTTTTGTGAATGTGTGAGACCCCACCACCGTCAATGTTTTTCCCGCTTCTAGTTGTGTGGAATATAATGAAGGCATTCAGCGCAGATGAAATCCATTTCCCTCCTCGATCAATCTGCCCTAATGTCATCTGTCTCATTCACATCTAACTGCCCAAGACTGTATTAATAATAGCGGCGGCCGTATTGATTTCTTTTTTCGAGCGTGGACGGAGGAGGGGGGGGGGGGGGGGGAGAGTGGGGAGGGGGGGGGAGAAGGGGGGAGGGAGGGGGGTCAGTGGAGGAACGGCCTCTCTGAAACACGGTAGCCTTCACGAAGCAGGGACCCTAAATCAAGTGACATCTCATTAGGGCCGACAGAGCCTCTTAAACTGCTCTTCTATGGGTGTGCACATCGAAAGGGGGGTTGGGGGGGAATGGCCGGGAGCCTATAAAGGTGCACTGCTTCATCTTCTTCTTCTTCTTCTTCTTCTTCTTCTTCTACATGTTGCCTATATGATGTTATTTGTTAAATGAGTCGATAAGAGGCCTCCTTTCAGGAGGCCGTGGGCCGTGTTCACGCTGTTGGAGGGAGTGGCGGTTAGCTAAGAATGCTAGAGGAGCTAAAACATAGATAGATATATATCCACATTGAGTTGAAGTTCTTCAATGGGCCCCTACCAAGTCCATCACACTGCCCATCTCATGCACACACACACACACACACACACACACACACACACACACACTCACACTCACACTCACACACCACACATCACACATATAGATACGTATATAGTATAAAGTATATAGCATACACACATATTTGTACCTGACCATATAGTTTG
>CM050999.1:38796576-38799076 GCA_027704905.1 Muraenolepis orangiensis | reverse complement strand
TGATTGTTGTTGTGATTAAATAAATGTTTTTAACAAATTTGTGAATTTCCTGCAACAAATCATAGGATCTTGATCAGACTTTTGACACATTTTAATCGGGAATGGTCCTATCAAAGAAGGCAGTAAAAATTATGAATGTGTGAATGAGGCTTTAGGGCGGGTCGAGCCAGAGGCTCTGTGAACCAATCAGCTCACTGCGCTGGTGAATACCCAATCAGAGTTCTGGGGGGCGGGTTATCATCATGCAAGGATCTATCTTGTGTCATTCATTAATTCTGCGTTCCAGAAAACTCGTCAATCTACTTTTAATTTAAATTAGATTTGAAACTTGAGTTCCGACCTCAAAGCGTTCCGGGTGCATGACGCCAAACGTAAACAGAAAGCATGGCTGACCGTGACAAGGTGATGTCTTTGGCTCGCGATTAGACAATTTACGTGAATTACTTGCATTACTGGTTTTACTTTATGATAGTATGTCTTATTTTAATTAAATACAGGTAAATATACTTTACACAACAGAACAATTTCCCTCAAATCTCACGCAATTTCAATTGTGTTTGGTTTGTTTAGTAACACAAGCTACTGTGCATGAAACTTCTATTCCAATTTTCAGAATAAATGGATTAATCGCTAAATGTCTATTTTTCATCAAAACAATGCTTCTTCCCCCTCAGATCACAATCAGTTTAAATTCTGTTTTGTTTGCTAAAATTGCCATTACTAATACACTGTCAAAACTGATAGTGAGGCACCTTCCTTCCTCCCCTACTTTTATAACCACCAGCCACCACTGACACCACACACACACATACACACACACACACACACACACACACACACACACCACCACACACACACACACACACACACACACACGCAGCACAGAGTAACATAAAGAGACTAGGAGGAGGACCAGGTCGGTTCCTGCGAGGGTAAAGGAGAGAAGTCCCGGTAATGACAGGCAGGACAGGTGGGGATGAAAGAGGCGTCAGTGTTGGAGCAGGAGGGTCGGAGCACAGCGCACACACCTGACCCAGGGAAGACACTCCGGCCTGAGGGCTTCCTCCGCTGGGATCGGAACCCTCGCCCGCCGTGTGCATAATGTATGTGGGTGTGTTCTCGCGGAGCAGGTCAAGCTTGGAGCTCTGCAGTGGGGGACGGGGGGAAAGGACTCTTTCACGTTCGGCCCACGAGTGGTGTTGTTTTTAAACACCGAGCTCTGCAGCATGCCATGCGTTTCTTTGCGTATTTATTTGTAGTACCCACCTTGTTTTCTCTTTCTCCTTTCGGCTTTCAAGAGCCAGATCTTTAATATTTTTAATATTTCTCCTATACCGTTGTTAAGAAGCACCCACCCCCGCGCTCTGTGCACCTCATTAACATGAAAATTGTAACAATTACAACACCCCCCCCCCCCACACACACACACACACACACACACACACACACACACATAACCACACACACACCCACACACACACATACACACGGAAATCTCCAACAGCCAGATGAGAGAATCTCCAACTTCCAAATAATATTTTTACTTTTAAGGAATAAAGGTAATTGCCAAACACTGAATTCCTCCCTGTTGGGAGGACTGAGAGTGTGTGTGTGTGTGTGTGTGTGTGTGTTTGTTATTTTTCTTTTTCTCCAAAAAAACCCCCTTTAAGGATAATGACAAGCTAGCAGGCGCTGCTGCTCAGCGAGGCCCACGCTCGACGGGGAGCCAATGAGACGAGTGTTGCAGGGAGGTATAATGCTTCCTGCAAGGGCGTCCACCTTTGGTGGCTGCTAGGCAGGCCCCGATGGTGGCACAATAGCCCTGCCACTTAGGATAACCACCCGCCATTTACCCGAAAACACAGCTCTCGCACTCCCCCCTGCTCCCTCCCTCCCTCCCTCCCTCCCTCCCTCCCTCCCTCCCTCCTCCTCTCCCTCCCTCTCTCTCTCTCTCTCTCTCTCTCTCTCTCTCTCTCTCTCTCTCTCTCTCTCTCTCTCTCTCTCTCTCTCTCTCTCTCTCTCTCGCTGCATAATTGCTGTGTTTGCGTCCACGTCAGCTTGTCTCTCTCCGTCTCGGCGGTGGCAGGTTGTCACGTCCACGGCCTGATGGGCCACCGCTGGGCCTAACTACGGCTCCGTGGATCTCTGTCGCGCGGGCGCTCGCACAAATAAGTGTTTATCCTTCAGTCGAAACCCGGGGGGCACCCCGCAGAGTGGAGGAGACACAGACAGGCAGGCAGGTGTGTGGGGGTGTTGTTGTTGTTTGTTGTGGTTACGTGTCCACCCAGACCTGCTTGGTTCCTGTCCACAATAGAGGGGGTGTGGTTGGAGGGGTGGAGGGCTTCTGCTGCTGCTCCTGTTCATTTTCATATCTTATTATTTCTCTCTGAAAAATTCAGTGACTCGGAAAAGAAGGCAGGTTATTGAAAAGGGAATGGAGAAACGACATTGGCGACATCTGGCTCTCAACAACAGAGGAGGATGCCCCGGGATTTGACGT
>CM050999.1:38789076-38791576 GCA_027704905.1 Muraenolepis orangiensis | reverse complement strand
CCAGGTTCGATTCTATGATTCTGTTCTGTCTGAACTAATAGGTTTGTTGTCTGGAAACCCACTATTTCCTGTGTTTCCTGTATTCTTCCATTGTCCTGCCTCAGCACTGCTCCTGAGACTGGGACGGGTTGAATGCACAGACGCAGAGAAACAAATGTCACCGTCTTGTGTACATTCAAAAAGATGTAGATGTAGATGAGATGACATGTGGATTTCTCTGTGTTCTGACCTTAGGTCCTATACCTACATGTGGGTTTCCTGTACTGTGACATGGTGCCACTTACATTGTCCTACTTTGAAAACACATTAGGCTAATTGCAGATCGTTAATTGCATTTGCCCGGCATGTGTATATACGATATGCATTTGTGTGTGATTCTGTGTTGAACCAGTAGCAAATTGAACACACGCTTAGCCCATATACAGTGAACAGGGCTAGAGGCTCACACGCTTAGCCCATATACAGTGAACAGGGCTAGAGGCTCCCACGCTTAGCCCATATACAGTGAACAGGGCTAGAGGCTCCCACGCTTAGCCCATATACAGTGAACAGGGCTAGAGGCTCCCACGCTTAGCCCATATACAGTGAACAGGGCTAGAGGCTCCCACGCTTAGCCCAGAACAGGAACACGTGGATGAGGAGAAGATGGGTGAACGGATGACTTAAACGGACACATTGAGTTCTCTACACAGAAAGAATGATACCGTATTGCGTACGCGTACCTCAGTGTTATGCTATTGTCTGCTTCAACTAATGTACTCCTTGTAAGTCGCTTTGGATAAAAGCGTCTGCCAAATGCCCTAAATGTGAATGTAAATGTAATGTGTTGTTTTGATGCATTACTGCGTTCATCCAGTAGAGGGCATATTTTGTCAGCCATTAAAAATGTAGGTTTTCAATGGAAAGAGAACGCAAGTAGAGTAGTAGTAGAGAGAGAGAGAGAGAGGACGAGAGAGATGCATAGGGAGAGAGAGAGAGAGAGAGAGAGAGAGAGAGAGAGAGAGAGAGAGAGAGAGAGAGAGAGAGAGAGAGAGAGAGAGAGAGAGAGAGAGAGGGGAAGGGATACAGGAGGAGAGGTATACAGGAGGAGAGAGAGAGAGAGAGAGAGAGAGAGAGAGAGAGAGAGAGAGAGAGAGAGAGAGAGAGAGAGAGAGAGAGAGAGAGGAGGAGGGGGGGGGGGGGGTGGCCATGGCGCAGATAGAGTTTATGGTGCGAGGCTAACACCTGCTTAATGTGTTCGAAAAACATTGCAACGTTTTCATTCCCCCATGTTACCCGCTGTATCGCTTTCGCAGACACTCGACGCTTCGGTGTATATTTACCCCCTGTTCCAGGTCAGCCCTCTCTCTGTTTATTTTGTGTGGACGCCACCAAGTAGAAAAAAAGTGAGTGTGTGTGTGTGTATTCTAAAGGCAACGCGAGGAAGCAAACAGAGAGAGCACAGTTGTAGGGAAGGTGAAGCAGACAGGCCAGATTTATCTCTCGCTCTTGAAGTCTGAACTTTCTTTTCCGGAGACGTCACTTTTTACGGCGAGACGGTAAATCAGCGGGTGCTATCACCTGGACGTGTGCTGTGTGCTGCCGGGAATATGAGAAGCGCGGCAATATCACACGCACACACACACACACACACACACACACACACACACACACACACACACACACACTTTATGACCCCCCCCCCCCCCCTACTATGGGACCCTTGGGAGGGGAGCTCGGAGACAGGGTTACACTGCCCAGAGCAAGACCAGGAACCATAGCCCTCTCTCCCTTATGGCGTGGGCTGCACACACACACACACACACACACACACACACACACACACACATTCTCTCACACACACACACACACTCACACACACACACACACACACACACACACACACACACACACACACACACACCTCTGAACCTGCGTACATTCACACAGCTATAGAGAGCTGTAAAACGTGGCGTATAGGCACCAGCCCCGGGGTTTGCTTTTCTTTTTCTCTTTTTAATAACGCGTGGAAAGGGTGTGAAAGGATGGAAATGGACGTCACTTAGCGGGAGTTCACGGCATCCGGCGTGCGCGGCCTCCCGTCCTCGGAGCCGCTCTCGGCTGAGATATACAGTATAGGAAGGAGGTTATTTGTGTGGGCGGTGTGGGAAACGGCTTTTAGTACGGCTGGAATGTCTGAGGTGTTGACATCGCTGTGAAATAACTCAAATGTGTCCTACACAGGCACACGCACACGTACACACGCACGCACGTGCACGCACACACATGTACACACATGTACACACATGTACACACACTCACTCACTCACTCACTCACTCACTCACTCACTCACTCACTCACTCACTCACTCACTCACTCACTCACTCACACACACACACACACTCACATGCACACATGTGATGGGGTGTTCAATGTAACCGTGGACATTATTTTTATAGCATATCTATGGCTTGAGGTACATTTTTGTTTAAGAAACAGCTTTGTGTTTGAATCACCAAA
>CM050999.1:38769076-38774076 GCA_027704905.1 Muraenolepis orangiensis | reverse complement strand
TGCAGCGCAACATATTGAATACCAATGTTTATGTTTCCCTCTCACAAAAGGACGTTGTAATGAGCCCGCGGTTAAAATTGATCAGGTCCTCCCGAGGAGGGAACCAAGGTTACGATACACATGATACAGCATCTTTCTCCAACAGAACAGTGTTTGTTGGGAGTGAGTCAGACTTAAAGTTGGTATTTTCTCAGGAGATCAGCTTAACACATCCGTGACCTTGTCCACGTGCGCGACCCCTCTCTGGGGATCCGCGCATCGACCGGGGGAAGATTCGGCGGAAGTTTTTTCGCCGAAGAACTTTTACTTTGACACCGCAGATTGAGAGCGCTGAACCCATTTCCTGCCCCCCCCCCCCCCCCCCCCCTTTTTCCTCTGGCAGCAGGAGACAACAGATGTTCACTAATACCGGGACCCACAAAAAATGAGAACATCACAGGCTACAGGGGGGAAAACACATTTCAATATTGAGATTCATTTGTTTCGCTTTCCAACCCTGACTGTGAAGGTGAAGATCGCGTGGCGGACGACTACGACGTTAATGTATTTACGTTTTTTTCCCAGTTTCTTTTCTTATGATTAGAGAACGTTCACAGCAAGCCGAGCGGTGTAACAGACAGCAAGGTGGTGAAGGGGGAGGACGTGGGACTGGAGGTGAAGGGGGAGGAGGAGGAGGAGGAGGGGGAGGAGGAGGAGGAGGGAGGGAGGAGGAGGAGGAGGGAGGAGCAGGAAGAGGAGGAGGAGGAGGAGGAGGAGGGGGAGCAGGATGAGGAGGAGGAGGAGGAGGAGCAGGAAGAGGAGGAGGAGGCGGGGGAGCAGGAAGAGGAGGAGGAGGAGGAGGAGGAGGAGGAGGGGGAGGAGGAGGAGGAGGAGGGAGGAGGAGGAGGGGGAGCAGGAAGAGGAGGAGGAGGAGGAGGAGGAGGAGGAGGAGGAGGAGGGGGAGGGGGAGGGGGAGGAGAAGGAGCAGCTTGGGGGTCTGGGCTCCTTTCCAGCGCGGAGCGTAGCGTGGCTGAGAGAGTAATGAACCGTGTGCTCAGAGGAGCAATCTCGTCCAAGCTGCAGCGTAGAAACAGACCCTTAGTAGCAAACAAAAGCCACGTTTTTATAACCCTGCTCGGGCACTTGGAAGAATTAACATAGAATGTGTTCATGAGGCAGAAAGGCGCTTTAAGTATCTCATCTTCTGCTTTATTATGAATTCTGAATGTTGTCTATAACTTTGTGAAAGACATTTTTGGCTTCAGCTATTTTACTACTACAGGCCCTCAAAACCCACCTCTTCACAACTGCTTTCTCCTGCTAACCTCCTCTCATCTCGTCATCATCATCATCATCATCATCATCATCATCATCATCATCTTCACCATCATCACCTTTATCCCCCCCCTCCATCCACTTGGTTTTGTTTTGTTTTGATTTGTTGATTAGTTTTAATTAATTTAACAGCCTAGTTTTGTTCCCACCCCGTCTTTGAGTATTTTGAAAAAAGCACCATAGAATGTATTAGAATGTACAAAATGTATTGTTATTTATTATTATTACTATTTACACTTTTATCCAAAGTGGATGCAGGGGTTGGAACCCAGAACCCCAACATAAAAGATCCTCCCTCTCCCTGATCTAAGCATATAACCAAAGAAACCATTCTTTATATACCATTATATTATATACTTCTTGGGAATACAGTATCTTCGTACGAAATGGCTGTAGAAATGGCTTAACCTGAGATAAAGATGATCTCATATGAGATGAGAAGAGGGAGGAACCGGCTCACCTCAGGCTATGGCTCACATGAGTGGGGAACACTCCACACGTGACAATGACATATTCATACGATATATATATATAAAGTTCTCCACTGTAGCAAAAGACAGAGACAATTGGGTCAGTGAAGGGAAGAATAATTGCGGAGAAACGTGGCAACCTAGGGGAGAAAAAAAATGTGATTAACCAGAGCAGGTGAGACAGTGAGTAATGGCGAACGGGGGAAGCCCTTTCTCCCACCCAACCCAAAACCATCTCCGACAAAACTCTCCTCAAAACGCTTTGGATTCCCCCCCCCCCCCCCCCCCCCCCTTGGTGAATAATTTAAATACAAAACCATCCTCGGGGATGAGCGGCTAGAGCCGTGTCTCCGCCCCCGTGTCGGTCCTCTTTGTCATTGGGGCTTGACGTGGCCGACCGTCTAAGGCTGCTTTGTGGTCGCAATTACACAGGAATTCCTCCTGATGAGAGAGGCTGTCTGCTGTTGTGATTGCAGCCCCCCCCCCCCCCCCCCGTGCGGAACGTACAGTAGGGGTGAAGGCTCCGCCCTTTTCTTTGTTTGTTTGTTTGTTTGTTTGTTTGGTTCCCCCCCCCCCCCCGACTCTTCTTCCCCGAGTCTTCTTACATGCTTTATTTTTTTAAGGTGGAACGACTGGGTTTTTTTATTACCTC
This sequence comes from Muraenolepis orangiensis, assembly GCA_027704905.1. Lineage (NCBI taxonomy): Eukaryota > Metazoa > Chordata > Actinopteri > Gadiformes > Muraenolepididae > Muraenolepis > Muraenolepis orangiensis. The sequence continues at coordinate 38,771,640 of CM050999.1, read as the reverse complement.
CAATGACTCGTACTGTTCCCCTGGGGTGGGGGGTGGGGGTGTGGGGGGGGGGGGGGAGGAGGGAGGGAGGGGGGGGGGGTGGTTTTATTGAAGGGCAGCCCTGCCAGCGTGGAGTTACTGTGTTTTCACGCTCTTTAAAGCTGTTAATTCCGCCAGCCAACCTTAAAGCCACACCTTGTGTTGACTCGTGTGCTTTAATGCATCAGGGATCCCCGGGGGGGGGGGGGGGGGGCTTTGGGCTATAACCGTGAAATAGTTAAGACTTTAAATGTGATAACGGTCGCTGTTGAAGGCGACTGCAGCGGCACCCTATCTGTATCAAAGCGCAGACAGGTGACTCGGATTTACGAACGAGCATTGGTAAATGGTCAATGGACCGCATTTCTATGGCGCTTTTCTAACCAGTGCGGTCACTCAAAGCGCTTCCCAGGTCGAGCCCATCACACTCACCCATTCAGAATGGCTGGCTTACAATACATTCAACAACGCACCCAGAATTCACATTTAACATTTAAAGATACAACTCCCAAAAAGGATTGAAAAGTACAGCAGGCTAAATCATGTCAGTGTTACTCTGTGAATACATCCCCCATTGAGCGCTGAGCAGCATAGCATACGACTGCCAATCGCCTCCACTGGTTATTGGCTCCTTCAGTGGGTTTTAAAGGTCCCATGGAAGGTCAAATACTACTTGTTAAAAGACAAAAAGGGCGGAACCTTTCAGGCAAACAAAGTTGAGGTCACAGGCCTTTAAAGGTCTGAACCAACACTGTTTGGGGGTTTCTCTCTGGCCTGGCGTCCCTGGACTCCTATCAGTCAGTCGAGGGAGGAGAGATAGCTGGGGGCTAACGTGGGGCCCGGCAGGCTACTGCAAGAGCTCTACTAATGATGTCTGTTGGTGCGGGTCTGACCAGGAGTAGGAGGATGAGGAGGAGGAGGAAGGAGGGCAGTGTCCTCACAGATAAGAGAGGTTGGTTAAGAGGGGAGATGCTTGAGAAGGCTCTCTCTCTCCCCCTTCCTTTCTTTCTCTCTCCCCTTTCACGCCTCCTCTCTCTGGCTCTCTCTCTGACTCTCTCTCTCTCTCTCTGTCTTCCTTTCCCTCTGTCTTTTTGTTCTCTCTCTCTGTCTCTCTCTCTCTCTCTCTCTCTCTCTCTCTCTCTCTCTCTCTCTCTCTCTCTCTCTCTCTCTCTCTCTCTCTCTCTCTCTCTCTCTCTCTCTCTCTCTCTCTCTCTCTCTCTCTGTCTCTCTCTCTCTCTCTCTGTGAGAGAATCTGTGACTCATCACATCCAAAGTATTCTCTTCCAGCTCATTAGCGGCAGTCAGCCTTGGCGTCTGAGTGTGAGTAAAACTGTTTACCGAGCCCTGTCATGGCAGCGCCCAGCACCCTCTTATCCACACAAGGCCGTCCAGGACGGCCGTGGGCGGACAGACGGGAGGAGGTTTTACAAGAGGCAGATTAAGAGGCTGTGCTCCGGAGAAGCTGTGCTCCCGCTAATGAGCTTGCGTCGCACGAGATGGAGAAGGAGTTTTCTCTTTCTAGCCTAGTTAAAGAGATGATTGACCAAGAAGAACAGTTATATAAATATGAATGAATGGACACGCGAACGGACAAACCGATGAGAACATTCATTCATTAATTAACCAACACCCAAGTTCATTCATTCAATTACAAATGAATGACATTTTTGTTATTTTTTGTTGTTGTGTTTTTCTTATACAGTACATCAACACATCAGAGAGAGAGAGAGAGAGAGAGAGAGAGAGAGAGAGAGAGAGAGAGAGAGAGAGAGAGAGAGAGAGAGAGAGAGAGAGAGAGAGAGAGAGAGAGAGAGGAGAGAGAGAGAGGAGGAGAGAGAGAGAGAGACCATTAGTGAACCTGAACTCGTGTTCCTCCTTAAGGTCTATTTTTAGACCCGTGAATATCCCCAGCGGACCGTAAAACCTGCAGCTGCTGTGGAATGTCTCCTCTCACCTGCTTCGAGCACGCCCCACCTGGGGAACACAAACACATTAAAAGTCCTGGACACAAAGTCCACCAGATCTCCACCACCCACCCAGCCAGCCTGAGCCTGAGCAGGCAAAAAGGTGAACTGAACTCGAGTATTGGTCGAAAGCCAAAGTGACAAGAAGGAATGCGTCTCCCTGGCTGTCCTCAGGACAGCTGTGCGTTGCTGGAGAACTACTTGTGTGTTGCTCTCTGGGCCGGGACGGGGTTCTCCCATGACGCCTTGTGAGCGGATCCAGCCTACCTTCGGGGAAATTCTTCTGAAGTCAGGTGTGAATTATTGGCCCATTCCCCGCGTCATTACGGGGGGAACCAGGGGGAGAGCCGGGGGGCGATAAAACCTCCGGCCCCTTCCCGTCCCCTCCCTCTGGCTTGGATGTACAGGTGTACAACAGCTCCCAGAACCCAAACCGCCGGGGCCTACCAGGGGCCCCCTCCACCCCCCATAAAGGCCTCAGAACATTTAGCGGTCCGGGGAAGCCCGGTGTTCTTTATGGAAGAGTGATCTGTGTACACACCAGAGATCCCAGACAGGAGGAGCGAAGGGAGCGTCTGCTTC
>CM050999.1:38741576-38764076 GCA_027704905.1 Muraenolepis orangiensis | reverse complement strand
GAACATCTATTAGGGGTGAAAACCTCTAATATTTGATGATTAATCATCGTTTGCTGAGATATGATTTGATTTTGCAGCCCATGATCGATTTATATTATGACGCAACCACATATTCCAATGAAAGTTTCAACACAAAAGAGTCACAAAGGAACACGACCAGCGAGGGAGCTTGAGAGTGAGAGTCTCATTTTACAAACACCAATTCTAAGAAAGACACTAAAGATAAGAAAAAAAACATACACAAATGATTTATTAACGATATTTGTGTGCCCTGCATTGATTGATTTCATCGGATCATCGTTCGTTTCCCTCAGAGTCTCTACACCGTTCTGGATCGATGTATTGATTGCACTATCTAGGGTACTACCCCCCCCCCCCCCCCCCCCCCACCCCCACCTCGTGCTGCTCTAGAGAGGAGCCCCAGCGGTCACGGCCTCCGAGGCCCCCAGCCAGGGGCCCCATCATCACGTCAGGTCGGGGTGATGCTGTTACGATGAGTGCGATCCGATCGGCCCCGGCCGGACGAGGCTAATGACTCTCGTGAACGCATCCCCCCCCCCCCCTAGTTCCCAAACGCCGTCTCTCTCTCTCTCTCTCTCTCTCTCTCTCTCTCTCTCTCTCCTCTCTCTCTCTCTCTCTCTCTCTCTCTCTCTCTCTCTCTCTCTCTCTCTCTCTCTCTCTCTGCGCGCGCATGCACGCTGTGGTCAGGTGGTGGCTGATGCACATAATGGACAATTATCCGATTGATTCGTCTCCTTTTGATTTAATTATTAATACACAATTTCACAACAAGGCTGACAGTAATTGAGCTGGGATTTGTTTAGGGTGATACAAATGATCCGGTCCGGCATATGGCAGTAGGCATATGTTTTCATTACGGAGCGCCGTGCGGGTGTGTATGATGTTTACCATCCGTTACCCGCTTCCTTCTGTGTCTCCGTACCAGGCATGATGAATTGTCCTTTTTATACGTGTCGTAATGGTTATAGATATTTCCCTTCTAAATACGACTACCATACGACTTGGCATCCGTGTGCCTCGGTGTACTCTCCAAAAACACACTCCGGTCTTTGTTGTTCACACACACACACCTATACACACAGATGTTCCTCGTTTGTGGAATTAAAGTAAAACATATAAAAGAGAATTGGACATGAAGCAAACCCACACACGGTGTTTGTTCAGTTAGCGGTTAGCGAACAATGGCATTTAAGGTTGGCCAAACTGTTTTGGATTACCGTGTGGGATTGTTTTTTTGTGGTTGGTCCTCCTCCTCCTTCATGAGAGCGAAGGATACGTTCACAAGATCTATGAAGTCCTGGCTAAAGGCTTACTAGCCTGGTCTCTATGGTATATATATAATAGGTGCTTTTTATAAAGCTTTACAAGTCATGCCTCACATTCACCCATTCATCCACACATTCAACCACCGAGGGCGGAGTCAGCCATGCAAGGAGACAGCCAGCACGTCAGGAGCAGTTAGGGTTAGGGTCTCTTCCTCGACAGTCTTTGCTAGGAGGAGCCGGGGGATCGTACTAGCAACCTTCAGGTTGTGAGGCGACCGCTCTACCTCCTGAGCTATACTGCCACCGTCTATGTAATCAACACTATGTAGTCAACACAGCCCCCATTTAAAATAAATCCATTTTCATGTGCAAGATTTGTAGAATCCTAGCGAGCGGAGATCTATATATATATATATATATATATATATATATATATATATATATATAATATACGGTATATATACTGTATATATACTGTATCAATTCAGTGACAGAGCAGCCAATGAAGAGCTGCGGAGAGGCAATCCAAAGCAGAATGATATTCTATTCTTTATCTTTTTCTCCCATCATTGAATCAATTCATTTGATTGTTTTCGTTTGAAGAGGGTGTGTGTGTGTGTGTGTATTCACATTTGTTTGGCTACTGCTCTGGTGTGTGTGTGTGTGTGTGTGCGTGTGTGTGTGTGTGTGTGTGTGTGTGTGTGTGTGTGTGTGTGTGTGTGTGTGTGTGTGTGTGTATGAATGTGTGCCCGTGTGTGTGTGTGTGTGTGTGTGTGTGTGTGTGTGTGTGTGTGTGTGTGTGTGTGTGTGTGTGTGTGTGTATGAATGTGTGCCCGTGTGTGTGTGTGTGTGTGTGTGTGTGTGTGTGTGTGTGTGTGTGTGTGTGTGTGTGTGTGTGTGTGTGTGTGTGTGTGTGTGTGTGTGCTTGTGTATGAATGTGTGTGTGTGTGTGTGTGCGTGTGTGTGTGTGTGTGTGTGCGTGTGTGTGTGTGTGTGTGTGTGTGTGTGTGTGTGTGTGTGTGTGTGTGTGTGTGTGTGTGCTTGTGTATGAATGGGTGTGTGTGCATACCTTTTTGTTTTGCTACTGCTCTGGTGTGTGTATGTGTGTGATTGTGTATGAATTTGTGCTTGTGTGTGTGTGTGCGCATACATATTTATTTTGCCACTGCTCTGGGGTGTGTGTATAGGAAGTATAGGAAACGCCACACAAGAGAACGGTGGCGGGCCAGTCAAATCATTATTGTTGAGTTTCCCCCCCCCACCCCATGCATGTGTGCGAGCATGCACACGCAGGCACCAGGCACACGCTCACACACATACCTGACTGCGCTATATATATAAAGACGGGGGGGCCGTCCTAAAATAGGATGGTCACTATGATATTTTGTTTTGTGGCTTTCTCGCTGTATGTACTCGCTTTGCTGTGTCGTCTGTTAATGTGGTTGTGTCAAAAAGACAGTAGGACTCTTATCTGTTTCTCTTTATTTCTCTCTTTTATTTCTATCATCATCTATCATCTAACTCATCTTTTGTGTCTATGTTCCATAACACACATATGCCTACATTATGATGTAACCGCATAGTTATGTGCAACATTTCCCCCACAAATGTCATGCTAAATTAATGTTTGTATGTCTGCATGAGTCTTCTTGTCTCTGTATTCCTCACTCACTGGGGTGATGATACAATGTCCGATTCCACTGCTGGAGAGAGAGAGAGAGAGAGAGAGAGATCCGTGTTCCTTCTGAAGAGATCACGTTGTATGACCATTCAGATCATGACGTCTGTCGCCGCTAGGGGGAGCTCGCAGCTCATAGCTCCTTTATTTATTTATTTATTTGTTTATTTTTGATCAACTGGTAACGATATAGAAGTGAAACAGTTCGCTGGCAGTAGCGCGCGGACCACCAACACGCACGTCTCTTATTCTCTCCGCATCAGAATTATTTAGATGCCGACCGAGGCTCCACAGACAGTCACAGACATGCAGAGCATCCCGAGACCGAGGCTATAGAGACCGAGGCAATAGAGACCGAGGCTATAGAGACCGGCCAACTAACTAATGTCGAGTCCTTCCCCAATTGTAGCACTATGATACCTTTATCATTTGTAAGCCCTTCTACATTGCCTGACAGTATTCAGCAGGCCTATGCTGTCTATCCACAGCCTACCCACCCCCCCCCCCCCCCCCACACACACACACACACACACACACACACACACACACACACACACACACACACACACACACACACACACGCACTAAAGGACTCTGCATCCTTAACATGAAATGGGACGCAGATTTCGTTTCTTATCTCAACATTCATCTTGCATCTTAGCTCAACGGTTTTTTTTTACACTGCTGGCCAACACACACACACGCACACACACGCACACGCACACGCACGCACACGCGCACACACTTCACGAGAAATAATTGTATGTAATAATGATGTTTATTTGTTTTCTTCTAAATGTAATGGTAATAGTAATGTTGCCTAATCAAATATGGCCTATACTTGCACACAAATACGAATAGGAATCTAAACTATGATGTGACATATTGACATAAGTGCAATGCGTTCTTATATCATCGCTTGTAGGCTATATGGAAAGGTTGGCAATCTTTAACACTTTGAACACAACAGGTTTACACCATGGGATTCAGACTGAGCTTCAGCAACGATACACTCTCTCTCTCTCTCTCTCTCTCTCTCTCTCCTCTCTCTCTCTCTCTCTCTCTCTCTCTCTCTCTCTCTCTCTCTCTCTCTCTCTCTCTCTCTCTCTCTCTCTCTCTCTCGTTCTCGCGACGTACGTCCCCTGCTCCGCTCTCTCTCGTTCTCTCCTCCCTTCCCCACAGCAGCTCTCCTCCTCCTCCTCCTCCTCCTCCTCCTCCTCCTCCTCCTCCTCCTCCTCCTCCTCCTCCTCCTCCTCCTCCTCCTCCTCCTCCTCCTCCTCCTGACGCACTGCTCTCTCTCTCTCTCTGCAGTGTGCGCGATCAGTCAGTCGGAGCTGCGGCTGTGGTGCCGAGTGAGCGTAAGACCCAATGTGGACTCCCAGTGTCGCAGCTAGTGCGCCCCTAGTGGCAGAGCTGTAGGAACAGCAAGAGAGGGGGAGATGTTCGTTCAACTGACTGACTGACTTGACTTGCACTGGAATTGACGGGGTTCGGAGCGGCGTGCTTGTGTTTTAGTGGTGTTGTGCGTGTTTTTGAGTGACTTTTTTAAATTAGATTTTATTTTATTCCGCATGGATCACGAAGGACTTGAAATTCGTGACCTCACACCTATTTAATCTGGGGGAGAGACGGGGATTTTTTTTTCGAGGTGCTTTTTTTTGGAGAACCACCTCAAGGTGTCTCCAGAAGAACATCCCGAGGAACCGATCGGGAAGCAAAGCGCACGTTTCCTCCCTTCTCTGTTGCGTGTGGACGGGATCTGGAGTCTTGGTGGTTTCGTTTTTGTTGGGGGGTTTGTGTGTGTTGGTGGAAACCCGTCCTGAACTAAAGAGAGAGAGCGAAGAGAGGAGGAGGAAAAGAGCTTCAACTCGAAGTTGTGTTTCAGACATTTGTTTCACATTTTGGGGTGTGTGTGTGTGAGAGACTAGTGGAGATATGTCTCCAACCCCCCAGAGCTCCGGGTAACCTATACTACTCTATGATGATGATGATGGATCCTCTTATTTCGTGGACATTGAGACTGGCTCCAGTCAGTTACTACTAAAAAAAAAAAGGGGGGTCTATTTCCAACTTTATTTCCAACAAAAGTGAGGACTAGGTGTGTCTCTTTTACTGTGGATGTTTGATGTGCCAGTATGGGTCCGCTGGCGCTGATCCTGGTTGGCGGATTACTGTATTTTCAAGTTAATGGTAAGTTGTCTATACTTCAATTCAGACGCACTATATACGAATCTATATCTCTGTGTTATACACCGCAGGTCGATCAATGATCATTTGCTTTGATTCCATTCATTCCATTTTTAACACACCACACAACCACACAATTGGCCTAATTATAATTCAAAACATAATAAATATAGTTCTATAATATAAGTTTGAGTATAAGTATTACTGTGTTTTATTATCATTGTTATTATTATTAGTAATATTATTATTATTATTATTATTATTATTATTATTCACATTCATAATAAATCGGAGTCATTTATTCCCCCCCCCCCCCCATTGAAATAGGCTTATCTACTCTTATAGCCAAATCATGGCCCATTCACCCCCCCCCCCCCCAAGTGATAGAATGGCTCACTGAGGACATTATGAAGCCAACAGACCTCTATGGCCGTAACCTGCTCATTCAGATAAGATCCACTCAGTGCAATTATGGTGCTGCTTAAACGGGGCGAGAGAGTAACTTAACGGTGGGACCACACCACCCACCACCACCACCACCAGCAGATCCGGTGGGTTGGGTTCTCTCTCTTTGCCTGATGGCAGGGTGGGGTGGGGTGGGGTGGGGTGAACCACCACCACCAGTAGTAGTACCTAATGTTGTTGCGTTGGCACAATACTAAGCCACAGTATAGCTCCCCGTGGAGTAATGTTCAATAAATGTGCGTGGGCTAGAAAAACCGATCACTGTTTGGGGGAAATGAGTGTGTGTGTGTGTGTGTGTGTGTGTGTGTGTGTGTGTGTGTGTGTGTGTGTGTGTGTGTGTGTGTGTGTGTGTGTGTGTGCGTGTGTCTTCAAACACATTTTCTGTGGTGCTAATTTAACAAGATGGGTATTCCCCCCCCAGCCTGTTCATGCCTTTATGCCCAGCAGCCACTGCAACAAGGAGCTTTTTTTTTTTTTTTAAGCAGCAGAAAATGCTTTGAGCTTCTAAGGCGTGTGGTTTTTGTAGCACATTGTAATCAGTCCTCCAAAACTTGAAACACTTAACCACCACCACCACCACCACCCGTCTCCAACCCTCACTCACTATCGCACTCACCCACCCACCCACCCACCCAAACACATCACTACCACCACCACCCGTCTCCAACCCTCACTCACTCACTCCTCCACCCACCCACCCACCCAAACACACCACCACCACCACCACCACCCATTTGTTAGATTCATCTTTAATAATAATAAGAATAATGATAATAATAATAATTATGCTTGGTGGTTGGCCCGAGAGCGCTCCTACTGTTAAAATCGGCTACAGCCGGGGACAAGGCTAATGACAGAGCCACTGCTGCTGGCCCCTCCGCGTCATCCTCCTCCACTCCAGTGTAGCCTCCGGTGCAAAGTCAGCCCTCCTCTCCCCCTCGCTCTATGGGGCTTCCTGGGAGACTCGTCGTGGCTCCGCCAGGCCTGATGCCTCAATGGAGGAAATAAGGAAAGGGCATCAGCTGCAGAATACATGTGATGACTCGCGTCTATTGTATTGGCGACACACACACACACAGACACACACACACACACACACACACACACACACACACACACACACACACACACACACACACACACACACACACACAGATAGACACACACAGACAGACAGACAGACAGACAGACAGACAGACAGACATACAGACAGACACACAGACAGACACACAGACAGACACAGACAGACAGACAGACAGACAGACAGACACACACACACACACACACACACACACACAAAGACAGACACACACACACAGACACAGACATACGCCGACACACACACACACACACACACACACACACACACACACACACACACACACACACACACACACACACACACACACACAGTCTGATAGGGGGACAGTTCATTAATTTAGGTTGGTTGGTCCAATGTTTGGTCTGCTGGAGTAATTGGGATGAGGGACATTTTAGCGTTAAAGAAGGGTCGTTTTGTATTTCGTACCCCAAACAATAACTATTGTAAGGGCATACTTACGTAGCGTCATATCAACCCGTAGCTTGGAAGCTGCAGTTTGTCGTTATGTTGGTTTTTTTGTTGTTTTTTTTGCGTCGAAAAATAACTTTTGTTGGTTGTATGTTTTTATGTTATTTTATTTGTGCACATTTGCAGTTGTCATTCAAAGAAAAAAAATGTATTCAGCAGATTTTGTTTTGGTCATTTCAGTTCAGCTTTATGCTCAGGCTTTTGGTTTCCAAGGCTATTTCAATTATTTTCTCTTTCTGCTCTACATGCGTCCATTTGCAAAAAATTCCAGCCACCTTTCGGGGTCTGTTGGAAAATAGGCTCCCATTCTCCTCTTTATCTCTTTCTCTTTTTGTTGTTGTGGTTGCGTCTCTCTGCTTTCCCTGTGATTTCCTGCTCAGCCAAATCCACTGGTTGCTAAGCGCTGCCTGATGGCATGGCTGGATGGTCAGGGGGTGGGGGGAGGGGGTGGGGTAGAAGGTGAGGAGGGAGGAGGGAGGAGGGGGGGGGGGGTGTGCACATCTCTTCCCCCCCCCCCCCCCCCCCGAAAAGCAGTGCATCTCTCACCCTAATCATTTCCTCGTCACTCCACCACCACCACCACCACCACCCGTCCCCATCCATGTAGATTCCCCCCCTCCAGCCCTCGATCCTTTCAGAGCTATAATCGGGGGGTCCTTGGAGAGGGAGGAGCACCCTCTCCAAGAGTCCACTTAGGCGGACAAAAAAAAAATACCCTCCCCCTCCCTCCACCTCCACCCCCGAAGAAGGCTCCGTCCGGAGTTTGTATTCACCGCCCGGCTACCGGTGGCGAACAATGAGCCGCCGTGTGAATGCTGTCGGGTTAGTGTTGAGGGTGCTGTGATTAATAACACTGGGAGGGAGAGAGGGGGACAGAGAGAGACAGAGAGGGACAGAGAGAGACAGAGAGAGACAGAGAGGGACAGAGAGAGACAGAGAGACAGAGAGAGACAGAGAGACAGAGAGGGACAGAGAGAGACAGAGAGGGACAGAGAGAGACAGAGAGAGACAGAGAGGGACAGAGAGAGACAGAGAGAGACAGAGAGAGACAGAGAGGGACAGAGAGGGACAGAGAGGGACAGAGAGACAGAGAGGGACAGAGAGGGACAGAGAGAGACAGAGAGGGACAGAGAGAGAGACAGAGAGGGACAGAGAGGGACAGAGAGAGACAGAGAGAGACAGAGAGAGACAGAGAGAGACAGAGAGGGACAGAGAGGGACAGAGAGAGACAGAGAGGGACAGAGAGACAGAGAGAGAGACAGAGAGAGACAGAGAGGGACAGAGAGAGACAGAGAGAGAGACAGAGAGAGACAGAGAGGGACAGAGAGACAGAGAGGGACAGAGAGAGACAGAGAGAGAGACAGAGAGGGACAGAGAGAGACAGAGAGAGAGACAGAGAGAGACAGAGAGGGACAGAGAGACAGAGAGGGACAGAGAGAGACAGAGAGAGACAGAGAGGGACAGAGAGAGACAGAGAGAGACAGAGAGAGACAGAGAGGGACATAGAGACAGAGAGAGAGACAGAGAGGGACAGAGAGGGACAGAGAGAGACAGAGAGGGACATAGAGACAGAGAGGGACAGAGAGAGAGACAGAGAGAGACAGAGAGAGACAGAGAGACACAGAGAGGAGGACAGAGAGGGACAGACAGCGACAGAGAAGGACAGAGAGGGAAGAGAGGAAAGAGAGAGACAGAGAGAGCTTTGAAGAGAACAAGAAACCGGTGGCGCACAAATCGTATGGTCAACTGTCTTCATCCAGCTTTGGTCATCTCTCTCTCTCTCCTCTCTGTCTCTCTGTTGTCTCTGGAATCGAATGCCGCGGCATAGCAGGACATACACCCTTGGCCCCCGGTGCTATTCTGAGGACCCCGGCATTCTTGCGAGGGATCCAGGGGTTTGGCCGGCGGTGACATTGCATTCATGCAGGCAGGCCGACTTACCCCCCTGGGAGCTGGTGAAAGATGGCCTGGCGCAGGCCAGTCTAGGAGGACACAAAGGGAGGGTGGAAGAAAGGGAGGGAGGGAGGAGGCACCTGGCTCTAGCTAGCCTAGATATCCCTCCGTCAGTCAGGGCTGTGGTTTTTTTTTCTTCTGCTGAGTCAAGGGCGCTCTGGTAATTGTGTTTTGTGAGGGGGAAAAGACGGTGAGTAGAGAGTGCTCGTAAACGACTCCCATAAAAAATAAAATCTGATTAAATCAGCCGATCAGAGCAGATTTTGGTTGAGTACTAGTGTCCGGTGAGGGCCTGTCTGTAACAGAGAAGGCCCTCTGGGCACTTGTGCGGTCGACAGGAGCCTATGATCACCGGCGATGACGACCGGAGGTCTAAACCGCGCCTGCTCTTATTTGGAAACGCCATCCCAGATTAAGATCGACAGGGGGGGGGGCGAGCGCGGGCAGAGCAGTCATCGTGCATAAGAGAGCCGGCCTCGCTGTGTCTCATACCCCGGCCCCCTCCGCCCTTGCCACCACCTCCACCGCTCCCACCACCCACCACCACCACCGCTCCCACCACCCGCCACCACCACCCAAATGTGATTGTTCTGCTTGAGCTGGCGGCGTTTAGGCCAGCGCTGCTCACGTAATTGGGCTTCATTTGCCGGATGGCGGTAATGACGAGTCATCATCCTGGATGTGCAGGAAAACCTTCCCCCGTCCTTTCTGTCACGGTCGCAACCCTGCCGTCGAGTGACCACGGTCACCGTGGCGATGCTCGGGAGGAGGAGGCGAGGGGAGCGGAGGGGAGGGGAGGTGGGGGTTTGCTCTCTGATTAGGATCATCAAGAGCCGATGGACGGGGACGTTGGTGGGTGGAGGTAAATGGGGAGACGAAGAGGAGAAGAAGGAGGAGGAGGAGGTGAATAGACGTGAATAGAGAATAGGTGGAGCGGTAGGAGGAGTGTGAGTGTGTATTCTGAGGCTGTTGTGTGTGTGCGTGTGTGTGTGTGTGTGTGTGTGTGTGTGTGTGTGTGTGTGTGTATTGTGATGCCAGCAGACATCACTCTCTGCCAGCGTAACACATTCATAACACAAGCAAACAAATAAACACAGTGTTTGGTGGTTGAGTCATAGCCTTTTGTTACTTCTAACCACCGCTCGGCTCATTGGGCTGTGAGGAAATACAGACGCATGCCTCCCCGGAGTTGAGGTTAGGGAATTCTTTGAGATTGTCTTAACTATAGAGGTCGCCGACGAAATGTGTGTGTGTGTGTGTGTGTGTGTGTGTAGTAGTGGAGAGATTCTAGCTCATCCTACCTGTTTTGTTAGGACTCAGCCATCATGCATGTGAAAGCGCTTCAATTCCCGCGTGTCTTTTGGTTAAAGGAGAGAGGAAAGGTTGGTAGGAGCATGGATTCTGGTGTGGAATAAGGTGGGGGTTTAGTGTGCAGCGCAGAGCTGGAGGACAGGTCTTCACTTGAATTTCACCACCACCATCGCCACCTGTCGTCCCCGCTTTCACGGCCCTTCGTTTGTCTTTTGACACATTTGAATTCTGACACTTTTCTCATCCCTTTTCTTTTTCTCTCGTGTCTTTTCTTTTTTGAGATTCCCCTCTTTTCCTCCACATTTATCTCTGAATTCTAGCTCTCTCTCTCTCTATATATATATATATATATCTCTCTCTCTCTCTCTCTCTCTCTCTCTCTCTCTCTCTCTCTCTCTCTCTCTCTCTCTCTCTCTCTCTCTCTCTCTCTCTCTCTCTCTCTCTCTCTCTCTCTCTCTCTCTCTCTCTCTCTCTCTCTCTTTGTCTCACCCCCTGCACCTTTCCCCTACACCAGCAGTCTCTCCGGGCTGTGTGTCCTGCCTTTAACGTCCATGAGGGCGGAATACAAACACAGCCCAACAGTCGCAGGAGCAGCAGCACACCTGTGCTAGCCCAGGGGAGGGGGGGGGAGGGGGGGGAGGGGGTGGAGAGGGGTTGGGCGGGGATGGAGGCGGAGTGATGGGATTTATGAAGCACCCCAGTCTGTGAGGTGCAGAGGGAGGCTTATGGGGGCCTCAGCTGCCTCACACACCTGTACTTATAGATCACACACAATCACACGGTTACCATAGAGAGAGAGAGAGAGAGAGAGAGAGAGAGAGAGACGTTGACGTTAACGTTAGCACTCGCTGTGGAATGGACCCCCTGCTGGTCGGAGCAGGAACCTTCATTTGGTGGACACCAGTGAGAAGATAGATGGTTGAAACCAATGCGCATTTAAACTGATTTCTGATGATCGAATATTGGAGACGCACACATTGCAGGGGAGGTTGTATCCGTGCTGCCGTTAGCCTGCGTTATGGTTGGCTGTAGCTAAACAAGCATATCACGTAGCAATGGACGGGCGTCGAGGTAGAGAACAGGTAGAAACTAGGACAGCTGGGACAGCCTTTATGGATTCACATGCAAACGCATGCAAACACACAGCCGCTATGTGCATGGATCACACACACACACACACTGACATACACACACTCACACACACACACACACACACACGGACACTGACATACACAAGCAGAAGTGTTTTATGGCCAATATACGACATGCACTTGACACATGCACGATTGCTGACACAAACACAGCGTAGCCCGTGTAAATTTCACACACAGACATACACACCCACACACACACACCCACACACACCCCCCCCCCACACACACACACACACACAAACACACACACACACACACACACACACTATTGAATGAGAGATAAGTGCTTACGCAAGCATGCGTTATGTAACTCACAACTCAATGTAGAACACAAATCAACCAAAGACTGACAGCCGTGCATATATTAACACAGCGTTTACACCTAATTAAAGCAATTCCCCCCCCCCCCCCCCCCCAATACACGCGCTCTCTCTCTCTCTCTCTCTCTCTCTCTCTCTCTCTCTCTATCTCTCTCTCTCTCTCTCTCTCTCTCTCTCTCTCTCTCTCTCTCTCTCTCTCTCTCTCTCTCTCTCTCTCTCTCTCTCTCTCTCTCCCTAAGACGGCCTCATCCCGAGCGCCTCGCTGGGCGCCTTTAGAGGATGAGGTCGAGAAAATGCATGAGTCCGTCCATCTCGTGTGCGCGAGAGCGTGAGGAGGGAGAGAGGGAGAGAGAGAGAGAGAGAGAGAGAGAGAGAGAGAGAGAGGAGAGAGAGAGAGAGAGAGAGAGAGAGAGAGAGAGAGAGAGACGGACGGACAGACAGACAGACAGCTGGACAGCCGAGCAGCTGGGCTCACATCAGTCACATGTAGTGGCGGCGGTAAAGCAGTGAATAAATGTCCCATTCCAACGAATCCATCTCCAGACCGGTCGATGGATCACTCAGCCATGACGGCTCGGTCCCAGTCCCCCCCCCGCCCCCCCCCGCCTTGCACCCCCCCCCCCCCCCCCAACCCTCTTCTGGACCATGGCGCCGCCTCTGGGTCACTTCCAGAGCATTGGCCTTTTTTTTTTCTTCTTTTTTTTATTACTTTTTATTTTTTATTACTTCTTCTCTTTGGTAGCATGGCCCTGGATGCTACACGGGGCCCTGGATGCTACACGGGGCCCCGCTAAGCCCTGTCCACTGAGCCGGTAAGGCTGTGGCTGTGTTGATTTGTGTAATGGGCTTGGAGTGAGGTTCTTTTTAGGGGGGGGGGGGGGTGGGGGGTGGGGGGGCATACTCCCGCATGTCACACTGAAAATCGGAGGGTTTTAGACCAAATAAAACAGCCCTTAATCTAATCTAAACCCCTGAATGCTTGAACCCCTCTGCTCACCTCCCTTCCTGGATTATGGTGATGTTGGGAGAGCTGCCAGCGGCAGTAAGTCCGTCAGGTACCCCCACCACCACCACCACCCCCCCCCCCCCCCCCACCACCACCCCCACCACCATCACCACCACCCCCCCCACCACCATCACTATCACCACCACCACCACCACGCCCACCACCATCACCACCACCCCCACCCCCACCATCCCCATCACCACCACCACCACCACCATCACCACCACCACCACCACTACCATCCCCACCACCACCACCACCACCACCATCACCACCATCACCACCACCACCACCACCCACGCACCACCCTCGGTAATAGCATAGCTGGTATTAGAGTCGTGACATTTAGAAGAGGTGTGTCTGTGTGTGCGTGTCTGTCTGTGCGTGTCTGTCTGTGTGTGTTTGTGTGTGTGTGTGTGTGTGTGTGTGTGTGCCCCTGTTACACACATATTACTACATTAGTGGCCATTAAATTGCCATCTTAAATTGCTTTTGTTTTGGGCTTGAACGTGTGGCCCCGGTTGGCTGCTCCACCCTCTGGCCCTCAGCCTGAAGAGATAGTGTCCGGTGGTATAGACATTTCCTCAATCCCATCTGGCAGAATTCACACACACACACACACACACACACACACACACACACACACACACATTCTCATACGCCTTGGTTGGAACTACTGCTTATGCTACATTGGATTAGTCTCTAGCCTGTTATTGGCGCGCGGCTAGTATGGGTCTCAGCGTAATGATTTGACATACAGTGTAGCAGGGGGTGGGGGGGCTAACTGTGTTAGCAGGGTCCGACCACCGCTTGCAACCGCTCTTATTGACACCCAGATGCTGGGAGGATGGGGGGGGGCAGACATATAGCAAAACACGTTGGCTATTCAGTTCCTGGCCTCAACGCAGCTCCGCCCGCGATTATCGACTCCTCTCTCCACGGCTATACTGCAGGATGCCCCGGCGCTAACCCTCCCCTGCCTGACCTCCTCCACCCACAGCCCTGAACCCTCCGTCAGACCGCCCCCCTCCACCTCCACCCGCCCACCACCTCTCGCCGCCCTTTCGCACTCAGTTCTGAAGGCATGAGGCGTGTATTTATACCTCGCCATTCAATTTGCCGGGGCAGCTAAGCAATGCAGGTGGACTGAGGAGATTACAATGCTTGAGGGAGAATCAATCGGCCCATTCATTGCACTACACCTCTCCACCTCCTCCTCTCTCTCTCTCTCTCTCTCTCTCTCTCTCTCTCTCTCTCTCTCTCTCTCTCTCTCTCTCTCTCTCTCTCTCTCTCTCTCTCTCTCTCTCTCTCTCTCTCTCTCTCTGGCCTGGCAGAAGAGCGTCAATGCTGGGCCTCGAATACGACTGTGTTTCATTGTTTGATTGTACCCCAGGTGTTTCGACGTGCACCAACCCCGGAAACCTGGAGCACACACACACACACTCACACACACTCACATGCGTTCACACACGTGTACATATCTATGCATGTTAGCCAACGCCCACACACACACACCCGCCCACACATGCATGCAAATCAAAAACCAAAACATGTGAAGACCACATGGCTACTTCACTGTGTTGGCTCCTCAGTGTTAGCTCTCTTAATGGGCCCGCAGGCAGGGCTGGCTTTGCTCTGCGTCCACAGTACCTTCACATGGAGATGGTGGGGGGACAGCAGGGGGGTGGAGGCAGCAGGGGGGGGGGGGGGGGGGTAGGGGGAGGAACATAGGTGGTGCAGGGAGGCAACATGCATGAGTAGACCCCAGAATTGGAAATCATTTAATCTGCATCACACAGTCCACTGTCCACTGCCCCCCCCCCCCCCCCCCCCCTCCCTCTGCTCCCGTCAAGAGGCATGAAGGCCCCTACAGAGAACCGGCCCTGTCTCTGTGGACAGACCGACAGGCAGAGAGCACTCAGTATAGGTCCTTCCCCTTCCTCTTCCTCAACACACACCGCCGGAGAAAAAGAACAACCCAAATGTCCGCCACTCTTCTCTTCTTCTTCTTCTTCTTCTTCTTCTTCTTCTTCTTCTTCTTCTTCTTCTTCTTCTTCTTCTTCTTGTTTTACATGAATATGTTTCCAGTCAAATACATCTTGTCTCTCCCATTCTCTCTCTGCTCTGTGCTCTGGGACAGAGAGAGATAGCATCACTCGCTGTTGATGGCAACCGACGGGAATTATTTCCAAGATGAGAGAGGACCAGATGAAAAAGAATATATAAAGAAAGAAGAAGATGAGGAGAGGGGAGGAGGAGGAGGGGGAGGAGGAGGGGGAGGAGGGGGAGGGAGGGAGGGAGGGGAGGGAGGGAGGGAGGGAGGGAGGAGGAGACTGCTTGTAATGCACGGTATGTGAATCAGCCATTTTTTTTGTTTTGTTATATTTGGCGGCACGATCTGATATTCGGTTTCCCAGCGTTATCTATTTATACGCACTGAGTGCATGAAGGGAGAAAGGACAAACACACACAGATAGAAAGTCAAGAAGATACTCTTCCATGCATGCACACACACACACACGCACACACACACACACACACACACGCACGCACACACACACACACACAAAATACTCTCTCTGCAACTGGAATTCTATCTCATAATTGTTGGAAGCAAGCATGACTGTAGAGGGGGAAGAGAGAGGGCTGCTCTGAAATTACCTATGCAGTGGAGTTATGTTTGCTCTCAGTGGAGGAAGGGAGGGAGAGGGGGAGAGAGAGGGAGAGGGGCGGGGCGGGGGAGGGAGAGGGGGAGAGATCTCTCTCACTGAAGTGGAACGCAGCCCAGCAGGGGAGATGGCTAGAACACTCTCCGTCTTCCTTGTATTTCTAGGAAGGAAGATGGAGCTGAGCTATGCAACCGTGAGCACCTATTGTTTTGTATTTAGCTTGAGGCGTACGAAGGTAACAGAGCTCTTCCTTCCACTTATGCAAAGTTCTATTCAGATATACATATGATCATCTATTTGGGTTTTTTATTTTGCTAAGTTAAACCGCTGAACTAAGATCCTACTAAAGCCCACGTGCCCCCCCCCCCCCCCCCCCCCCCCCTTAGCCATATCCAGTAGCCCCAGTCAGGTTCCGCAGGCCTAGTGTTGGATGACGGTGCGGGGGGGAGAGTGGTCTGTGTGTCAGCGGCTGGAGGGCGGAGGGGTGGAGGGAGGGAGGGGGTGGGGTGGGTTGTGGGGGGGGGGGGGGCAGGCAGGCTGCTGACAGCCCCGCAGTAAAGAAGATGAATTTGGGGTGTGGATCGGTCCGCGCGCGGGTGTCACAGCAGGGCGACGTAAGAGGAGTCGCGCGGCTAGTAACATCCATCCCCAAGGCCACCACCACCATCACCACCACCCTACCTCCACCACCACACCACCACCCTACGTCCACCCCACTACAACCAAACTACCCCTGCTCCCCCGACACCCTAGCCTCCTCTACCCCCCACTGCCTCTCCCATTTCCCATCTGATGACATGACGGATACAGCTCTGTCGCCCTGCCTGCGTCGTGGGGGCTTAACAGAATGGACGGAGGTGGGGGGAGCGAGGGGGGAGTGTGTGTGTGTGTGTGTGTGTGTGTGTGTGTGTGTGTGTGTGTGTGTGTGTGTGTGTGTGTGTGTGTGTGTGTGTGTCGTATATAGAGGAAGGGGGTACACTGAGTGGGAAGAGTTGGGGAGATATATATATATATATAGAGAGAGAGAGAGAGAGAGAGAGAGAGAGAGAGAGAGAGAGAGAGAGAGAGAGAGAGAGAGAGGGAGAGAGAGAGAGAG
Organism: Muraenolepis orangiensis; assembly: GCA_027704905.1. Lineage (NCBI taxonomy): Eukaryota > Metazoa > Chordata > Actinopteri > Gadiformes > Muraenolepididae > Muraenolepis > Muraenolepis orangiensis. Next base: position 38,747,381 of record CM050999.1, on the reverse strand, counting down.
AGAGAGAGAGAGGGGGTGGAGGCAAGCAACTGGACAACACAGTTGTAATGAATAATTAACTCAACCGGGATTTTTTTCCTTTTTTCAATAATTTTGGCTGGGCTTGCCTCAGCAGGTTTCAGCCCATGCCCAGGCCTACACATATTTATACTTTATACCCAGTTGTTCTAGATTATATCATTGAATCATCTAAGGGTCTGAGGTTAGAGATTATTATTTAATCCTCCTTGTTTGTCGGGTTTTTTTTCAATGTATTGATTTCCGTGGGCTTCAACACACACCACACACACACACACACACACACACACCACACACACACACACACACACACACACACACACACCACACACACACACACACACACACACACACACACACACACACACACACACCACACACACACACACACACACACACTGTCTGGTGGCAGAATAACTAATAACTCTTTAGGGAGCTCTTTCTTTTCATGCTCTGACTAGGACTGGTGTGTGTATTGATTCGGGTGGTGGGGCCAGGATATCTCCGGGGAACGCACAAAAATAATTACAAAAAGATTGTCAGGCCTGACCTTCTGTCAGACACAAGAATACATATGTATATGTAGAGATAATGTGAATAGAACAAGCTCTGCTACTTGTGTGGCAGTTGTGCGTATTGACCAATGCGCTTGCTTGAGATAGCAAAAGCTTAATGCTAATTGCTAGCCAGAGCCAGAAAAGGTTAAAGGGGTTTTGTCGTTTGGACTGAATAATTACTATCTCGCTACGCCGTGAGAGGAAAATGGCATCATATCGTATTTATAACATAAAAACAAAGGTTTGTTTTGGTTGTTTTTTTAAGGTCACATTTGTAGCGACACACAACAAAAAAACGAACCAACCAACAACCAGTCGGGAGTAAATCACACAGCGAAAATACAAACAACCCAACAAAATAAACCTGAGAAGCCCGTAAAGTGGTCACACACTCACACACGTACAGCCGTGGGAGCGCCGGCCCAGAGTGTATTGGCTTGGCTTGGCTTGGCTGGGCGCTACATCCAATCCCACTTTAGAGTTCAATGTAAATAGATGAGACAAAGAGGACTCAGGGTTCAGTAAGCCCCTTTTCTGACTCCATCGCTGCTCTCCTCATCCTCCTCCTCCTCTGCTGCTGCTGCTGCTGCTGATGCTGCTGCTGCCTTGTTTGTTTGTGCCTCGGCCTCCCCCCCCACTCCTCCCCCTCCTCCCCCTCCTCCCCCCCTCCTCCCCCCCACTCCTCCCCCTCCTCCCCCTCCTCCCCCCCTCCTCCCCCCCACTCCTCCCCCCCTCCTCCCCCCCCCCCCCCCAGATGGTTATGCTGCTGCCGGTGGTGGAAAGTAATGGTGGTGTTATTGCAGACAAGTGAGGGGCGGAGGGTGGGGAGGAGGGGGGGTGGGGGAGAGGGGGGGGGGGGGAGGGTGGAGGGGGGAATGAAACACAGCGGTTTGATTGGAGCGCCCGTCCGGAGACCCGGGTGAAGAGCACTCGCCTCGGAGAGCACTTGATTGCACGGCGCCGATGATCGCATTACGGAGGAGGGGACGGGGACGGGGGGGGACGGGGGGACGGGGACGGGATGGAAAGAACATCGGCACATGGGTGAGGAAAGGGGGAGTGACATTGGCCTCCTCCACCCCCACCCCCCCACCCCCACCCCCACCCCCAGCCTCAGATAGGAAGTTGGAAAATTGACTCTCTAGTTTTCCAAAGAGAGTGTGAGCCAGATGCATTAGTCCCTCCCTTTTTTATGGTTATTTTTTCTATTTTTTTTTGTATCCGTGCGCCATCTGTGATGAGGACCAGTTAGTGTGAATCGAGGACTAACGAGCACTTGAATTGGCTTGGATGCGAGAATTGGAAATGCACATACTTTTGTGCACAGATCTACACACATTTAGTACGTATATACTGTACACACACACACACACACACACACACACACACACACACACACACACGCACGCGCACACACACACAGGCACACACACACAGGCACACACACACACACACACACACACACACACACACACACACACACACACACACACACACACACACACACACACACACAGGCAGAGCCGCGCGCCGGTTTTCTTTGCACCTGCGAAAGTTGTGTGCAAGTGGATGTGTTATTCATGGCGTGGCGGCTAACTGCCAGCACATCCCAGGTGCTTCTGGCAGAATGGAGATTGATGTGTTGCTGGGCATGGAGGGGGGAGGGGGGGGGGATGGTGGTGGTGGGTGTGGTGGGGGTGGGGGTGGAAGTTGTGCTATAGATCTCCCTTCACTCCACGTGTCCACAAACTCTGCCCAGGTAAAAGACTCTGGCCGGGGCCAAGTGTGTGGCCCTGGCTTCCACACTCTCTGGCAGTCAAATGGCAATTGAGGAGGCATCTGCTCTGTGGACAGATGGGAGACCCGAGGTTTAAGCGATTAGAAGGCAGTAGATTGGGCTCCCCGAAATTGGATTAAAAGAAATTAGACTGATAGAAATCAAATGCAGTCGCCGCGGTCTAGCGTGGAGCCGCGCGCCGCTTTGCCCGTCCGAGGTCGGAGAACACACAGCGGGGCCCCGGTGGATTATGGGTGAAGCAGATGCTCCGATGAGATAAAAATAAATTGCCACATTTGACACCTCGGTTTGAGGGAAAAAGACCGGGGTGTCCAATCCCGTGTTTTATCTCTCCCCCGCACCATTTATCAATGTCACCATGTTAATTCCAGCTCCAATCATTTAGCCATTTAACCGCCCGATTACTAAGCTGCTGGCTGCTCTCCCCCCCCCCCCCCCCCCAACGTCCACCCCCTCCCCCACATGCTTCCCTGCGCCGGAAGCGAAGCATCACTCGATAGCCGGGATAGTGTTTCCCAGAGCGCCGGTAGGGGCACGATGGACCAGCAACATGGGGTTGAAGAAGGGGGGACATGTAAAGGAGAAAATGCATGCAGCATGGATTTTTCAGGGGCCAATAGCAGATCCATAGTGCCCCAGACAAAGCCGGGCCAGATTAGATCACTTGGGTTATGTACTGAATGAGGCCCCCTGACTGCACGACTACGACTCCCAGCACCCCCCCCCTCTCCTGTTTGTGGCCCCACTTAGAGCAAGAAACAGAGGGCTGATCACTAATCAATGACAGGGGCATGGAGGGAATTAGGGCAAATTAGGAAGAGGAGAGAACAGGCTACCTCCTGTTCAGAGGTCAATATGCCACTGTCTTCAAAGTACACACACACACACATACACACCGCTTCTGTAGTGCATTTTGTGCTGATGGTGGGACTGTCTTGCTGTCCTTCTTGCCTGGTGGGAGGAGAGGCAGGGGGCATGCTGGTCACCCTGCTGGCTCCCCAGGGGGATTACCAGTATGGAGAGGGGCAGAGGAACATGTGCAGCGCCAGCCAAACAATAGAGCTGGGAACTCTACTGTGGTGCTGCGTGAGTGCCATAGTGAACCCCCCTATACGCACAGTTAGTCCCATAGTGAGCCCCCCTATACGCACAGTTAGTCCCATAGTGAGCCCCCCTATACGCACAGTTAGTCCCATAGTGAGCCCTGAGACAGTTAGTCCCATAGTGAGCCCCCCTATACGCACAGTTAGTCCTATAGTGAGCCCCCCGATACGCACAGTTAGTCCTATAGTGAGCCCCCCTATACGCACAGTTAGTCCTATAGTGAGCCCTGAGACAGTTAGTCCCATAGTGAGCCCTGAGACAGTTAGTCCCATAGTGAGCCCTGAGACAGTTAGTCCCATAGTGAGCCCTGAGACAGTTAGTCCCATAGTGAGCCCTGAGACAGTTAGTCCCATAGTGAGCCCTGAGACAGTTAGTCCCTAGTGAGCCCTGAGACGTTAGTCCATAGTGAGCCTGAGACAGTTAGTCCCATAGTGAGCCCTGACACAGGCAAGAGGAGGGGCGTGCTTTTAGATGGAGGCTGCTGGATCTTTTGATGTTTGAGATGTATTTCTTTGTCGTCTTTCAGTGGTATTGCGTAGTTTCAGATTTATTTGTTATAAAATCTGTAACATTATGTTATTGTAGGATATGTAACAAGGCACCTGCAACGGCACGCAATTCATTACGATTGAATTACAACTCACTACTTCTCAAGAGTAAAATGTGTTAAATATTGTAATGGTAAATGTAGATTCCAGATACCAAACACAAATGTCCTCCTATTAAATCTCCTCCCTTTTGTGCTGATGTTGGACCATTTTGCGGTTAAAAGCCCCGGTGGTTCCCCCTTGCCCGGCCATAGAGATGTAAATGTGTGTGGTGTGTGTGTGTGTGTGTGTGTGTGTGTGTGTGTGTGTGTGTGTGTGGCCCGGGGGTTCCTTATCTGCGGCGGGGTTAAGACTTGGTCACAGACAAACACAGCGGCCCTGACCGGGGTGGGGTGGGGGTGTGGGGTGGGGGAGGAGAGGGCGACATTATCATAGCAGCCAGACTCGGCGATCACCCACGGCGGAGCTCTCCGCCAGAGGAGAAGACGAAGAAGAAGAAGAAGAAGAAGAGGGGCCCCCCTTGCCTTTCGCAAACGCCAAGGGGATTAGGTAGCTCGCCGCAGCCCCGCTCGCCGGCATCCAGGATTCACGTCACATCCAGTCCTACTAACTCACCCCCCCCCCCCCCCCCGCGCAGTACGACTTGAGTCGTTTGTTTGTTGCTGCAGTACATGACTGGAATGAGTGTGTGTGTCTGTGTGTCTGTGTGTGTGTGTGTGTGTGTCTGTGTGTCTGTGTGTCTCTGTGTCTGAGTGTGCCCGGGTACTACTGTGTGTCTGTGTTATTGTGAATTGTCTCCCCTTCTCTCCCACTGTGAGTGTTCACCCTTGGGTCCAATTACCCACAAGGCCTTTGAGTGTAGAGCTGGTAGCAGCAGATGGCAGCTCCTTTGACGACTGGGGTCGAACCGGTGGTTTAGGGTCTTGGCCTATGGCCTCATTTTACATGGTTGTTAGCCCAAAGGCAAACAAACAACAGCCCCAACCCCAACCATAGTTATGATCTGACTTCCCTATCCACCCCACATCTTCTCTTCCCTTTCCCCGCCTAGACGCCCATTGTTTAGCGACACACATGTTTAACAATCGCGCATCGCAATCAAAAATATGTTTTTTTGACGATTACTAATTTGACTAATTTTGCTAATTTCCTTTCGTCCCTCCGTCTCAGGATCCCGTCTGCGCCAGGAGGACTCGGCGCCCCGCATCGGGGAGCACCCCTCGGACCTGATCGTGTCCAAGGGGGAACCCGCCACCCTCAACTGCAAGGCGGAGGGGCGGCCCACGCCCACCGTAGAGTGGTACAAGGACGGCGAGCGCGTGGAGACGGACAAGGACGACCCGCGGTCCCACCGCATGCTGCTGCCCAGCGGGTCGCTCTTCTTCCTGCGCATCGTGCACGGCCGCCGGAGCAAGCCCGACGAGGGAGCCTACGTCTGCGTCGCCCGAAACTACCTGGGGGAGGCCGTCAGCCGCAACGCCTCGCTGGAAGTAGCATGTGAGTCCATATAGCCGCCTCTTTCCATCTTTCTTTGTCTGGTGTTTTTGTCTGTCTTCCGTGTCTTTCCTTGTTCCTCCCTTGTTCCTCTGTTGCTGTGCTTTCTCTTTGCTCTCCATCCGCTTGTGTGTTGTGTGTGTGTCTTTCTAACTTTCTCTCTCTCTCTGTCTGTCTTTATCTGCCGATGGTATCTGCAGGATGGTCCCTACATGATAGTGCTGTTGTTTTGTCTGTTTGCCACCAAATATAATGGCTGTGTTGAGTGCAATGTCAAGCTTGGGCT
>CM050999.1:38734076-38736576 GCA_027704905.1 Muraenolepis orangiensis | reverse complement strand
GTTGTTTTGTAAATGGCGCTGAAAGCGCGATGCGATGACTTTTTAAAAAGGTCCTCTGATATCGTCTAATGCGCCACTTTAGGCCGGGTCGTTAGGTAGCGCTTGGTGCTCGTACAACAAGGCAATTAGCAGGGAAACAACGGAAGAGAGAGCCGGGTAAGGTGTGAGGAGAGAGAGAGAGAGAGAGAGAGAGAGAGAGAGAGGGGGGGGGGGGGACTGTGAGAGAGGGAGAGAGGGAGGGGGGGGGGAGAGAGAGGGAGGGGGGGGGGGAGAGGAGGGAGAGAGTGGGAGAGGGGAGAGAGAGAGAGAGAGAGAGGAGGGGGGGAGGGAGGGAGAGGGGAGGGGGGGGGGGGGGGGGGGGGGGGGGAGGGACTGTGAGAGAGGGAGAGAGGGAGGGGGGGGAGAGAGAGGGTGGGGGGGGGAGAGAGAGGGGGAGAAAGATAGGGAGAGAGAGAGAGAGAGAGAGAGAGAGAGAGAGAGAGAGAGAGAGAGAGAGAGAGAGAGAGAGAGAGAGAGAGAGAGAGAGATAAGGTGAGATAGGGGGAGAGAGGGGGAGATGGGCAGGGCACCAGGCTGTTCCCAGGTGTGTCCAGCAGGAGGAGAAGGTGCATAAAGGTACCGGACAGAAGGTGTTGTTGGTTGGGTCGGGGGGAGGGAGGAAGGAGGAGGAGGGAGGAGGGAGGAGGGAAGAGGAGGCAGCCCAAGTCCAGAGCCATTCACAACCTCGTCCGGGGGGCTCATCATTTCACTGCTTAGATGAGGGAGAGAAAGACAACACTTATCAGCAGCCCCCACATGCTGGCACGCATTCACACCTGAGTGCACACACACACGCACACACACCACACACACACACCACACACACACACACACACACACACACGTATACACACAATTGTGTCGTAAGGTTGAGCCTAGTCCTGGAACTATCAACTATCTAATGCGGGAATCAACCAACAAAATAAGACGTATATGATGTGTGTATTGAACACTCACACAAACTGCCCATATTCTGTGTGTGTGTGGTGTGTGTGTGTGTGTGTCCGATGCTCCATCTCATATGTGCTATGGTGCACATATGTGCATTGTGTGTGCAGTGTGTGTGTGTGTGTGTGCAGTGTGTTGTGTGTGTGTGTGTGTGTGTGTGTGTGTGTGTGTGTGTGTGTGTGTGGGTAGCCAGGTGTTTGGGATTCGGTGCAGACGGAGGGACAGGCACGGAGGGGTGGGGGGGGGGGGGGTGAAGGGGGAGGGGGGGAGGTCCACTCCATGGAAAATATACGTATGTACGAGGGGGAGGAGAGGGGGGGGGAGGGGAAGGGGGGGGGGGTGGGGGGGGGGGGTGGGGGGTGAGGGACGTTTGGAATGTCCAGCGATAAGCCAGGAGGGTGGGAACAGACGGAGGTGGCAGATAATGTCTATCTCCCTCTGAACCTAGGAGAGAGAGAGAGAGAGAGAGAGAGAGAGAGGAAGAGAGAGAGAGAGAGAGAGAGAGAGAGAGAGAGAGAGAAGAGAGAGAGAGAGAGAGAGAGAGAGGAGAGAGCAGGGAGAGGAGAGAGAGAGAGAGAGAGAGAGAGAGAGAGAAGAGAGAGAGAGAGAGAGAGGAGAGAGCAGGTAAGCAAGGAGGGGGGGAGAGAGAGAGAAGGGGGGGTGGGAGAAAGAGAGAGGGAGAGCGAGGGGGTGGGAGAGAGAGAAGGGGTGGGAGAGAGAGAGAGCAGGGAGAGGAGAGAGAGAGGAGAGAGAGGGAGGAGAGAGAGAGAGAGAGAGAGAGAGAGAGGGGGGGGGGGTGAGAAAGGGGGGAGAGAGAGGGGGAGGTGATGTGATTCCACTGCCTCTGCCCTGTGAGTTTCCCTGTCCTTGGTCGAAGCGGAGCTGCTATCACATGAGGTTTTACAAACACTTGCATGCATGCATGCATGCGCACACACAAACACACACACACACCACACACACACACACACACACACACCACACACACACACACACACCCCAACACTCCCCCCAGTCACATGCTGATTACTCCCGTCCTTATGGCATGTATCAGTGTGTGATCCACATCCTCCTCCCAGCAGCCACCTGGGTAGGCTCTGGGAGCAGAGAGGGGGGGGGGAGAATAACAGGGATAAGGGGCAACCGCTGGGAGATCAATCATACAATGTTCCGCAGTCTCCAGCCAGCCCTCTGACCTTCTGCTAGTGTGAGTCGCGCTGCTCTCTCTCTCTCCTCTCTCTCTCTGCTCTCTCTCTCTCTCTCTCTCCTCTCTCTCTCTCTCTCTCTCTCTCTCTCTCTCTCTCTCTCTCTCTCTGCCTCTCTCTCTCTCTCTCTCTCTCTCTCTTCTCTCTCTTCTCTCCTCTCTCTCTCTCTCTCTCTCCTCTCTCTCTCTCTCTCTCTCTCTCTCTCTCTCTCTCTCTCTCTCTTCCTCTCTCTCTCTCTCTCTCTCTGCCTCTCTCTCTCTCTCTCTCCTCTCTCTCTCTCTCTCTCTCTCTCCTCTCTCTCTCTCTCT
>CM050999.1:38678794-38733076 GCA_027704905.1 Muraenolepis orangiensis | reverse complement strand
TTCACTTCTTCTTCTTCTTCTTTCTTATTACTCTTTCTTCTCTTCTTCTTCTCTCTTCTTTATTCTTCTTCTCTTCTTCCTTCTCTTCGTATCTCTTCTTCCTTCTTATGAGATGGAGGTTATAGATGATTCTTGCAGCCGATGATGTGTTAAAGGGAGCAATAGCTTGTTCTTCGCAGAATCCTGGGGGGGGGGGGGGCGGGGTGTAAATTGAAGAAATGAGGAGTTTGGAATAGGAGGAGGAGGAGGTGGGCGGTTTAAAAGGTGGACAGCGGGCGGGCAATAAATAAAACAGCGGGGCAGGTAGAGCAAAGGGAAGCAGGTGAGTGGAACGAGGAAGGGCTTAGGAAATAAATGAAAAAGAGAAATAGGCGAGGAGTGACGGGGGAAAAACCGACAACCCAGGAATACCAAACGAGGACGATTCAAGATCCAAGATTCAAGAGGTTTTTATTTGCCAGTACAATGGAATGCTGACTCCCAATTCCCTCCCGCAGTACGAATTACCTACAATTGAACACTATACACTAAACGATGTACTATACTTATTCCATAAATCACTATACTATAACAATACTGTACAGAATAAAAATAACAATAAACAGTGCAGAACAGTGCAGTAACTGTAATGAGTCCAGAAAGTCCAGCAAAAGTATGATAGTGTAATGTTAATGACAATGTTATGATAGTGTAATGTTAATGACATGTTATGATAGTGTAATGTTAATGACATGTTATGATAGTGTAATGTTAATGACAATGTTATGATAGTGTAATGTTAATGACAATGTTATGATAGTGTAATGTTAATGACATGTTATGATAGTGTAATGTTAATGACATGTTATGATAGTGTAATGTTAATGACAATGTTATGATAGTGTAATGTTAATGACATGTTATGATAGTGTAATGTTAATGACATGTTATGATAGTGTAATGTTAATGACAATGTTATGATAGTGTAATGTTAATGACATGTTATGATAGTGTAATGTTAATGACAATGTTATGATAGTGTAATGTTAATGACATGTTATGATAGTGTAATGTTAATGACATGTTATGATAGTGTAATGTTAATGACAATGTTATGATAGTGTAATGTTAATGACAATGTTATGATAGTGTAATGTTAATGACATGTTATGATAGTGTAATGTTAATGACATGTTATGATAGTGTAATGTTAATGACAATGTTATGATAGTGTAATGTTAATGACAATGTTATGATAGTGTAATGTTAATGACATGTCATGATAGTGTAATGTTAATGACATGTTATGATCGTGTAATGTTAATGACATGTTATGATAGTGTAATGTTAATGACAATGTTATGATAGTGTAATGTTAATGACATGTCATGATAGTGTAATGTTAATGACATGTTATGATCGTGTAATGTTAATGACATGTTATGATAGTGTAATGTTAATGACAATGTTATGATAGTGTAATGTTAATGACAATGTTATGATCGTGTAATGTTAATGACAATGTTATGATAGTGTAATGTTAATGACATGTTATGATCGTGTAATGTTAATGACAATGTTATGATAGTGGCAGCACTGCTAGCAGTTCAGTAGGGATGCTGCGGACGGACGCAGGAGTATAAGAAGACGATTATAGAAGCTGATTATAAAAATAATAATAAAGGAGCAGTTGCCAAGGAGTAGTCGTCGTCTTGCGTCGTTCCTCATCTCGTAGGCGTTGTTGGTTGTTCTCGTTGGTTATCGGTCCACTGACCCGCGGACCATGTGGGTCGATGCACGCATAACCGACCCGAAAAACACACGGTCACAACATCCCTAAGGAAGACACTTTGATGTTGTCGTGTTTTCGGTCAGCCGCACGCCTCGCTATTAAACCCCGGAATGACCTCTGACCTCCTGCCGGGGGAAAAGTGGCTGTCTTTTGTTATGCGTGTGTGTGTGTGTGTGTGTGTGTGTGTGTGTGTGTGTGTGTGTGTGTGTGTGTGTGTGTGTGTGTGTGTGTGTGTGTGTGTGTGTGTGCAGTCGCGGTAATGTGGGATGTGTGTGATGAATCACCCTGAGGAAGACTTGTATTGGGAGTGGATTTCTCTCATTGAGCGTTGAGCAGAATATGTCCGGTTATATTCCCCGTTTATCCGTTCAATGTTACCCGTTTTTTTTATGAGAAAGAGAGAAATCGGCCTGCATTATCGGCAAATTATATTTAATTTATTCAGATGTATTTATTCAAACTGTAAACAATGGTTTGCAAACAGAAAGAAAGGCTACAAAAAAACTCTACTCAAACACGCTACAGAAAAATGCATCAGTAAAACGCTGCTGAAAAAAGGTACAGAAAGATGCTACTGAAAAATGCTACAAAAAAAAGCTACAGAATGATGCTACTTAAAAAAGCGACTTAAAAAGGCTACAGAAAAATGCTACAGTAAAGGCTACTGAAAAAGCTACAGAAAAACGCTACAGAAAAACGCTTCTCAAAATGCTTCTCAAAAACGCTACAGAAAGCTGCTACAGTAAAAAGCTACAGAAAGATGCTAAAGAAAAACGCTAGTTAAAAACGTTTCTCAGAGAAGCCAGTGGAACATGTAGAGGACCTATAAGCATTAGGACACGCTGATTCCTAGTAAATAAGTTAAAAAGTAAGTAAGTAAGTAAAAAATAAACTAAAAAATTAAACTTTTCAAGCTTTTCAAATTCACTGCAGTCTGAACATGATGAATTGTTGCCTGCTGCTGGTGGCTTTTTAAGCTCTCAGAACGGGAGCTCGCTGACTAAAGTTTGCATGAACAGCAGCTCTGGCACTGATCCATATTCTCACACACACACACACACACACACACACACACACACACACACACACAACACACCACACACACACACACACACACACACACACACACACACACACACACACACACACACACACACACACACACACACACACACACACACAACATACGCACACACACACGTGAGCACACACACACACACACACACACACACACACACACACACACGCGCATACACACGTGGGCACACACACATGTGGGCACACACACACACACACACACACACACACACACACACACACACACACACACACACACACACACACACACACACACACACACACGCACACACACAGGAACACACACAGGCACACACACACACACACACACACACACACACACACACACACACACACACACACACACACACACACACACACACACACACACACACACACACACTTAAACACATCCATAGGCAGTTTTGGAATGGAGAATGTGGTGTTAATATTCATATAGCGTTACTATGCAGGTATTATAGCCGGCTGCTTTACAGTTCTCCTTAAGGCCAGCCAGAGCTGTTCAAAGCCTGGAGGGCTATCTCTCTCTCTCTCTCTCTCTCTCTCTCTCTCTCTCTCTCCTCTCTCTCTCTCTCTCTCTCTCTCTCTCAGTATATCAAGAAGTGTTATGAAGTGTCTGTATTTAGAACAAAATGTATCCACCGCGAGTGGGGCGGTAGCAGTGTGCAAAAAGAAGTCTATATATATAAATATATATATATATATATATATTGTCTGAACGTCTCAGAGCCGTTAGCCCTTAATCGGCAGAGATCTCCCCAATAGCAATTTGGCCCACATCTGAAGCACAGAGAGCGGTGGTTCCCCTGGAGGCCTGTCGTTTCCGCTACAGACACACACACACACACACACACACACACACACACACACACGCACGTACCCGCACGTACCCGCACGCACGCACCGGATACACACACACATGCACGCACACAACTGCACACACACACACACACACACACACACACACGCACACACACGCACACACGTATGCACACACACACATGCTAGCACGCACGCACACACGTACGCAGGCACACACGCATGCACACACACACACAGACACATGCACACATGCACGCCCGCACACACACACACACACACACACACACACACACACACACACACACACACCACACACACACACACACACACACACACACACACACACTAGTGGGTCTCAGGCAAGATATTTACTGTATTGGGAAGTTTTTCTTCATATACACTCTAGACCAGACACACTCACACAGTATGATAGCTTAGACAATTGCTGGGGGCAGTTTTATTCCCCTGTCCCCCTTTTTAGTATATATATATATATATATATATATATATATATATATATATATATATATATATATATATATATGAATATAATATATATATATATATGTGTGTGTGCATATGCATAATTAAGGGTGTGTACAAAAAGATGGATATTATCAATATGGAGATGAAAATATAAAAATGCGCAGGCTTTCACCATCAACCACGTTTGGATTTTGTAGTGGAGTTTAATACGGCAGTGATATACAGTGTCCATATTAAAGTTTATCGACTGTAATTACGCATAATAAAGTGTTAAAACTTAAGTATGCCGACTTAATTTAGCTGTTAACGTCCCCTGATGAACATAACTTCCCCGACCTCTCTCTTGCTCCTTCCCTGAGCTGATAGAACTCGTCTCCTCCTCCTCCTCCTCCTCATCCTCCACCCTCCTCCTCCGGCTCCTTCTGCTCCTCCTCCTTCGCTTCCTCCTACTTCTCCTGCTCCTCCTCCTTCTCCCTCCTCCAACTTCATCTCCTCCCCCTCCCTCCCTCATCCTCCTGCTCCTCCTCCTCCCTCCTCCAACTTCTTCTCCTCCCACTCCCTCCCTCCTCCTCCTGCTCCTCCTCCTCCTCCCTCCTCCAACTTCTTCTCCTCCCACTCCCTCCCTCCTCCTCCTGCTCCTCCTGCTCCTTATCCTCCTGCTCCTCCTCCTCCCCCTTCCCACCTCCTCTTTCTCCTGCTCCTCCTCCTCCCCCCTCCTACTCCTGCTCTTCCTCCACCCCCCTCTCCAACTTCTCTCCTCCCCTCCTCCCTCCCTCCTCATCCTGCTCCTCCTGCTCCTATCCTCCTGCTTCTCCTCCCCTCCTCCTCCTGCTCCTCCTCCCCCTCCCTCCCTCCTCCTGCTCCTCCTCCTCCCCCCTCCTACTCCTGCTCCTCCTCCTCCCCCCTCCTCTTTCTCCTGCTCCTCCTCCTCCCCCCTCCTCCTCCTGCTCCTCCTCCCCCTCCCTCCCTCCTCCTGCTCCTCCTCCTCCCCCCTCCTACTCCTGCTCCTCCTCCTCCTCCTCCCCCCTCCTCTTCTCTCCTGCTCCTCCTCCTCCCCCCTCCTCCTCCTGCTCCTCCTCCCCTCCCTCCCTCCTCCTGCTCCTCCTCCTCCCCCCTCCTCTCCTCCTCCTCTCCTCCTCCTCCTCCTCCTCCCTCCTCTCTCTCCTCTCCTCCTCCTCCCCTCCTCCTCTCCTGCTCCTCTCCTCCTCCTCCTCCTCCCCTCCTCTCTCTCCTGCTCCTCCTCCTCCCTCCTCTCCTCTCCTGCTCCTCCTCCTCCTCCCCCCTCCTCTTCTCCTCTCCTCCTCCTCCCCCTCCCTCCCTCCCTCCCTACTCCTGCTCCTCCTCTTCCTCCCTCCTACTCCTGCTCCTCCTCCTCCCCCTCCCTCCCTCCTCCTGCTCCTCCTCCGTCTCCCCTCCTCTCTGCTCTCCCTCTCTCTCTAATCCCATTCATCTATTTTGTCATTTACTGTCACACTTTTTCATTTCTCTTCTTATCCGCCTCTTCACCTTTCATCAACACATTCTCTTCAGAACCAACATCTATCCTGTCCCTGTCTCTCTCTCTCTCTCTCTCTCTCTCACTCTCTCTCTCTCTCCTCTCTCTCTCTCTCTCTCTCTCTCTCTCTCTCTCTCTCCTCTCTCTCTCTCTCTCTCTCTCTCCTCTCTCTCTCTCTCTCTCTCCTCTCTCCCCCTCTCTCTCCCTCCATATCTTTCTCTGTCCGTCTGCCTGTCCGTCTGTGACTCCCTCCCTCCATATCTTCCTCTCCTCCATCTCTATCTCCATCTCTCCTCCTACTCCTCCTCCTCCTCCATCTCTCCTCCTCCTCCTCCTCCTCCTCCTCCTCCTCCTCCTCCTCCTCCTCTCACCTCTCTTGCTGTCTGTTCTTCCATGAAATTAAAGCTCTCTAAGCTGCTGTTTAATCAGAGGCTGTTTGGGGAAAGTGCTGTGATGACACAAACTGTCCACCCTGAGAGCCGGGCTGATGTGAATGGGCGTGTCTGAGTGTGGGTTTGTGTGTGTGTGTGTGTGTGTGTGTGTGAGACAGTGTATGGGCTCCTGATCTAAATGGGTCTGCTTTTTTTTCTCTTTTCTTTCGGTTAATAGAAATGGAGAGAAGATCAAATTGCAATGGCCGGTATTTTCCATATTCTTTGACCAAATAGCTCAAATATAAAATGAAGTTCCAATAATCTGTCAATATTGTCGGGGTGGCTATTGGTGTGTTCACAACATTACTGTCATGCAGTCTTTAAAACCAGGAGAAGACAACACCTAAGCCATATCACGGTATCAGCTTTTCCAGAATCTAAGACGATATCTAGTCTCATATCACAAAGTCGATATAATATTGATATATTGCCCAGCCCGAGCAAAGAGGAGGGGCATTGGAGTTGTGCATGTTTGTGTGTGTGCGTGTGTGTGTGTGTGTGTGTGTGTGTTTGTGTGTGTTGTGTGTGTGTGTGTGTGTGTGTGTGTGTGTGTGTGTTTGTGTGTGTGTGTGTGTATTTGTGTGTGTGTTTGTGTGTGTATGAGTGACAGAGAGAAACAAATGCATCCATCCATCCATCCATCTATCTAGTTAACCATCCAGCTCTCTTTGCAGTCTCCTGCCATGTGTGTGTGAGCGGGTGTATGATTATTTTGTTCCCCACACACACACACAGACCCACTACTGCCCATTAGTCTCTTAATAATTAAAGCCATTAGCCGGTGCAGTTTTGATATGGGGGTTGATTAACTTAAAATCTGGATTGTTGACTGTTCAGAGTAGGGGGGGGGGGGGGGGTGTTGAATAAATGAACTGCGATAAACAACACTAATTAAAAAGCATTTACCACCACACAAAGCAGTGTTTAACGCTTCAGTCTGAGGAGCACGGCGCGAGGGGAGGGGAATAGGAGGGTGTAGGGAGACATACTGCTGAGCTGGGGAACAGAGATGGCTTTATTGAGCTCTGTGTGTTCTTTCTCCGAGTATTAGCCTATTGACACTGGTTTTGTTGACAACAGAAAACCAAGACATCGCTCACACCGAGATGCAATACAATTTGACAAATTATGACTGAACTAAATCATTTTTGAAGTTTTGAAGACGGAGAATAATACGGCATTTGGACTTCTAAGAGGATGTCTGCTGCAATGAAGATGCCAGACGGTTGTATGATTGGTATCCATCTGTGCATATTAATAATATATTAAGTATTTTCTATTGTAAGTATTTAGCATATTTCTTTCCTTACCAACTTGCAGATTTACACCACCCTGCAAAAGTTAAGACATTATTTTGAGGAAAAGTGATGTGGATTCGGTGAAAAAAGTTTAGGTTTACAAACATCTTCACAAGCCACAATTTAAACATTAACGAGAGACAAAATATACATGCAGTCATTATGCAGTGTGGAGTGTGTGTGGTTGGTGGCTGGTTAAAGCAGCCTCACCTGGCCTGAGTCAGACTGATCAGACTCTGGGGCTGCTAGGTGAGGCTGCACACCTGTGTGTGGGTCCTTGGTAAAAAATCAAGGATCACAGGTTACCCCAGCCACCAGCCACCACCAGCAGCAGCACACACACTCAGAAGGGAGCACTAGCAAGGACCATCTGCTTTGCTTGTTAACCACTACAAACTTTACAATGAACCGGATTTCTTATCAGCCTGTGTCCTTGTCGTCGGGAAGAGAGCCCGTAGAAGCCACTTTAGCAGCCAAGGGGTCTAATCAGTCTGACTGGGGCCAGGTGAGGCTGCTTCAACCAGACTCTAATCAGTCTGACTGGGGCCAGGTGAGGCTGCTTCAACCAGACTCTAATCAGTCTGACTGGGGCCAGGTGAGGCTGCTTCAACCAGACTCTAATCAGTCTGACTGGGGCCAGGTGAGGCTGTTTCAACCAGACTCTAATCAGTCTGAATCGGGCCAGGTGAGGCTGCTTCAACCAGACTCTAATCAGTCTGACTGGGGCCAGGTGAGGCTGCTTCAACCAGACTCTAATCAGTCTGACTCGGGCCAGGTGAGGCTGCTTCAACCAGACTCTAATCAGTCTGACTCGGGCCAGGTGAGGCTGCTTCAACCAGACTCTAATCAGTCTGACTCGGGCCAGGTGAGGCTGCTTCAACCAGACTCTAATCAGTCTGACTCGGGCCAGGTGAGGCTGCTTCAACCAGACTCTAATCAGTCTGACTCGGGCCAGGTGAGGCTGCTTCAACCAGACTCTAATCAGTCTGACTCAGGCCAGGTGAGGCTGCTTCAACCAGACTCTAATCAGTCTGACTCGGGCCAGGTGAGGCTGCTTCAACCAGACTCTAATCAGTCTGACTCGGGCCAGGTGAGGCTGCTTCAACCAGACTCTAATCAGTCTGACTCGGGCCAGGTGAGGCTGCTTCAACCAGACTCTAATCAGTCTGACTCGGGCCAGGTGAGGCTGCTTCAACCAGACTCTAATCAGTCTGACTCAGGCCAGGTGAGGCTGCTTCAACCAGACTCTAATCAGTCTGACTGGGGCCAGGTGAGGCTGCTTCAACCAGCCATCAACCCACACACTCTCCACACCCAGGATGTCGTTGAAGTGATGCTGAGAACAATCAGAACATCCTCCGAAGTCGCTAGGAAAGTTTCCCAGACAAAAACACACACCCTTAACAGAACATCCACCCAACTGAATTTATACATAAACATATACATATACATAATATATATTTATATATATATATGTATACCTCACACATTAATTTACCATGTACAATGATCATGCTTCTGTAAAACCACCGGATCAGAGCTGTGATATTGTCCGGACTGGACCTGTGATGAGAAAAAAAGGACGGAGATAAAGGTCTCGGCTATTCCCTGCTGAACCTCGGTTCAATTAAACCATGTCTCTGCAGATTGTTTTGCATGCGTCGTCCTAAAAATAGACCACAGCCCCACGGCGTGACGTCCGCAGACATATTTCACCGGATGATGCTCCGGACGGCAAGCAGCAGCAGCAGCAGCAGCAGCAGCATGATGTGTACGGAAAGATTCTGTCTGTGTCCGACAACAGATCATCTGAACAGGGTCCCCCGTGGTGCACACCGCCGTCTCTTAGGTCTGGTGCTTCTCTCCAAGGGATCCCCGTGCGCGTGCGTCTTTTGGCTGCTGCAGCAGCAACCCCATGCCTCCTGCCTCCTTTCTTTACATAGATTATTATAATAATAGCCCTGGTAGACTAGTGTAGCCAAGTAGCCCGAGAAACCTCATCAGTTTAGTCAAAGGAACAACCAACCAAAGGGAAGTTCCTGCACTCGCCTCTAGGTGGCAGTACTGTGTGTGTGATGAGAGAGAGCAAGAGCGAGAGAGGGAAGGGGAAAGCGGAGGGAGGGGTGGGGTGTGTGTGTGAGAGAGAGAGAGAGAGAGAGAGAGGGAGAGAGAGAGAGAGAGAGAGAGAGAGAGAGAGAGAGAGAGAGAGAGAGAGAGAGAGAGAGGGAGAGGGAGAGAGAGAGGAAGAGAGACACAGAGAGAGTTGGAGAAAGAGAGGGTAAAAGAGAGAGAGAGAGAGAGAGAGAGAGAGAGAGAGAGAGAGAGAGAGAGAGAGAGAGAGAGAGAGAGAGAGAGAGAGAGAGAGAGAGAGAGAGAGGGAGAGAGATTGAGAGAGAGACACAGAGAGAGTTGGAGAAAGAGAGGGTAAAAGAGAGAGAGAGAGAGAGAGAGAGAGAGAGAGAGAGAGAGAGAGAGAGAGAGAGAGAGAGAGAGAGAGAGAGAGAGAGAGAAAGAGAAAGAGAGGAAGAGGGTGAGCCGGTGTGTGTTTGTGTGTGTGTGTGTGTGTGTGTGTGTGTGTGTGTGTGTGTAGTGCTTAGGAGGAAAAATTAGGAGGTTTATTCCACCTGTGCTCCCACGCACATTCAGTAGTCGAAAGGGTAAATTGTCTCTTCCAAATTCCCGTTCACGCCTCCATGTTTTCTCGCTAATCCTCGGCGGAACAATGGGCTGAGGTGATCAAACACTTTGGGCTTGTTTTGCGGTTATTAAACGTCACCACGTATCTGACCCACATTTACAAGGCGGCGGCGGCAGCCATCGCTGTCACACTGGTTTTACTCCCCCAGAAGTCCCCCCTGGGTGGAGTAGTGGGACAGAACCGAACAGCCAAAAATGCCAAAAATTCTAAAATGATCATGGAATCAACTCATCACATTTGCGGGTTCCCCCCCCCCCCCACCCCGGGAACCGCAAACCGAATTAGCGGTTCTCCGTGGCGTTCCCCTTCTCTTCTTCTTCCCTGTGTCACTTCATCAACACCGTTGTTCATGACCGTTTTCTCTCTCTCTCTCTCTCTCCCTCTCTCTCTCTCTCTCTCTCTCTCTCTCTCTCTCTCTCTCTCTCTCTCTCTCTCTCTCTCTCTCTCTCTCTCTCTCTCTCTCTCTCTCTCTCTCTCTCCCCACTGGGGGGTCTTGTTTCACACACCATCAGAACTGGGGCCGTTTCCAACGTGAGGCCGACTGTGTTCACAGGAAGGTCCCCCCCCCCCCCTCCTACTGCTCGGCCCTTTCAGGCCTCATGTTCCCATGGCGCTGTGTAGGAGGAACCGCCAGGAGACCTGACGCCAGACACCAGAAGGGGACGCAGTATTTGGGACAGCCTGGACACCGGCCGGACTCAAATGGCGCTTGCTGTTCTTCGGCCCTGCTCCGGTTCAACCCAGCGTACGTTGGAGCTCCGACCCCAGCTGTTCCTCACATTCAAGATTCGAGATTCAAGATTTTTATTATTTTGGAACGCTTACTCCCCATTCCCTCCCACAGTATGAATTTCTAAAACGCAATACTATAAAAATACTATACACAATAAAAATGACAATAAAATGAACAATAAAGTGACTGATGGATGTGTTGTGCATTAAAGCATATTAAAGCATATTAAAGCATATTAAAGCATAGCATTAAAGTGCCAGTAGTGCAGCAGCATCATAAATACAATGCAGTACAGTGCATTGGTTCATATGGATGACAATGTTATGATAGTGGCAGCACTCCTAGCAGTTCAGTAAGCGCACTGCCTGTGGATAACAACTGTCCTTCAACCTGGTGCCGGTCAGAAGTACCATAACACTCTTCAGAGTTGGTTCAGATTGTTTCCAGTGTGAAAGCGCCTAGTGTCGGGTTGGTCTGACATCACATGGTACGATTTCTTTCATTGTATTGTGTTGGATGGATGAAGGACTGTGCCCGCTGTACACTCAACTCAACTTTCTTCTTCTCTGTTCCAATCCGACCCTTCCGCTTAACTCCCTGCTGGTTATCTTTGACTTATCTTGACAGGTTATTATTAGGGTCATCATTAGAGCTCTACTACCTGACAGGCATCTCTCTCTCTCTCTCTCTCTCTCTCTCTCTCTCTCTCTCTCTCTCTCTCTCTCTCTCTCTCTCTCTCTCTCTCTCTCTCTCTCTCTCTCTCTCTCTCTCTCTGACTGCCTTGTACTCTCTCTCTCGCCCTGCTTCTCTGTACTTCTCTTTGCCACTTTAACATCACTCCATCAGGTACCTGTCAGGGCTGTGAAGGAGCCTCTTTGTGTGTGTGTGTCTGTGTGTGTGTGTGTTTGCGTCTGTGTGTGTGCGTTTGTGTGTGTGTGTGCCAGCCTCCTCAGGCCACATCTCTCAATCTCTCACTTGGCCTTTTTCTGTCCAGGGCCCTCTGCACTCTCTCTCTCCCCTTCTCACAGATCTCTCATTATCTCTGTGTCTAGCCGTCTCTCTCTCTCTCTCTCTCTCTCTCTCTCTCTCTCTCTCTCTCTCTCTCTCTCTCTCTCTCTCTCTCTCTCTCTCTCTCTCTCTCTCTCTCTCTCTCTCTCTCTCTCTCTCTCTCTCTCTCCTCTCTCTCTCTCCCTCTCCCGCTCTCTCTTCCAGGGGCAGCGAACCCAAAGTATTTGTTGTTTTTGTTTATAACGTGTCATCGTCAACTAATTGATCGGCATCATTTTCTCAGTTTCTAAAATATTTTTTGGTTGTTTTTGAACGTTCCACTATGCTACAAAAGCAGGTGCCTTTTCTTCCGGCTACAACCACGGCTTGACGAAGGGACAGCGGTGGTGAGGTGTGTGTGTGTGTGTGTGTGTGGATGCGTGCAGCTCCTTCTAGGCATCAGAGATTCCAGGACAATCGTAGGATAACGCCCCTGTGTGTGTGTGTGTGTGTGTGTGTGTGTGTGTGTGTGTGTGTGTGTGTGTGTGTGTGTGTGTGGGGCGCATTTCACATAGGCTACACAACATCACTCGTTATAAGGCTCATACACACACACACACACACACACACACACACACACACACACACACACACACACACACACACACACACACACACACACACACACACACACACACACACACACACACACTGCATCTCTCATCTTTTTTTCAACTCCTTCAATATCGTGCTTGTATATATATATATATATATATATATACATATATATATATATTAACCATATATATATATACATTTGAAGCCAATATCCGTCTCTGTTTGCAATGTACCCACACACACACACTCACACACACATGCACACACACACACACACACACACACACTCACACACACATGCACACACACACACACACACACACACACACACACACACACACACACACACACACACACACACACACACACACACACACACACACACACACACACACACACACACACACACACACACACACACACACACACAAACACACACACACTCACACACTCACACACTCACTCACTACTTTTACAGCAGTGTGGTGCATGTAGACAATGAAGACAATCTGAGTCTACTACAACTTGCCGGTCACCGTGACTTTCTTTTTGGCGGCTGTCTGTCCCAGTGCTGTGTGTCCACTGTGCAGCTCCTGGGCACTCCCCCTCCCCCCCCTCCTATGAGGAGGGGGTGTGACATTGGGTGTCTACGACAGCAAGCCGAGAGCTAATCTCGTCTTCTGGGTATCTGGGCACCTCGAGCAAGACGATAAATCTACTCACATTTTTAGCAAAACTTGGAGAGAGAGAGAAGTGGCCCCTCTCCCTCTTCCCTCCCCCCCCAACCCCTCCATCATCATCTGCCCCAACTGTTGCCGTAGCAACAGCCGCAACCCTCGTCAGACTCTAAGCTCTAACCTCTCCAGCGCTGCTGCTCGATGCCTTGTGGACAGAAGACCCTTGGATCACTCAATTTACACTTGGGCGCCTGCCAAGAAAACAACAACCAAAACATAAGTTTTAGGCAACAATTTGACGGTAGGAAGATAACATAACGGGGTCGCTCTTAGTGAACGCTGAACATGCCTTCTGTTTCTTTGGAAGAGGAAGTGCCTCCCATTTATGCACGACTGTTACGATGGTTAGCAGTTTGAGTGAAATGATGAATGGTGCAGTGCACGTTGTCATGTTTCCCTTGCGTTATTTAACTTATTCTACACCCTTCATCATCTACATCTCCATCGTGAAGGACCACAACCACCCTGGGCACCATCTTTTCTCTCCCACTCTGTGTGCGGTCCAGTCGTCGGTTCTGCAGCATCCGAACCAGGGCTAGCAGGAGTTCAGGGACACACTTTTTTATCCACAGGCAGTGCACCTACTGAACTGCTAGGAGTGCTGCCACTATTGTCACATTGTCATCCATATTACATTACACTGTCATTCTTCTTACTGGACTTACTGGACTCATTCCAGTTTCTGCACTGTTCTGCACTGTAATGCACTGTATTCATAATGCTGCTAGGGTAGTAAAGTTGTAGGTCGTATATAGTATAAGTAGTATAGTTTATAGTATAGCATTGTATATATTAGTATAGCATAGTATAGTATTGTTGTTGAAATTCATACTGCAGAAGGGAATGGGGAGTAAGCATTCCATTGTACTTGTTGCATGCCATTTGCACATGGCAAAATAAAAACATCTTGAATCTTGAATCTTCTCCTCCTCTCTTCAGACGCCCCCCATACACCCAGGGAGACGTTACCTGTTGACAAGGGAAGAACGGGAGAGGGGCTTCGGGGTATTAAGGAGACCGCCAACAGTGGAAGGTGCTTTTGTCTACAGGCGTGGAGTTACCCTTACCTGGATCTCTCTCCTGCCTAACCCATAACTAGACAGTTGACCAAGCCCCAGAGGCCCTGGCACAGGGAAGCAGGGAGAGTCTTTTTTGGACCAGACAGTGCCACAGTGTATTGTGAGAATGGGATCAGGTGTAGCACACATGCACACACCTGCAGTATACGCAGCGAGCCAATCGATGACTCTGTGTCTTCCGGTCGTCTCCTACAACTACCAAATGAGACCAATCACTGAGCTCTGGATCAACCTGCATTAAAGGTCTGCTAATGAGCTGTAGCAGCTTCACTGATGGTTGGTTTCTTTCAGCTGGAAGTGTGTTGAGTGTGAGCCCATCAGCCATCTCTCTGGTGTTGTCATGCTGTCGCTAGACCAACTCTGACACCTACTTGTGTCCACGTTTTTTCAATTGTAAATGTCCCACAGTAAATTGTTACAACACATTGTACGTTATAGAAAGGCAGTGTTTCATTCGTTTTTTCTGATATTGCAAAATAAAGGTCAGGTAAGGTAAGGTAATCTCTGCTTTGTGGGTAGTTGTACACATGTTTACCCACAAATAAAGAAAATCTAAATCTGAATCTGAGGTTGGAGGATTGAATCCTCTTTATTAGTCACACACATGTACACACACAGTGAAATGTGTTCCTCTGCATTTAACCCATCCTAGTATTAGGAGCAGTGGCAGCTATTGTTTATACAGCTGCCCGGGGAGCAGTGTAGTAGGGGTCTGGTGCCTTGCTCAAGGGCACCTCGGCAATGCCCAGGTGTTTCAGGGGACTTGAACTGCGACCCTCCGGTTCCCAAGCCAAGTCTCAACAGACTGAGCTGCTGCTGCCAAGCTGCTCAATGCATTTTCCTTCCATGCAGTCCATGTAAACAATTTAACTCTGCAACTTTTATACAACAATTACAAAATAACACAGGCTATGCAAATATAAAGTATTTCCTTGTTACACAGTGCACCCTGGAGCGAGTTGGAGGTCAGAGGTTCATTTTGTTGTGTTTTCGTTCCAGATAGTTTTGTTTTATCCCTTCCCTGGCCTGAGGCCTGTACTACCGAGCAGGATTCGGGGGGTAAGCGAGGTAGCTTCAGGTTTATCCCGGGTTTATTTCAGTGTCACCACGGGTGGTTCACAACTTATGCTGCACGTCATGACCTGTTCCGGAGCAGGTTACGTTCGAGATAACAGATGAACACGTATAAAAGCACCGCCCACTGACCAATCAATACTCTCTTGGAAAATAGTCAGTCACCGTTCCGAGAAAATCTGGTGGACCTCAGTGCGTGAAGAGTGGGAGTGAGTTTTTAGAGGCAGACAAAACACTTTGGCTTATGCTGACTAGAAGGCCTATC
Organism: Muraenolepis orangiensis; assembly: GCA_027704905.1. Lineage (NCBI taxonomy): Eukaryota > Metazoa > Chordata > Actinopteri > Gadiformes > Muraenolepididae > Muraenolepis > Muraenolepis orangiensis. Next base: position 38,717,481 of record CM050999.1, on the reverse strand, counting down.
TATATGAACAATATAGATGTAGATAGTGGAGGGAACGGCTTGTCTTTGTCAGGCTGTTGAGCCGTATGTTGCCAGTGTGACACGTTAAAGGGAACCCCAAATGTTTCAACAACCTACCTTTAAAATGTCGACAATTTAGTGCTGAATCCAAATCTGTTAAAAAAAAAGGCTAAAAAAAATAATGTTTTGCGGTAAATTGGAAAAGAGTAGGATCTATTTGACTCTTCGAAATTTGCGGGGGCCGCCATTACAAAGATGTGCATTGCATTCTGGGTTGATGATGTTTCACGGTTGCAACCTAGCAACCGTGAAACGTCATCAACCCAGAATTCATTATCATATTTGTTTCATATTTTTGTTTTCTCATCTTGGGGAAAATCGTTTAGGCTTCTATATAGGCTATAGAAGGTTCTATAGGTCTACTTGTCCATGTTTGTGATTGGTTATTGGTCATACGGTGCGTTAGTGATCAAAAATAAACCCTGGGTATGTTGAAGTTGCATCGTAGAATAAAGCCCCAGCTTTGAAGCCTCTTGTGAGCGTGCATGCCGTTTTACCTTTACATCCACTTCAGTTCAATTCACTTCAAGTGTACACTCTGTCTGTACACTCTGTTCCCTTGCACTCGCTCCGCCACATGGAGAGAGAGAGAGAGAGAGAGAGAGAGAGAGAGAGAGAGAGAGAGAGGAGAGAGAGAAGAGAGATAATTAAAACAGTGACCTCCCAGAAGAGGGGTATCTTGCAAGATGTTTGGTCTATTATTATATTGCTTTGCGTTTCTTTATTTTATAATGAATGTCTACCTCCGCTCCCTGAAATAGTACCAACAAAAAAACGTTTGCAGTCTATCTGTTGTGTCTCCCCCACGCCCTAATCGATCCCAGGTGTTGCCCATCATAATCAGGCCTGCTGAGGCTAATGAACACCTGGGATCTACCCTTCTTTAGGCTGCCGAAGACCCACGTTTGGCGCTTGGTTATTGGGAACCACAATCACGAGAGACTGCGTTTCACAGCTCCGACCACGTCAAGCCACGTAACCCCTGCCTAGTTGGTGTTTTGTCTTTGTGGATGTATATATTTTTAGTAAAGACATTTTTCCGTTGTTTTTTGAGTGTCCGTGTCTCTCTACTTCTGGGTTCTTTGGCACATTTGGCTCGCCGGTCTCGTTGGGGCTCAACAGAATAACCAAGCCAAAGATGAGCCAAGCCGGGAACCCAGAAGCGGGGCGCGGGACACCGTCCGAGTTATGCAAGATAGTAACGGAACAAGCTATCGAACTTACCCAACTGCAGGCCGAAGTGGGAAAGGGTTTTCCCTCGGTCCAGTCCCAGATTGCGGTGCTGGAGAACACGTCGCAGACTACCGTCAGTACGGTCACCAGCCTCACCGCCAAGGTGGACGCTATGTCCGAAGCCCTAGCATCCATCCAGCGATCTCTGGACACGTTAGCCGTCCGCACCTATCCAGCCCCAGGGTCCGGTCCGGGAACCGATTCGTCCTACATCCCAGCTGGCCCCGATGTCCCCACTGGGTCAGTCTTTTGCGCCGAGCCCAGCTTGGTTAGACCCAGAACGTTCGGAGGCGACTTGAACCAGTGCCGTGGGTTCCTAGCTCAGTGCGAGTTACTGTACACATCAGCCGTCCAAGTATTCCTCCGGTGGGGCCAAGATTGCTTTCGTGATGTCCCTCCTTGCCGACAGAGCTCTTAGCTGGGCGATAGCCACGGTGAACAGCGGCTGCTAGTTTGCCATCAGGGGTCTCGCTCGGTGGCCGGTTTCACCGTGGAGTTCCGGATCCTAGCCATAGAGAGTGGCTGGTGGCTCTGTCTCTATCGCAAGGGTTTGAGCGATGCCGTCAAGGACCTCATCGTTCGGGACAGCCCGGAGACACTGAAGGATTTAGTCACCCTGGCGATCCGAATGGACTCACGGCTGCGTGAACGCCGTTCGCTCCTTCGCCCGGCTCCCGGTCGCTCTGCCTCGGAGACCGCCACCCAGTCCGCGGCGGGCTTGACCACGCCCCCTTTTCAGCACGCACATCTGCTGCCAGTCGACGTCCGAGCCCGGAGAGCCCATGGAGATTGGCCGATCCCACCTTCGTCTGGTCTAAGGGAGTACAGGATGTCCCACCAACAGTGCAACACACGACACACAAATCATCTCTTCCCGGCCACCTTAGCCTGGGGTACCGAGACTTTGTCGGTTGGCGCTCTCATAGACTCGGGTGCAGACAAGTCTCTGCTTGATGTAACTCTAGCCCGCCAGGCGGGGGTCCCTTTGGTGGCTTTAGATTGCACTCTCTCTCCCCGAGCCATTGACGGGCATTCTTTGGGTACTATTACACATGCTACTGACCTTCTCACCCTCACCTACCGTCCGGGCTCCAAGAACGTCAGAGCTGGCGCCCTCACCCGTCTGTTCCTGGGGTAGGGTCCTGCCATCAAGGAGAACCCCGACACCATCCTTCCCTCAGCCCGGGTGGTGGGTGTGGTCACCTGGGCCATCGAGCCGCTGGTGAGACAGGCCCAGCGGGCCGAGCCAGACCCAGGTAACGGTCCCTGTATCCGGTTGTTTGTGCCTCTTGTTGTCCGCCCGCAGGTGATGGAGTGGGGCCACTCCAGCCACTTTGCTTGTCACCCCGAGGAGCGGCGGACGGCGGAGTTCATTAGCCGGAGGTTCTGGTGGTCCACCCTCAGGAAGGATGTCAGGGGGTTTGTAGCCGCCTGCACCACCTGCGCCCGGAGCAAGGCCAGGTCTCCTGCACCCCCTCCCTGTTCCCAGTCGCCCATGGTCCCACATTGCCTTGGACTTTATTACTGGGCTTCCCGTTTCCCAAGGCTGTGACACCATCCTGACCGTGGTCGATCGCTTCTCCAAGGCTGTTCATTTAGTTTCCCTCCCAAGGCTTCCCTCGGCGGCCGAGACAGCAGACCTGACCCTCCATGTGGTCCGCCTACATGGAATTCCCTCAGACATTGTGTCCGACCGCGGTCCCCAATTCATCTCCAAGGTCTGGCAGGCCTTCTGCAAGGGAATTGGGGCCACGGCCAGCCTATCCTCAGGTTACCACCCCCAGTCCAATGGGCAGGCGGAGCGCGCCAACCAGGCCGTCGAGGTGGCCCTTCGTTGCGTCACCTCGAGTAACCCCTCCTCCTGGGCCAAGTACCTGCCCTGGGTGGAGTATTCCCTCAATGCTATGGAGAGCTCCGCTACTGGTATGTCCCCATTCCAGTGTTCTGTTTACCCAACAGGAGCTGGAGGTGGCGGTCCCATCCACCAGGGCCCACCTCCGCCAGTGTCGACGTGTTTGGAGGGCCGCCCGGGCCGCACTACTCCGGGCCAAGGAGCGGGCCCAGCCCCCGTCTACCAGCCTGGCCAGTGGGTTTGGCCCGGGCTCTGGCCCTCCAGACCTCCCAGACGTCAACTCGTAAGTTGAATCCCCGGTACGTTGGTCCCTACACGTGGATCGAGTCATTAACCCCTCTGCGGTGCGTTTAGTTCTCCCTCCAGCTCTCAGGGTTCACCCCGTGTTTCATGTGTCCCAGCTAAAACCCGTGGCCTCCAGTCCCTTGTCTCCCCCTGTTGCAGCTCCTCCGCTTCCCTGGGTCCTGACCGATAGAGATCCGGTGTGGTCGGTCCGTAGGCTCCTCGCTGTCCGCCACTGGGGGCGGGGTTTCCAGTACCTAGTGGATTGGGAGGGCTTCGGTCCGGAGGACCGGAGCTGGGTGCCCTCTTCTCGCGACCCCTGGACGACTTCTATCGGGTGAACCTGGGGGCTCTCGGGCAGTCGTCCAGTGCCTCCCCTCAGGGGGGGGATACTGTTGTGCCTCCCCCACGCTCTAATCGATCCCAGGTGTTTTCCATCATAATCAGGCCTGCTGAGGCTAATGAACACCTGGGATCTACCTTTCTTTAGGCTGCCGAGGACCGACGTCGGGCGCTTGGTTATTGAGAACCACAATCACGAGAGACTGCGTTTCACAGCTCCGACCACATCACGCCACGTAACCAGTCCAACCCTGCCTAGTTGGTGTTTTGTCTTTGTGGATGTACCGTATTGACCCGAATATAAGACGGGTTTTTTTTCCTAGAAAAAAATCTGAAAAAGAGGGGTCGTCTTATAATCGGGGTTTAGACTTTTCGATGTACCGTAATTTCGCATGTAATTGCGCAACAACAGATCGCGCCAAACGACTGTTCCGAGACACCGCGCGACACTTAAAGTAACTCAAAGTCTTAAAGTAACAGTACATAAAAACAGTTACCTGGAGAGATAGAAATGGAGAGACACCGCGACCAACTTGAAAAAAGTGGCTCAAAAGTAGGGCAAGTTAATAAACAGGAGAGACGAAGTTACGATGCCAATTTTAAGATAATGGTGATAAACGAAGCAGAGACATCAGACACCTGTCATTGCGACACAGGACAAGCCCAGCGCCTGCCCTCAGACTTCAGAGGGAAGCTACTGTCTTATTAGCGATATGTGATCAAGTTAAGGAAGAAGCACTCATACCCCCTTGATCAGATGGGCAATGCTGATCAAACGCCTGGCCTGTGTATTTTGACATGCCAACATCTGTCACTGTGCATAAGAAAGGCGACAAATCAGTGATCTACTGATCTACTGGAAACGAGAAGAGCCGAGTAACTGTCATGTTAACGCGCCTCGCAGATGGCCCCCGTACGTGGGGGATTATCGTAGTGCCCAGGCAAAGGGCTGGATGGAGACGGAGCTTGTGGTGGACTGGCTCAAGGTGGCGTGGGGGACTCAGAAAGAAGAGGAACATGTTGATTCTGGATGCTTTCCGTGGACACTTGACTGAGCCAGTCAAAACCTAGTGACCTAGTGATCATACCGGGCGGAATGACAAGCCAGCTGCAGGTGTTGGATGTGGTCGTTAACAAACCATTCAAGGTTAATCTGCACAAGAGATCCACAGAGTGGCTCCTGGCTGCTAATCACGCACTGACACCGTCTGGAAAAATCCAAAAGCCTGCAGTACGTTTGCTCTGTGAATGGATCTTGCAAGCATGGGCTTACGTTTCCCCAGAAAGCATTAATGGGTTTAAGAAATGTTGCGTATCAAATGCCATGGATGGCAGCGAGGATGACGTGATGTGGGAGGAGACGGGGAGCAGACACCATGAGTGACGATAGCGGGAGTGAGAGGAACAACCAGCGACGTAGAAGACGAGCTGAATGAGAAGACGTGATGTGACCAATAGACTGATGTTCTGTTTCATTGCTCTACTATTTGATTGCACTACTGTTTTATTGCACTACTGTTTCATTGCAATCTATCTAGCCTGTTTTGTTTTTGTTTGCCAAGTTAGGCAAATTTGAACACAATGTGTGATGTGTGTTATCATTATTTTCCAAAAAAAATATTTTCTTTATAAAAAAAATATTTGGTCTTCAAAAAAAATATATATTTTTTTTTCCAAAAAAGAGTCTTGAAAAAGAGGGGTCGTCTTATAATCGGGGTCGTCTTATATTCGGGTCAATACGGTATATATTTTTAGTAAAGACATTTTTCCGTTTTTTGAGTGTCCGTGACTCTCTACTGGGTTCTTTGGCACATTTGGCTCGCCGGTCTCGTTGGGGCTCAACACTATCAATATATAAACCTGTATATAATAATATAATAGTTAAAAATGTTATCAGCAGAGCCTTCTGAGATACATACATATACACATTTTTTCGTGGCATGGTGAAACTGCGCAGATCAAATAACGTGTGTCTGTATGAACGGATGAAAGTGAAAGAATGACATGCCAATAATCATAATGAATAAGATATCTCTGACCTTTCACCCACAGCACACCAGTCGTCCTCTTCATCCCTCATAGCCTTCCTGTATGCCTTCTCTGATATCACTCTCTTGTTCATGTCCATCCGTTCATTCATTCATTCATTATTTGAACACGCCCCCTGTCTCCTCCCCTTCCTTCCTTTCTACTATCCCTCGCTTTCTTTATCCTTTGTTCCCTCTTTTTTTTCTCATCCCACTCGTCTGCTTATCAGTATGCCGGCTCACGCACGGCCGGTCTGTGCAGGCCGAGAGAGCAGAGAGCGGGACGAGAGTGTGAGAGAGAGAGAGAGAGAGAGAGAGAGAGAGAGAGAGAGAGAGAGAGAGAGAGAGAGAGAGAGAGAGAGAGAGAGAGAGAGAGAGAGAGAGAGAGAGAGAGAGAGGGGGGGGGAAGGGGAGAGAGAGAGGGGCAGGGGGGAGAGATAGAGAGAGAGAGAGAAAGAGGGGGGGGGGGGGAGAGGGGGAGAGAGAGAGAGAGAAAGAGGGGGGGGGAGAGGGGGAGAGAGAGAGGGGCGGGGGAAGAGGATGAGAGAGGGGGAGAGCGAGAGAGGGGGGAGAGAGGGGGAAGAGAGGAGGAGACGTGAGAGGTGGAAGAATCAGAATTCAACTGAGGTCAAGACCTCAAACACACACACACACGCGCACACACACCACACACACACACACACACCACACACACACACACACACACACACACACACACAACATATGATACACTATAATACAATGGGTCACCCACCAATGAGAGAGGGAGAGAGAGAGGGAGAAGAGAAGGATCTAGAGTGAGGTGTCCATAATGGTTTCCTTTGTCTGTTGGAAGGACTGAGAGATGGATGAATGGGGGGTGTGGGGGGGGGGGGTGTAGACATATATCCATCACCATAGAAACGGTTGGTCAGGAAAGCAATAAACATTGAACATGCTGAATGAGGCTGAAAGGAGATCTTTAATGTACACGTTGACTCTCTACAATTGTTAACTGTTATTTTTGTCAACTTATTGTACACTTTTACCTGAGCACTGGTTCTGCTCTCAGAGGCTTTTTAGGAAGGAAATGCACTTATGACTTCTGGTGACTAGTGGTTCTCTTGTCTACCTTTTGAATGATATTATTGTAATGTAATGTATGATATATGATGTTATTATATATGTGTATATGTATTTATATATATATATATATAATATGTTATTATGGCTTGTTAGGTAGGAAATGCACTTCTGGTGACTAGCAGTTCTCTTGCCTACCTTGACCTTATTGTAATGACATGTATTGTGTATGATGTTATTATATATGTGCATATGTATGTGTATATTATATTTCTATGGCTCGTTATGAAGGAAATGCACTGAAATGCACGTATGACTTCTGGTGACTAGTAGTTCTCTTGCCTATACCTATGCTGAACGCTCTATTGTAAGTCACGTTGGACCAGTGTCTGCGAGCTAAATGACTAATGTATTGTAATGTACATTTTTGTTCAGCAGTCTATTTTATATTCTGCTTGTAATGGATCAAATATGGTTACCCAACGTAATGAAGGCATCTCTGTTATGTGTATGCCTGTTTGTTAAAGACTTAAGCAGCCCTTGCGTCTGCAACCATCAATCCGGTAATATTTTCCTGATAACTCTGGTTATTTCCCCAGGGAATTTCCACCCCAGTCATCCGCTTGCGAACATGTATATTGCCTATGTTTAAGGGGATCATATTTCCATTACCCGTAATGCTTGTCAGCATTAAATATTTAGTCGCTGGGAAAATGATGAGTTTTCCAAAAGTTTTCTACACTTGAGGTTTTAATTAGCAGGGAGTTGGAGCCAACACGTGCCGTCACCTAGCTACATGTTACACTACCGCACCTTTTGCATGGATATACATTTCTAATTGTAACTGTTGATATGTTGATATGTTGATATGTTTGGTGGGAGTGTAACTGCCTCTGTGTTCAGTTTGAGTTTTGGTTCCTACCAGTTTTTGGTTCCTACCTAAATGCTGTAGAGTAAGAGCGGAACTAATGGTTGAAGCGCACAGTGTTCCGGGGACGTTTTATGCCGACGCACACGCGTGTAGAAATCTCTGGCCGTGTTCCATTTCAGGGTCTGCAGCCTTAAGGCTGCATCCTTCGGCTGCATCCGAAGGCTGCAGTCTTAAGGCTGCTTCGAAGGCTGCTTCAAAAACTTGTTAAATGGGACGGTCTAGCCTACGGAGTACTTCCTGAATGCGTCACCAGCTGCGTCACGAAGCGCCACGCCCACCGTCGTCGCGCGCTGACCAGAGCCGCGGAGATAGTCCAACTAGAAGCGTCTTTTTGAGAGTTTAATAATACGAGGAAAATCAATTGCGTGTTAAAAATGGATGATTTGTATTCAGTATTCTTTTTAACTAATGAACTTAAGGAGCTGGAGTTTCACCGCCGGCGTCGACGTTTGATGTTATTTCGGCTAAGACAGAACCATGGGTAAATAAAGATTGGTTAATATTGGTGAAGTTATAATTCCTATTAATATATATATATATAGATATATATATATATATCTATATATATATATATCATATATATATATATATAGATATATATATATATACATATATATATATATATAAATATACATATACATATACATATATATAAATAGGAATTATAACTTCACCAATATTAACCAATCTTTATTGTTATATATATACATATATATACACACACACACACACACACACACTGGCGGCCTGGGAGATCAGCTGGCCCGCGCCAGCGCTTCCCATATGCGGCTCCCGACATCTCCGAAATCGCCGTAGCATATTTCTAAACAGGCTTTATTTGGATAAACTGAACAAATATGTATAATCTACATAGGTATATTGTCGCGTAATAAAATAATACAACTTAATAAAGTGACTGAATTACACTGCTACAGCGAGATCTAAAACTGCTTTTAGCCGGGCTCAAATTCTGTCCTGAAATTGAACACGGCCCACAATTCTGTTCGGTTGGTGCGAAATGCATTCTGGGATATTCTGGCACCGAAGGCTGCAGAAGTGTGCATCGATGCACACTTCAAATTCGGGAAATTAAGGCTGCATTTGAAGGCTGCATTTGAAGGAGCCTACGGAATGGGACAGCCTTGTCGCGGCGGCTGTGACGTATGCAGCCTTCAAATGCAGCCTTTTAGGCTGCAGACTCTGAAATGGAACACGGCCTCTATATAAGAGAAAGTTCCGTCACAGTCAGTCAGTTCGGTCGATCAGTTCAGTCAGTGAAGTTCCATAATTTCCTCTCTTATTGCATGCAGCCAATAAGTTCTCACTGTAACTCCCTCTCATGCAATGATGACAGCAATGCGTTCTTTATGATACTGGTCTGGATTTGAATAAATCCTACCAGTATCATAAAGAACGCATTGCTGTCATCATTGCATGAGAGGGAGTTACACTAATATATAAATAACATAGGCCCACCGCAGTATCAATATATCAAACATTTGTAACCTGTTTATTTATATTTGATATATTTGTTCATTGCTGTTTGTAAACAGTGAACTTGAAGATTGCTAGACCATTTCGTTATACTTGTACAATGACCATAAAGGCATTCTGATTCCGTTTGTGATTCAGAATCTGACTAGAGACTTGTCGGGCTCCACTTCTCGCGAGAGCGAGAGCGGCAACGGCTGCCATAGCAACGGTAACTAAAGCAAACGCAGGCACAGCACGAAACCGGAACAATAAACTACCAACGTGAAATACGAAGTGTTGTGTCCGAAGGTAGGGGAGCTGTCCATTTGACGACTTAGTTGCATCATTAGAGTGCATTTCGTTTGCGTTATTTTCATTCATTATTAGTATCCCTACTAATGAATGCCGTGGCGTTAATGTTAATCAGCGAGGTGAATGATGACGGACGGGTTTTGTTTAACTTCCATCGATGTAGTTAGTCGTCGACGTCCAGACGTTAAAAGTGTTTTTTCTGCTTGGAAATGGTTGTCAGCTTTTCACCAAGTTAATCATTGTTGATTACAGCCGCCGCTTCTAATTTAAATGCAACGGCTTGTCTGTTAAAACATGTCTGTCTGTTGTCTGTTGTCTGTTATCCTCCTTATTTCATTCAAGCTATATCCATTTGTGGCACAGTTCGATTTCCACAGCCCAGTGTTATGACTGTATTTGTATATGCATATGTGTTATATACCTCATTATGCATTTATTAATTTGTGTTTATATATATATATATATACACATATATGTACAGTATATTTATATTCAGTATATATCTTAATCTATATATATATCTATATCTATAACTATATCTATATATATGTATCTATATATATCTATATAGATATATCTATCTGTCTATATATATATATATTCATGTATATATATATATATGAATATATATATATATGAATATAAATAAATATATATATTCATATATATATATATATATTCTGTTCTTACAGGTGAGTCTCCAGCCTGAGAACAACCATGAATTTGAATGACTTTGTGGTTATCCCCAACAACAAGGCCAAACCTGCCAAGCTCAATGTCAGGTAAACTATGGTCTGAGTTTAAGTCATTGAATTGAATGCGTTAATTAGGTCAGGTGTTTTCCTAACAACACCGTACCGTATATACCACCATAAGTGTCCTGCGTTACGCACACAAGTGGAACCGTTGCTATCTCCTCCATCTGTCCCCTTCTCTTTGATCGGTGCTAGTGGGCGTTCGCCCCCCACCTTGTGTTCCCCAATATTAAACAGAGCCCTAATCTCCAATACTGTACTTCCTCATGCGCTGACATGGTATTGATCTACCGGATACCTTGACGAGGTCCTCCCCTGATCCCGTGGCTAATTGATTAGCGTATTGACCAGCCACAGCAACAGGGGGTTGCGAAGAATAAATTGAACAGATTGATGAAAGCCACTGCTTGCCGGTTCGATGTGGCAGGCTATTTGTATGATAGATTGCTGCTTATTGATTGTCGTGTGTGTGTTTGTGTGCGCACGTGCGCGCATGTGTGTGTGTGTGTGTGTGTGTGTGTGCCCTATAGAAAGTTGCAGGAGCTTCGCATGGAGACAATTACTCTGGCCCATGAGAGTGAACGGATGGAGGAGAGGCTTCAGCAGCTAAAGGAGAGCATGATCAGGGAGAAGATGGAGAGAGGGTGAGTCAAAACACCTGCCGACGGCACGCGTATTATACGTGCACCATACTGTACCTGGTGCACCTTGTGATGCACTAACGCATACTAGATGTGCACCATGCTGTACCTTGTGCACCACTAAGTGCACAAACGCATACTACATGTTCACCATACTCTACCTAGTGCACACTACACACGTGCACACTATACTGTACTTGGTGCACCACAAAGCGCACTAACGCATACTACACACGTGCACACTATACTGTACTTGGTGCACCACAAAGCGCATTAACGCATACTACACACGTGTACACTATACTGTACTTGGTGCACCACAAAGCGCACTAACACATACTACACACGTGCACACTATACTGTACTTGGTGCACCACAAAGCGCACTAACACATACTACACACGTGTACACTATACTGTACTTGGTGCACCACAAAGCGCACTAATCTGTACTGGAGGAAGTCACAGTGACCCTCCGTGTGACCAGATTTAGCTGTGAGGCGACGATGCTTTCTACAAAGCCAGATCAAAGGGAGTAAAGAACCAATCAGTGCTTTGCTTAGTGTGGAGTACCACTCAAAGGCCTTGTTAATGAGACTATGAAGAAAGAAAGAGTGAGGAGAGAGAGAGAGAGAGAGAGAGAGAGAGAGAGAGAGAGAGAGAGTGAGAGAGTGAGAGAGAGAGAGAGAGAGAGAGAGAGAGAGAGAGAGAGAGAGGAGTGAGTGAGTTAGGGAACTACCGTAAATCATTTTGAAAATCCATCCTCGGAATCAAAATACCACCACAGGCTGCATAAATAAAAATATATTCTCAGTATATGAAATATCCACAGATGGTTTACAGTTGTCCTACTACTTCCTGAAGCAAGTTGCCGCTCATGCCAACCTCAGGTTAACAAGATTTAATAAAAACAGGGGAAACAAGAGACAACGTCCTCTGTTTATGATGCCAACATCTGGTTAACTAACTCCCCCGCCCGTTTATCACACTTTTGTTGAAACTTGATTCGACTTTATGTACACAATTTTTATTAGTTTAGACTTTGTTTAATACATGCGCCTGGTAAAAGGTAGATTAAACAAAGTTTAATCGCTGTTGAGGCTAACAATTCTTTATCGATAAAGATAAAGAAATAACACCGACGCTCAGACACTGGGTCTTTTCCTATGCAAAGATAGAGAGAGAACTTAATTTCTGCACAAACACACACAATAATGTCCGTCCCTTGTATGTGCCTTTTCATGCAGGTGTCCCCATTACTGGGGCCATTAGCCGGCATGCGTTAAGATTGAAAGGGCGACGTCGCCAACACAGACGCAGAATTAATTATGAGAGTGAGACCAAACATCGGTTATTAATATGATTGTTTTATTCCTCTCTGCCTTGCATTGGCTTTTCGCCGGCATCTCATTTATAATGCCAACGTACAGTTAGAGAGGACAGAGTAATAGAGGTGTAGATCACAGTTTACGAGCTGATTACTCATCAGACAGCGAGAGAGAGGGAGAGAGAGAGAGGGAGGGAGGGAGGGAGGGAGGGAGAAAGACAGAGAGAGTGAGAGGGAGAGAGAGAGGGGAGAGAGAGAGGAAGGGAGAGGGAGGAGGGGGAGAGAGAGGGAAAGGGAGAGTGAGAGAGGGAGAGAGAGAAAGGGAGGGAGAGAGGGGGAGAGAGAGCGAGAGAGAGCGAGAGAGCGAGAGAGAGAGAGAGAGAGAGAGAGAGAGAGAGAGAGAGAGAGAGAGAGAGAGAGAGAGAGAGAGAGAGAGAGAGAGAGAGAGAGAGAGAGAGAGAGAGAGAGAGAGAGAGAGAGTGAGAGTGAGAGAGAGAGAGAGAGAGACGTGGAGAGAGAGGGAGAGAGGGAGAGAGAGGGAGGGAGTAAGAAAGAGATGTGCATACAGAGATGCGCATACAGACAGGTTTAGGAATCGTCACTTAGAGTAAAGAGACATAGGATAGGAGGCCTGGTATTCATAAAGTTATTTATGGGATAAATAACTCACATTAAGAATGTAGCATTACATGTTGGTTCACATTCACACACGGGGGGTGGGGGTGGGGGGGAAACTAATAGGGGATAATTGAACAGCTGCGTGTTAGATTGGCCCGGGGCCTCTCGCGGGCTGATGCACGTGGCTCCGTCCACTGTGTGCTGTATGTCTAGTGTGTGTGTGTGTTTGTGTGTGTGGAACCGCTGTCTCTCTTCGTAGCTCGTATTAAGAAGGCGTACATCGGCACCAACGCAGGGGTGAGGGGTAAAGGGGGAGTGGGGGGGAGGGGTTGTAGCGGACGGCCCTTTCCAGACGGCCTGCCCCCTGCCCGTACAACACATAAACATAGGACACGACCTGTCACCCTTGAAATACTGCAACACTTACATCTCTGCCGCTCCCGAGATAAGGGTCCACACAGGGGTCTGCATCTGTGCATCAAGTGTAAGGGCTCTATTAAAGTGTTTTTGTGTGTTTGCGTGTGTGTGTGTGTGTGTGTTTGTTTATGTGAGTATCTTATTCCACTACAGTGGATTGATTCGATGTAGCTATTAGGAATGGTTTGGTGTGTGTGTGTGTGTGTGTGTGTGTGTGTGTGTGTGTGTGTGTGTGTGTGTGTGTGTGTGTGTGTGTGTGTGTGTGTGTGTGTGTGTGTGTGTGTGTGTGTGTGTGTGTGTGTGTGTGTGTGTGTGTGTGTGTGTGTGTGTGTGTGTGTGTGTCCGTCCGTGCGGGACAGTGCACGCACTTGTGCGTCCCTTGTGTGTGCGTTTTGTTATTGGTCTACTGCATCATCGGACTCGCGTGGAACGGGAATATGAGACGATGGACGAGGAGCAGTGTGCTTTCATTTGTGGCACGCAGAGAGCGGCTTTGCAGAGAGAGGTGCAGGCGGCCCTTGCTGCCCTTTTTGCTGAGCTCACCATTGCCCCGTATCCTTGATTTAGGCATTCACCATCCCTGTTTATTGCATGTTTAACTCTAATCAGACAGAAAGCCATATTCGTCTCAGTCCGTCTTCAATTCTGTAGTCGGCGGCTTACCGCTCTGCTGGGAACTCTAGTGTGTGGCCAAGCCGGTCCCTCAGCGCCTCAGGTGGTGATTTATGCTAGGACCATGTAGCCCAGTGTGTGGCTGTGTTGTGCTCCATTATTCTCTCTCTCTCTCTCTCCTCTCTCTCTCTCTCTCTCCTCTCTCTGTCTCTCTCTCTGTCTCTCTCTCTCTCTCTCGTTCGCAGTATCTGTGTGTCTTAAATCCAGTTTGTGGCGAGGGAGGGCCGTGCTGTAACCAGTTTGTGAAGTGCACATGCAGGCAATAAGGCTTAGTCTGGAGATGCCGCTCGGAGCTCATGTGGTACACCACTCTCTGTTTTCTGTGAAAACAGAGAGTGTGTGGGTGTGCACACACACACACACACACACACACACACACACACACACACACACACACACACACACACACACACACACACACACACACACACCACACAACCCAAATAACAACCCAAACTCCCATTCCCTCACTAGCTCCGGGAAAGTACAAAGAAGTATATTGCTCTCCTGCTGATGGCCGTGTCTTTCTGTTGGCTCAAGATCTATTTCCTTCCTCATTCTGTTTTTCTACTTTGCATAATTTTGTTTTTGTCCGTTCTTTTTCTGTTTATCACGTTCTTTGCTCTACTTTTTTTTCATTCTATCCTTTGTTCTTCCTCTCTTCACACGCGGAGAGAGAGAGAGAGAGAGAGAGAGAGAGAGAGAGAGAGAGAGAGAGAGAGAGAGAGAGAGAGAGAGAGAGAGAGAGAGAGAGAGAGAGAGAGAGAGAGAGAGAGAGAGAGAGAGAGAGAGAGAGAGAGAGAGAGAGAGAGAGAGAGAGAGAGAGCATTGAGACGTATTTTAATATTCAAGTACACAGTGTGTGTGTGTGTGTGTGTGTGTGTGCGCACGTGCACACACAGTGCTGCACAGTATATGTGTACTTTCTTGCTTATTCATGTGTGGCGTTTGTCTGAAACACAGGTGTTCCCTGTGGCTGGGTTCTGTGTGGTGTGTGTGTGTGTGTGTGTCTGTTAGGAAGTATATATGTTTTGACATCACGGGTGGTCTGTACTTCTGTATAATGTAACTAAGGCACATTTCAATTAGTGACTATTGAAAGGCCTTTAGGTGTACACCTGAGAGACACACACCTATACACACACACTAGATACACACACACACACACACACACACACACACACACACACACACACACACACACACACACACACATACATGCGTATGTCTCCCAGTTGAGTATCCCAGGGGGGACATCTTGTCACCTGGCCAGCAACACACGCACACACACACACAAACACACAAACACACACGCACACACACTAAATAAACACACACATACACACACTAGATACACACACCTTGTCACCTGGCGCCCACCCGGAATTGCGCTTCACCTGTCACCATTGGCGACAGTCCAGTTGCCGTGGTGATCTCGCCAGGGTGATTACCGACACCCCACTTCAGTGTAACCTCAGTGCAACAACGGGTGTCAAGGAACACATCAACACACACACACACACACACATACACACATACACACACACACACACACACACACACTGACAAACACACACTCCCAGTGCATTCACAAATACACGCACGTAGTGACTTTCCACACCTTGACAGGCGGCCTGTCAAACCAACTTATTTCTAAGACAGCGGGACAAACATCTCAATAGAATAAATAATTCAGCATCGGGAGCATGAATAGCTCACTACTCTAAATAAGGCCCCTTTCCCTTCGTTTTAGCCTCCGTTTGACTGACGAGCGTGTGCCTGTGTGTTTCGGTTTGTTTATGTACACCTCTTTGTCTTGTGTGTGTGTGTGTTTGGCTTGCGTATAGCACCCATTATGCGCTTACCCCTTTAGGTTTAATAGTCCTACGAAAGTAGTTCTACTTGTTTCCGACCTCTGCTGCTTAGCGAACAAGTAAGAAAGTGTCACTACGGTCTTTCGGCACGAACCAGACAAACATTGCCGGGGGGAAAAAAAAGAAAACTAACCAACCGCCAATGGGAGATGTGCATAATTCATGCACGTCAAGTCGGATCCCGGTTAAGTTCTGGTTCCGAAGTGCTCGGAGGGTCTCTGATAGATTCATGATGTCTCAGCTTTCGGCTTTGATTTATTCATCATGATTTGATTAATTTATATATGTAATTATTTTGCAAATGTTTAGTTATTTTTTTATTATCTATTAAAGGTGACCTGTTCCTAATTTAGATTTGCCGTTTTGCCTGATTTATATTTTGCCTCGCCTCGCCTCCCCACCCCCCCCCCCCGTCATGACTCAAGGCCCCCTCCCTATGGGGCGCGACCCACAGTTTGGGAACCCCTGGTCTAGAAGAAGAGCCTACGTGGCCACTGGTTGACGTGTAATAATAACAACCCGTTTCCTTCACTCTTTCTTTATACAACCTCCCAAGTGTAGGATGCTTAGAATCCATGTGTCTGGGGTGTCTGACAGTTTGTACATCCGAATAAAAAGGTCACGGATTAGATAGATCCAAAACACATAGATATGCAGCGCACAGAATCCTCCCATCTTCGCCTCCGGGGGGGTGGGGGTGGGGGTGGAGACAGGAGGGCGCGAGGACACTTTTAATTATGAGGTTCATAAATCTCATCTCTCGTTATCGCCGACGATAAATGTTATACAGCCGAGGGAGGAGTGAGGGCAAATCATATGAAACTACTTATTATAATGAATGTGAATGTGACTTAAAAAAATAAATAAAATAAACTTACAGCTGGCGCGCAAGGTGACCTTTTTAGGGTGTCTTATAGAGACATAAGAGCTGTGACACGGATGTAACGTAAATAACTTATATATCATATAGATTCTCTATACTTTTGCGTATCATAACTTGCTGCTTGGTCTATTTGTGCTACATGTCCTCATGCCGTCTTTGGAACAACAACAACCGTGATCTCAGGAGAAGGAATGTATCTGAATCTGATTCTCTGATTTGGCGTTACTACACGGCGGAATCGGATCAAGAAGGGGAGTTGTTGGAGCAAATCCGATGCATTCGAAAACGTGTTGTTTCAATAAACAGGTCCATGATGGTGTGTGTTGAGTGGAGCCGGAGCGATTGACCAATTAGAAGCCCTTAAATGTGTGTCATGTGATATTTAAAAACTCTAGGCACAAACAGGGATGCGAGATGTATTGTAGTTTTTAAATGTGTTCACCGTCTCCTTTGCACTAGTCTAGTTGTTCATGAAGTTAGCGCACATACTCCCGCGTCAACTTTGAAACTATTGCGTGAAATACAAAGTCAACACGATCTATTATGTATAGACTGTTGCAAACATATTTGCATGAATTAAACTTGGCTTAGATACCTTTATCCTTTTAATGTGGCTCAAACAAAGACATTTAGCTGTGATTGGAGTTTTAACGTCCATGCAATGTATGTATGTCTCTCTGTCTCTCTGTCTCTCTGTCTCTCTGTCTCTCTGTCTCTCTGTCTCTCTGTCTCTCTGTCTCTCTGTCTCTCTGTCTTAGGCGATCGGAGAGCTATAGATGGAGATCTGGGAAGGTGGGCTCTTTGACCAACACCTCTAGCGCCAACCGGAACAAGGAGAAAGCACTTCAGACGGTAAAGAAAGCAAAAAATAGAAACCTCCCCCACCCAACAAATCCTCCCAGATATAGAGCCATCGGTGTGCGTGTGAGTGCCTCTCAGAGAGCACTAGCAGGTTAAGTCGCCTGATGATTATGGAAAAAAAAAAAAGGTGTTGCAGCAATGCTTTGCTGACATTTCATTAGAAAGCCTTTCGGATCAGCGCGTCTCCAGCACGGCGTCGCTAGCCTATAGCTTACGCTACGCTGCAGTTTAAATCTGCTGTTGACACGGCCCTCTCTGAATGTCATCTGTGGTGTATAGCATGCCGTTTTCTTAACCAAGCCTTCCAGCGTTTCGCTTTAGAAGGCATAGCTAGCCCGTCCTTTGAGTATAAATTATAATGGCATTCGCCATCGTCCTTCGTCATCCTCATCATCCTCATCCTCATCATCCTCACCCTCATCATCGTCCTCGCGCGTGATACTTTTCAGTGATGTGTCTGCGCTGTGTGTGTTTCTATCTATTAGGCTATTCTATTCTATTTTTAAATTGATTATTGTGTGAATCCCCTAACATGCAAGAGTTCATAAGACAATAATGTATTCACATACTCTACATGTTAACACAGGCCAGACTTTGCTATTCATTGATTTTAATCAAATGTAAAATAAAAAGAACAGGACATAAAACATTTCAAACATGAAAAAAAGGACGAAACCCAACACAATAACAGCTAGTTCTGCTCCTTGTGTGTGTGTGTGTGTGTGTGTGTGTGTGTGTGTGTGTGTGTGTGTGTGTGTGTGTGTGTGTGTGTGTGTGTGTGTGTGTGTGTGTGTGTGTGTGTGTGTGTGTGTGTGTGTGTGTGTGTGTGTGTGCGTGTGTGTGTGTGTGTGTAAGTGCGTGCGTGCGTGTGTGTGTGTGTGAGTGAAGGAAGGTTCTCATGTTTTTTTCCGTCTCATCTGCCCGGCAGCATGCATCGGGCCTGCTGAAGATCAGAGTACTGAAAGACGTGCCTCTCAAAGGTGACCGCTCATCACTCACGGCTGGGGCCCGCTCCCCACCCACACCCGGGGGCCCCAAACCCACACACACACACATACACACACACACACACACACACACACACACACACACACACACACACACACGGACCCCTGAAGAACCCCCCCCACACTCCTACATTACAGTCATTTAGCGTGCGTTCAACAACATGTAAACAAGTGAACAACCCGTCACAATAAGGCATGAGTGCATGTCCTTCCTAACAAGCCATAATAATATTATATATACATGTATACGATAACATCCTATATATTACATGACATTACAATGAGGTGATTCGACTTGTAGACAAGAGAACTGCGTGTCACCAGACAGCACAAGTGCATTTCCCTTCGAACAAGCCATAATAATATAACATATAGTAGACATATGTAACCCTACATATACACACATAAAATAACATCATGCATAATACATTACATTAAAATAAGGTTGTTCAACATGTAGACAACCAAAACTACTTGTCACCAGAGGTCATATGTGCATTTCCTTCTTAACAAGCCATAATAATATAAAATATACATACATATACACATATATAATAACATCATATTTAATACATAACATTTCAATAATATCATTCAAAAGGTAGACAAGAGAACCACTAGTCACCAGAAGTCATAAGTGTATTTCCTTCCCACAAAGCCTCTAAGAGCAGGACCAGTGCTCAGGTAAAAGTACAATAACTTACAAGAAAACTATACTGCTGCAGCGCGAGCGTTTTATCCCCGTAACCCAGACCCCTAAGTGCTCCATCAGCTCTAGCTGCCCCGTCTCATCATTCATCATTATTCTGCCTAAAAGCTTCCGGGTTCGAACCCCCCCCCCGCCCCCTTGTAGGCCCCCCTTTGAGCGAGACGCCCAGCCTGCTAACCTGTAGCTAACTACGTTCTTGTTCTGGGGCCGACAAGGTCAGGCAAGGGTACCTTCCTTCCCCCCCCACCCAGGTGGGCTGGCCTGGAACTCTGCTACTACTGCTTCTACTCAGAGAGCATCCCCCCCCCCCCCCCCCCCATCGCCCAGGGGGGTGTTACTGAGCCCCTGGAGCCACAGGGTACAGGTGTACCGTATGATAGATAGTATTTGTATTTATATTTATGTGTTCCTGTTGCAGCCCCGGCTCCGCCCCCCGCCCAGCCTGCTCTGAGTCAAGCCGGTGGAAGGAAGCCGAGGCTGAGAGGGAAAATCTGTGGACAATGTGAAGTCATGGCCGCGGGACTGGTACACACACACACACACACACACACACACATGCACACACACATGCACGCACATGCACGCACACACATGCACGCATGCACGCACGCATGCAGGCAGGCACACACTGTGTGAGCCCCCCCTTAAGCGTGCCATGGCTCCGTGAAGGTGAACATAAAGAGGAGGCCGTCAACGTATGGAGGCTGTACCTCTCTGGCCTCATCTGTCTCCATCTCCATCTCCCGCTCTCTCTCTCTTGTTCTGTCACGCTCTCTATCGCTCTTCTGCTCCTTTATTGGTCTCTCTTTTTTCAACCCTGCCTCGTCCCATCCTCTGCTCCGTTTCATCCTGGCCCTCTCAATCACTGTCCACCCGCATCTCTCTCTCTCTCTCTCTCTCTCTCTCTCTCTCTCTCTCTCTCTCTCTCTCTCTCTCTCTCTCTCTCTCTCTCTCTCTCTCTCTCTCTCTCTCTCTCTCCCCCCCTCCCCCTCTCTCACACTTTCTCTCTCGTGCTCTTTGTATGTCTGTATATCTCTCTGTCTCTCTGTCTGTCTACCTGTCTCTATTTCATTGAAAAACTTTATTGGCCGGGAAATGTGTGTGATAAATAAAGCAGTTCAAGAAAAAGGATTAAACAAAGGGAAAATAACAAAGTTGGCCTCGTAAAAATTCAATATAAAATACAAAATAGTGAAAGAAGAGAAAAAAGCAAGGTATAAAGTGCTATAAAAAGGTAAATATAAAAGTTCAATATAAACCACTAGGGATGTACAAAGGGTGTACAATATAAAATACTTTACAGAGGTGTGAAATATGAAATCCTATAAAAAGGTATTACAACGTTAAATATAAAATGCTAAAAATAAATACAGATTAAGTTATACTGGGCCGTTTTGTGCAGTTTTGTAAACGTTACGATGGATGTAATACAGTAAACGGACAAGGAAACAGCAGGTTTGAATGTCTTTTGGCTTTAGTTAGCGTGCGTTGGAAGTCCTCTGTCCATCACAGCTGGTGACTCTCCTGCATGTCCCCAAACACACATGGCAGTTAGTTCCTATCAGGACTGTTTTGAAAAGGGTGTCCTCCATGTGTGTGTGTGTGTGTCTGTGTGTGTGTGTGTGTGTGTGTGTGTGTGTGTGTGTGTGTGTGTGTGTGTGTGTGTGTGTGTGTGTGTGTGTGTGTGTGTGTGTGCATGTGTGTGTGTGTGTGCGCACACACACACACATGCACACACCCACACACACCCACACACACCCCTCCCTCAATGTCCCTTCCTCAATGTTCAGAAGAAGAGAGAGCATCAACGTGTGTGTGTGTGTGTGTGTGTGTGTGTGTGTGTGTGTGTGTGTGTGTGTGTGTGTGTGTGTGTGTGTGTGTGCGTGTGCGTGTGTGTATGCCAGCGTATGTTCTTCCATTAGTGCAATTTTCTAATCTGAAGTTATTACTGTGGAATTCCTACCTTGTACCTAGCAGCAACTAGGTACGTGTGTGTGTGTGTGTGTGTGTGTGTGTCTCCAATCAGTACCACTAATAGAAAATCCTTACCCAGTAGCCAGCAGTTTTTCATAACGGATGCTACCAATTACTGTTCATATCTAGTTGTGTTATTGTATGTGTGTGTGTGTGTGTGTGTGTTTGTGTGCATGTGTCTGTGTGTGATTGTCTGCATGTGTGTGTGTGTGTAAGATTGTGTGTGTGTGTGTGTGTGTGTGTGTGTGTGTGTGTGTGTGTGTGTGTGTGATTATCTGTATGTGTGTGTGTGTGTGTGTGTGTGTGTGTGTTCGTGTGTGTTTATATATGTGTGTTTGTGTGTAAGATTGTCTGTGTGTGTGTGTCTGCTGGTGTGTGTGTGTGTGTGTGTGTGATTATCTGTATGTGTGTGTGTGTGTGTGTGTGTGTGTGTGTGTGCGTGTCTGTGTGTGTGTGTGTTTGTGTGTGTGTGTTTGTGTGTGTGTGTGTGTGTGTGTGGACTAGTGCGGTGTAATTCAGAACTAAGGTGTGTCTGTGTAGGAAGTAGAAGGAGCAGAGGCTGAACGGATGGGGCTGACAGACGCTACGTGTCCTGGGCCACGTTCGGCCTGCAGGGCGAGTTAGTTCTGCTCTCCCGGCACTGTGTTGCGTATGCGTCATTGCTCCATGGTCCGTTTGATGATGACAGCACCAAGTCGTCCAATGAAGGGGCTGACGCCCCCCAGAGACCCATACTGGTGGTCCAAATAGGCACGCTTAAGGATTACTGGGAAGGGTCTCTCTCTCTCTCTCTCTCTCTCTCTCTCTCTCTCTCTCTCTCTCTCTCTCTCTCTCTCTCCTCTCTCTCTCTCTCTCTCTCTCTCTCTCTCTCTCTCTCTCTCTCTCTCTCTCTCTCTCTCTCTCTCTCATAATGGCCTGGATTTGTCTGGAATCACACTGAAGCACGTCTTTTTTGCACGTGCCGCACATAACACCTACACACACATGCGCACACACTGAATCCTGGCCAGTAATCACAGCCACTTACTTGAATTCCTCCCCTTTAACGTATTGATATTACGTTTCACATACCCAAACACATTCACTTATTTACATGCCAGCACCTCACAGGAATGACACCTGAGGCATGAAGCCAGGCCATGGCGTCCTCCAGCAGAGGGAGGGAGGGGGAGGGAGGAGGGAGGGGGAGGAGGGAGGGACGGCGTGCTCCTAGCCTGCCTCCTGTTGCCTCTCCTCCTCTGGAGAGCCTCTCGTAATTCATCCCCATGCTGTCAGTGGGAAAATGAAGCCCCCTGCTTTATGGAACCGTTACAGTCAATCACATCACATCTGGAGGTGTCCTGATGAGAGAGACAGGGAATGAACAGAAGAGAATGAGTTGATCAAACATGACGTGGAGAGGGGAAATCACCTCGGGAGAACTTTGGCAACCGCAAAATGAAAATTAGAACATGTCACGTTTTGGCGAATACAAAAACAAACAAACATGGACATGGACATAAAAATAACCTACAAAATGAGTCGGGAAAGTCATGGTGTCACGGTGGTACAAATCAAACACTAGCACTGACACGGGCAGAGAGAAAACCTCTGACCTTCAGCGGTTGAAACGCACCTTCAGGCTTTGCAAAGTCTTTGCCGGCTCTGAATAAGTAATGTGTCATCCCTGTGAGTCATGCAGTTGCCAGGTGGTTTCAAGCGGTACTGCACAGGGGGGACAGGACAGTACATGGTTTCAGCCAGCTAAGGTGGAAGCAATTAGACAATTGACTCTCAAGTTATTGGAATACATAACACTTAAAAGTACGGCAAAGATAAGCCTACCTTTAACTTTTGTAGAAACGTTTAAGGAGCTTTAGGGGTGGGGGGTGGGGGGGGGGGGGGGGTAGTAGCCGCCAGTAGCTCAGTCTGTTGGGACTTGGCTTGGGAACCGGAAGGTCACCAGTTCAAGTCCCCGAAACACCTGGGCACTGCCAAGGTGCCCTAGTGCAAGGCACCAGACCCCTACACTGCTCCTCCGGGCGTTGTGTATACAAATAGCTTCCCACGGCTACTAATACTAGGATGGGTTAAAAGCAGAGAAACCCATTTCACTGTGTGTGTGGACCCATAAAGAGGATTCAATCCTCCAGATTCCAGATTTCTGATTTCTTCTGATCAATGAGTCTACAACTAGATGTGCTACTTCTGAGAAGCAGCACATAGCATGCCTTTGTATGTTTTTTTTCCTCTCTCTCTCTCTCTCTCTCTCTCTCTCTCTCTCTCTCTCTCTCTCTCTCTCTCTCTCTCTCTCTCTCTCTCTCTCTCTCTCTCTCTCTCTCTCTCTCTCTCTCTCTCTCTCTCTCTCTCTCTCTCGGTCTCTCTCTGAGTCTCTCTCTCTCTGAGTCGCTCTCTCTCTCGGGCGCTCTCTCTCCCTCTCTCTTAGTCTCTCTCTCGGTCTCTCCGCCACTCTTCTGGGCCCAGCCTGGCAGTTGGGTCCATTAGACTAGCGAGGCAAGGGTTTTCTCCCTCCCTAATAAGACCTGACTCTTACAGACGCACACCGTAATGACCTCCCTTAGCATCTATTCAGCCCTACATGCTTGCATGCACACACGCACACACACACAAACACACACGCACGCACACACGGAAGCGCACACACACACACACACACACACGCACGCACACGCACACGCACACGCGCACGCACGCACGCACACACACACACACACATGCCATCAAGGCCATTTCAATATTTATTCCGCCTGACAAAGTTTGTTTAAAAAAGGTTGAGGTTAGCGGGAAGGAGATACTCAGCTTACGGTTTAAATCTTCAACAAATACTGCCACTAATTCTGCTTGTCAGCAGAGATAATGCCATGCACACGCACACACACACACACACGCATGCACACACACACACACATGCACACCAAATGAGGGAAGAAAGAGTTTCATCCGCATATTATATGACACACCACACACAACACACACCTTCAAACAACCCCCCTCCTGTAGGGATCTCTGACGTCAGCCTGTGTGTGTGTGTGTGTGTGTGTGTGTGTGCATGCTTGTGTGGGTGGGTGTGTGTGTGTGTGTGTGTGTGCCTGCGCGTGTGTTTTTGTGATTTGCAGGCGTGTCCCGAGTGTGGCGAGGACTACTGTGTCGGCTGTTTTGCCAAGTTCCACCAGAAGGGGGCACTGAAGCTCCACAGAATGGTGCCCATTCAGGTGAGCGAGGCCACACTGGAAACACTTGCCCTCTTCTGCCCCTCCTCTCTGATCCCCATCCCCATCCCTCTGCTCTGGTCTGACCAGATAGAGTGTGCGAGAGTCCGCGTTGCTGTGCTGCCTGTGTTCTCATTCACACTGGGATCACACTGCCCCCCCCCCCCCCCCCCCCCCCAGGCTATACCCACGTCCATTTGCATTGGCTGTCAATTCGGCTTGTTTGTTGAATATCACTAGTTCCTCTAGTTCCTCTAGTTCTCTCTCTCTCGCTCTCTCTCTCGCTCTCTCTCTCTCTCTCTCTCTCTCTCTCTCTCTCTCTCTCTCTCTCTTTCTCTTTCACCCTCATTCTCTCTCTCTCTCTTCTTCGTCTATCTCTTTTAGTCATACACCAAACACAGACACACACACGCACACGCACACGCACACGCACACGCACACGCACACGCACACCAAACACACCCACAGAAGGTATCAAGCCACAGGTATCAAGCAATCGTACTAATTCAACATTGGGCTTTATGTTTTCATCATACCAAAAACATCATCCATTTATTTAAACACTCAATGAGAGGAGAGAGAACGCCGCCTTGGTTTATTAGTGCCACTACTACTATTCATTATATGGTGGGGGGAGGGAGAAGGAAGGGGGGGGGGGGGGTCATAGAAATGTATATGTTTACATATTCAATTAAAAGGGTATCTATTTCAAATTAGCCTCGCTCCCTATCTCATGCCTAACTCATCTTCGTCGAGTGTTCGACATTGGAGTTCCAACGTTTGCAGTCTCTCTCTCTCTCTCTCTCTCTCTCTCTCTCTCTCTCTCTCTCTCTCTCTCTCTCTCTCTCTCTCTCCGCGGCTGTTCCATTTGCCTTGGAAAGAACAAGGTGCTGAGAGAGTGAGAGAAAGAGGAGACCCAAAAAGAATATTAATTTCATCAGTGTGCCGTGTTTGGAGGTTTCATCAGTGCCTACTCAGCTTGCATTGGTAGCCTCACACACACACACACACACACACACACACACACACACACACACCACACACACACACACACACACACACACACACACACACACACACACACACACACACACACACACACACACACGTAAACATACCTAGACACACACACACACACACAAATTCACACATACAGAGAGAGAGAAAGACACGCACACACACACACGCAGTGAGACCTAGACCTAGGTAAATAATGTATAAACATTTTGACAGTTTTTGAAGTTATTTTCCTCCTTTTTGATATTGTAACTCGGTGAGGGTTTTCCGCCTCAGAATATGACGCCTGGCACCGTATTTTCTGTCAATCATCCAGTACATTGCAATTTCTCTGAGCCTTTCATCATTGGTTTGACAAGTGATACGCCGTGCTTTGTTGCAAACCACGCCCACCTGACCAATATGTGACTCAACTGAGAGAGAGAGAGAGAGAGAGAGAGAGAGAGAGAGAGAGAGAGAGAGAGAGAGAGAGAGAGGAGAGAGAGAGAGAGAGAGAGAGAGAGAGAGAGAGAGAGAGAGAGAGAGGAGAGAGAGAGAGAGAGAGAGAGAGAGAGAGAGAGAGAGAGAGAGAGAGAGAGAGAGAGAGAGAGAAAACAAATTGGGGAGAGATAATGGGTAGAGAGAGGGAGAGAATGGGGAGAGAGGGTGAAATAAAGAATGGGGGATATAGGGAGAGAGAATCAGGAGAATCAGGAGAATCATGAGAATTTTGGAAGGAGAGTCAGGAGAATGGGGGAGAGAGGGAGAGGGAAATGAGGAGAGAGAGAGAGAGAGAGAGAGGGATGGACACACACACACACAAGTTTACACACTTTGCAAGACGCGGTCAAAGCAGGACATCAGCACTACCGGCCACTCAATCAATCACTCCATCAATCCATCATTTATAAGGCATATATTGAAAGCATGGAGGCAAGGACACAAGTAGACGGTGTGCAAGGTTGATTAGCCTTACAGCGACAACAGCCCCCGCATGCCGAAGCACAGTGAACGCTTCAGTGGAGAAGAGAGAACCGCTAGCCGTCGTCTGCCGATGCTGTGAATAACGGCAGCGTGAGAACGGGGCGCGGGGAGAGACACGGTCGTGCATTACCCATCATGCTCCAGCTTGATTTGATCAGGGGAAATATGTCTTCGCAGTCAACAGCAGTGGGAAACCGGTGATGTATAGAGGATTAGCATGGCGCGAGTAACCTTGAGTGACACCGGGATAAACGGGAGGCGCTTATTCTATTTCATGTAAATTGTGACCCAAAAGCGCACCCGGCTCTTCTGGTGGTTGCTCTCTCTCTCTGAGGGAAAGGCCGTGTGCATGAAGAGGCTTCCAGACTCGCGGCTTAATGAGTTAGCCGATGCTGCTGCTCACTGCCTCAGTCTATGAAGTTAATGTTTTTATTTTTATTTGATTGATCCCCCGGGGAGGAGTCTTTTCCCCCTAGCTCCTCCTCCTCCCTCCTCCTCTTCGCCTCCCTCCTCCTCACCTCCTCCTCCTTGCATCCCTCCTCCTTGCCTCCTTCTTGCCTCCGTCCCCCTCATCTCACTCCTCCTCAGATCCCTCCTCCTCGCCTCCTCCTTGCCTCCCTCCTCCTCACCACCCCCCTCCGAGGAGGACGGGGGAGGTGAGGAGGAGGGAGGTGAGAAGGAGCCCCCCTCCTCCTCCTCCTTGCCTCATTCCTCCTCACCTTCTCCTCGCCTCCTTTCCCCTCATCTCCCTCCTCCTCGCCTCGCCTCCCTCCTTCTCGCTCCCCTCCTCCTCGCCTCCCTCCTCCTTACTCCCTCTTTCACATTTTCTCCTTCACCTCATCTCCCTCCTCCTTGCCTCCCTCCTACTCCTTGCCTCCCTTCTCCTTCAACTCCTCCTGCTTGCCTCACTCATCCTCACCTCCTCCTTGCCTCCCTTCTCCTCATCTCCCTCCTCCTGGCTCCCTCCTCCACCTTATCTCCTCCACCCCCCCTCCTACTCCTTGCCTCCCTCCTCCTCACTTCCTTCTCCTCACCTCCTCCCCCTTGCCTCCCTTCTCCTCATCTCCCTCATCCTCACCTCCCTCCTCCTCCTCGTTCCCCCCCTCCTCCTCGCCTCCCTCCTCCTCCTCGTTCCCCTCCTCCTCCTCGCCTCTCTCCTCCCCAGCTACCTCCTCCTCCTTAACTCCTCCTTGCCTCCCTCCTCCTCCTCGCCCCCACCTCCTTGCTTCCCTCCTCCCCACCCTCCTCCTTGCCTCACTCCTCCTCCTTATTCCCTTTCTCCTCCTCGCCTCCCTCTACCTCGCCTCCCTCCTCCTCCTCCTCGTCAGAAGACATTAGATGCTGCAGAACGCTGGGATTAAATATGGCCCAAAACAACCCAGACAGCAAGCAGCCGCATTCACATCTGTTTTGCGGAGCGGACGTATTTTGTGTTGCGTGTGTTGAAGTGTGGGTTTGTGCGTGTGTGTGTGTGTGTGTGTGTGCCTGTGTGTATGTGTGTGTGTGTGTGTGGAGTTACTGGAAGACCCGTCTGGCCGGTATTTGTAACACACTTACTGGTCCCTGGCCTTCAAAGGGGAGAGTTATTCTCATTTGTCCCCAGCTTTTAAAAAATGTCTCATTTGCCAAAAAAGCAAATAAGCACAGAGATGATGTCACAACAGCTGAATGTCAACAACACGCCCGCATTCACACCACGATAGCACAGCCCACAACAACCATCCTCACCTCTTTCCTCCTCACCTGCTCTCCATCCTCCCTCCCTCCCTCCCTCCTCCTCGCCTCTCTCCTCCTCACCTGCTCTCCATCCTCCCTCCCTCCCTCCCTCCTCCTCGCCTCTCTCCTCCTCACCTGCTCTCCATCCTCCCTCCCTCCCTCCTCCTCGCCTCTCTCCTCCTCACCTGCTCTCCATCCTCCCTCCCTCCCTCCCTCCTCCTCGCCTCTCTCCTCCTCACCTGCTCTCCATCCTCCCTCCCTCCCTCCTCCTCGCCTCTCTTCTCCTCACCTGCTCTCCATCCTCCCTCGCTCCCTCCTCCTCGCCTCTCTCCTCCTCACCTGCTTTCCACCTTTCCCCTACTCCCTCCCCCCTCCTCCTTGCCTCTCACCTCCTCACCTGCTTTCCATCCTTCCTTCCTCCCTCCTCACCGCCTCTTCACCTCCCCCCTCCTCCTTGCCTCTCTCCTCCTCACCTGCTCTCCACCTCTCCCCTGCTCCTCCCCTCCCCCTCCTCCTTGCCTCCCTCCTACTCGCCTCCTCCTTGCCTCCCTCCTCATCACCTCCTCAGCTCCCCCCTCCTCCTTGCCTCTCTCCTCCTCACCTGCTCTTCACCTCTCCCTCCTCCTCCCCTCCCCCCTCCTCCTTGCCTCCCTCCTCCTCGCCTCCTCCTTGTCTCCCTCCTCACCGCCTCCTCACCTCCCCCTCCTCCTTGCCTCTCTCCTCCTCACCTGCTCTCCACCTCTCCCCTGCTCCTCCCCTCCCCCTCCTCCTTGCCTCCCTCCTACTCGCCTCCTCCTTGCCTCCCTCCTCATCACCTCCTCAGCTCCCCCCTCCTCCTTGCCTCTCTCCTCCTCACCTGCTCTTCACCTCTCCCCTCCTCCTCCCCTCCCCCTCCTCCTTGCCTCCCTCCTCCTCGCCTCCTCCTTGTCTCCCTCCTCACCGCCTCCTCACCTCCCCCCTCCTCCTTGCCTCTCTCCTCCTCACCTGCTCTCCACCTCTCCCCTCCTCCTCTCCTCCCCCCTCCTTCTTGCCTCCCTCCTCCTCACCCTTCTCCTCCTCGCCTCTCTTCTCTTCTCTTCACCTCCCTCCTCCTTGCTTCCCTTCTCCTCACCTCCTCCTCTTCACCTTCCTCCTCCTCGCCTCTCTCCTCCTCACCTCCCTCCTCCTCGCCTCTCTCCTCCTCACCGCCCTCCCCCTTGCCTTCCCCTCATGCTCCTCCTCGCCCTCCCCCCCATCCTCCTCCTCACCTCCCCCCTCCTCCCAGCGTCCCTCCTCACCCGACAACAACAACAACAACAACCACAACAGTAACAACATGCATGCCATGTTTTTAATCCATTTCATGGGTCTTAAACAACACTCACCCGGGAAGCCTGTAGCGCGTCCGCTTCGATTGTGACCTCCTCCCTCCTCCTCCTCCCTCCTCCTCCCTCCCCTTCCCTCCCCCTTCCATCCATCCTCTGTGCGTGGAGGGCCGAGGACTGTTTTCAAGGACGCGGCGTGGAAGCGGGGTTAACCTCCGGGCCGGGCGCTCTGGTCACTGCATGGTGATTAATAGAACGGAGCAATGAATTCAGCCCGGCACAGAACATCTATCAGCACCACCCGGCTGGGTGTGCGTGCCTTTGTGTGTGTGTGTGTGTGTGTGTGTGCGTGCGTGCGTGTGTGTGTGTGTGTGTGTGTGTGTCTGTGCGTGCGTGTGTGTGTCTGTGCGTGTGTGTGTGCGTGTGGGTGTGTGTGTGTTTATATGTGTGTGTGTGTGTGCGTGTGCGTGTCTGTGCGCATGTGTGTGTGGGTGTGCGTGTGTGTGTGTGTGTGTGTGTGCGTGCGCCCTGATTTGCGTAATTTATGGACGATATTTGAGAGGGCAGCTATATGTAATTGACTTTAGTTTCTTTTCTTTTTTTTTCGATTTGTGGGAAGGAAAGAGGTTTGCCATGTTGTGTGGCGGGAGGGAGCTGGAGGAATTGATCCTTGGCTCTCTGTCAATAATTAGAGTGCAATGTGCATGGGGCATATGAATGGAGGAGATTGACACACACACACACACACACACACACACAAACACACAGGCACAAACATGCACACACAGGCGCACACAGGTGCAAAGACACACACACACACACACACACACACCACACACACACACACACACACACACACACACACACACACACACACACACACACACACACTTATATACACAGACACATACTTTGTTTACATACAGTACACATACATTCCTTCAGTATTACACACACACACACACACACAGGCACAGGCACATGCACACACTTATAGTCACACACATACTTTGTTTACATACAGTACACATGCAATATAGGCATTCCTCCAGTATAACACTCACACTCACACACATGCACATGCTCACACACTTAAAGTAGTGAGTGAAAATCTTATGTGCAATACCCAACGACAGACAGCAGTTATAAAATAAGATAAGATAAAAACTGAATAGAATAAAAAATAGAATACAAAACTGTATAAAGTTAAATATATAAAAGTTCAAATGCAATTCATGAAATGCAATATATCGGCACAGAAAAAGAGCAATATGTATATATAAATCAATGAAATAAAATATACATTGTTATAAGCTATACGCCCTTGTTCAACAGCCTGATGGCCTGACTGTGGAAGCTGTCTCTAAGCCTATTTGTACGGCACTTGATACTGCGGTATCGCCTGACTGACGGTTAAAGTGAATACAGTTCGTGGCTGGGGTGGGCATTTTCTTTTATGATGTGTTTGGCCTTGGCCACGCACCGCTGGTTGTATATATCCAGGAGGGCGGGGAGCTCACCTCCAACGATATACTGGGCCGTCCGCACCACCCTTTGAAGCGCTCTGCGCTCGAGTGCGGTGCAGTTCCCGTACCAGGCGGTGATACATCCTGTAAGAACACTCTCGATGGTGCCGTTGTAGAATGTTCTCAGGATGCGGGGGCCCATGCTGAATTTCTTCAGACGCCTGAGGAAATACAGGCGTTGTTGGGCCCTTTTCACCACGTGTGTGGTGTGCGTGGACCATGTGAGGTCCTCGGAGATGTGCACACCGAGGAACTTGAAGCTGCTGACCCTCTCTACTGCAACCCGTCGATGGAGATAGGGCTGTGCTCTCCTCTCTGCTTCCTGTAGTCCACGATCAGCTCCTTGGTCTTCTTGACGTTGAGGGCGAGGCTGTTCTCCTGGCACCACTGCTCCAGCGATCCAACCTCCTCCCTGTAGGCTGTCTCGTCGTCGCCGGCGATCAGGCCCATCACTGTCGTGTCGTCAGCAAACTTGACGACGACGTTGGAGCTGTGCATAGCCATGCAGTCGTGGGTGTAGAGGGAGTAGAGGAGAGGGCTCAGCACACATCCCTGGGGGGCTCCCGTGTTGAGGGTCAGTGGCTCTGAGGTGGTGCTGCCCATCCTCACCACCTGGCGGCGGTCCGACAGGAGGTCAGTATCCAGCTGCACATGGATGGGGGCACGCCTAGACCTCTAAGCTTGGTGTCGAGCTTGGCAGGAACTATCGTGTTGAACGCTGAGCTGTAGTCCACAAACAGCATTCGCACATAACAGTTCTTTCCCTCCGGTGGGAAAGGGCAGTGTGGAGGGCCATGGCAATTGCGTCGTCCGTGGATCTGTTTTGACGATATGCAAATTGCCATGGGTCCAGCGTGGCAGGTATCACAGAGCAAATAAAGTCCTTGACCAACCTCTCGAACCATTTGCTAACAATCGAGGTGAGGGCTACAGGTCTATAGTCGTTCAGGCATGTTACCTTGGGTTGTTTAGGGACAGGCACGATCGTTGACATCTTGAAGACCGCGGGAACAACAGCTTGGGCCAGGGAGAGGTTGAAGATGTCTGCAAAGACTCCTGCCAACTGGTCTGCGTATGCTCTGAGGATGTGGCCCGGGATGTCGTCGGGGCCTGCCGCCTTACGGATGTTCAACCGCTTGAAGGTGTGGCGCACATCCGCCTCCGCGATGTTCAGCAGGCTGGTCTCCTTAGGCGGCGCTGGCTTCGGCGGGCTGCCGTTCACCGAGCAAAAAAAGTATTTAGCTCTCCTTGGAGGGAGGTAGGTAGAGTTCTCTACACAACTGGTTCTCCCTCTGAAGTTCGTTATCATCTGTAGCCCCTGCCTCATACCCCTCGCGTCGTGGTTCTTGAATTTCTCCTCCACTCTGTCCTTGTACTCCCGCTTGGCAGTGACGATTGTCTTACGGAGGTCGTAACGGGCTCTCGTATATTCCTCCATATTCCCGGAGCCATAGGTGGCGTTACGCGCGTGTAGGGCAGTGCGAACATCGCTGTTAATCCACGGTTTCTAGTTGGGATATATCCAAAACGACTTGGTCGGAACAACGTCATCTTTACACTTCTTGATGAACCCGGTGACCGAGGACGCGTTCTCATTGATGTTATTGTCCGAGGCAACGCGGAATGTGCCAGTCAGCGCGATCAAAACAATCCTGCAGCATAGAGTCCGATTGGTCCGACCAGCATTGGACCTCCTTCACAGCGATCGGTTGCTGCTTCAGTCTTTTCCTATAGGCGGGGAGTAGCTGGATAGAGTGGTGGTCTGATTTGCCAAACTGTGGGCGGAGGAGGGCCTTGTAGCCATCACGGAAGTGTAGCAGTGGTCGAGGATCCGCTCACCCCATGTGTTGCTCGTTATGTGTTGGTAGAACTTCAGGAGAACCTTCTTCAGGTTCGCCTTGTTGAAGTCCCCCGCCACAATGAGAGCAGCCTAGGGGTGTGCCGACTCCTGTTCGCTGA
The DNA here is from genome assembly GCA_027704905.1 of Muraenolepis orangiensis. Taxonomy (NCBI): domain Eukaryota; kingdom Metazoa; phylum Chordata; class Actinopteri; order Gadiformes; family Muraenolepididae; genus Muraenolepis; species Muraenolepis orangiensis. The sequence goes on along the minus strand of CM050999.1, from coordinate 38,684,476 downwards.
TAGCCCCATACAGTTCCTTCAGCGCTGTGTCCGTGTTCGCTTGTGGGGGGATGTAAACAGCGGTCACGGTTACCGCTGTAAACTCCCGAGGTAGCCAGAATGGACGGCACATAAGCATCATGTACATGACTTTGGTTGCACCAAGATCTGTTTATCATGAGACATACCCCCCTCCGCGATCTTTACCGGAGAGAGCCTTTGTTCTGTCCGCCCGGTGGACGGAAAATCCCGTCGGCTCGATAGCTGCGTCGGTAACCCCCTCCGACATCCATGTCTCCGTAAGGCAGATGATACAATTGTCCTTAGTTTCCCAGTGGAATTGAATACTAGCCTGTAGCTCGCTTAACTTATTGTCCAGAGACTGTACATTAGCCAGTAGAATGGTGGGTAGTGGGGGGCGATCGGATCGACATCTCAGCCTGACTAGCACGCCAGCTCGCTTCCCTCGCTTCTTCCTGCGATGCTTGCGTGTAAGTGTGTGAGCACTTAAAATAATTAGGATGCAACCCTTCATGGGATGTATCTGAAGTCTCTATAGTCTCTAAATCCTGGGTAGTAGTGCTGAACCTCATCAATAGGCTTTATGTTGAACTCACAGAGCGGGGCGATACATATGCTAATTAGCAGGGCACGCTGGTCACATGACACATAACAATCTCCACGTGTTTGATGCTGGGGAAGATTCTCTATTCATATTTTATTTTCTAGTTTTACTTTGTCGGTCCTCCTTGCAAGCAACGATTCCTTGTGAGGTACAACAAAACAAAACGATGGACGTTTAAAAGTGATCCATACATACTCCCTCCTGTGTGGGTTGGTGGGTGTGGTGGGTGGGTGGGTGGTTGTGGTGGGTGGTTGTGGTGGGTGGGTGTGGTGGGTGGTTGTGGTGGGTGGTTGTGGTGGGTGGTGTGGTGGGTGGTTGTGGTGGTGGTTGTGGTGGGTGGTTGTGGTGGGTGGTTGTGGTGGGTGGGTGGTGGGTGGGTGGTGGTTGTGGTGGGTGGTTGTGGTGGGTGGTTGTGGTGGTGGGTGGGTGTGGTGGGTGGGTGGGTGGGTGGTTGTGGTGGTGGTTGTGGTGGGTGGGTGGTTGTGGTGGGTGGGTGGGTGGGTGGTTGTGGTGGGTGGTTGTGGTGGGTGGTTGTGGTGGGTGGGTGGGTTGGTGGGTGTGGTGGGTGGTTGTGGTGGGTGGTTGTGGTGGGTGGGTGGGTGGTTGTGGTGGGTGGGTGGTTGTGGTGGGTGGTTGTGGTGGGTGGTTGTGGTGGGTGGTTGTGGTGGGTGTTGTGGTGGGTGGTTGTGGTGTGCTTTTGGCCGCACATCGAAGCACGTCAGTTATTTTTTCAGTTTTTCAGCGAACCCCTTGTCACTAACAGTCTGACCATCTACAGCAAGATCAACGGGTTTATAAACTCAATTGCGTTTTACATGCTTACCTCCTCCATCGAAGATGGAAGGAGGTTATGTTTACATCTCTGTTTGTCTGTCTGTCTGTTTGTCTGTTACTAAGGTAACTCAAGTTATGTACAGAATTGGACAAATCGTGTAGCTAAATTTCTCATGGGCCAAGGCAGGACTTTTTGGACTCTACTGAGGACGCTCTAGTTATTATTTATTTTTTCAGAAAGAAGGGGTGGAGGTGGGCCTGTCCAGAGCCCCGGTCCCTCGAACAAAACTCCTCTGTCTCCTCTCCTCTCTGGACAGGCGGAGCTGCAGACCCACGTCAGCACCCTGGACGTGGTCAAGAGCTTCCGTAGACAAGTCGACCATCAGGCCGCCACTGCCGCGGCCACATCGGCTCACTTGGTCGTTTCGAGACCCGATCTGCACTCCGGCGCATTCAAGTCCAAACCGTTTCCTGGCCACCGGCGACCGAGCGGAGACACAGATCCGTTCTCCCCCATAAGTGGAGGCGGGAGGAGGGGGCCGGGAAGGCGGAGCCCCGAGCCGACGGTGGCGGGGGAGGGGCTGGTTGCCCCCTCTGGTCATCGCGCTGAACATGGCCAGGTGAGTTCCATGAACGGCCTCATCACACACGTTTCACAATCGATCAGCAGCTTCTGGGATGCATGCATTCACACATACGCAGAAACACACACACACACACAAGTGCGTGCATGCACACAAACACACACACACACACAAACGTGCAGGCATGCACACACAAACACACACACACACGTGCATACATGCACACACACACACCCACACACACGCATTCTCACACACACACACACACACACATGCATGCATTCATGCATACACACACACACACATGTGCATGCACACACACACACCTGCACACAAACACACACGTGTGCATGCACACACACTCACACATACACACATGCACATGCACACACACACACCACACACACACACACACACACACACACACATGTGCATGCACACACACATACACGTGCACAAACACATACACGTGCACACACCACACACACACACACACACACACACACACACACACACACACACACACACACACACACACACACACACACACACACACACGTACACATTAACACACACCTGCACACAAACACACACACTTGTGCATGCACAAACACACACGCGCACACAAAGAAAAAACACATAATGGGAATATGGAATTGGCTGTTATTCAAAGTGTTGTGTTGACTATACCATGCATGGGCGGCATGAGTCATCCGAGGCTTGTGTCGGTGTTCTGAGCTCTTTCGTTTCGCGCGTATAGCACACACTTTCCCCGGTAGACCTTGTAGTCTGGAATAATAGACACACACACAACACACAATGGTCTGTGGGTCTGCTTTTGTTGGTTTACCTCTTGAGGGGAGGCCCACGCGGCAATCGGAACCTGGATGAACCCAGGTGGTTAGCGTTCAGGTGTGTCCAGTACTGAGGGGAGCCACCTTGCCCACGACGGTAGCTGGAAAACACTGAAAGACTGTTGCGCTATGTATGTAAATATTTATGTAAATAGAAACACATTTGTTATTTGTTCTTTTTTGCACTCGGACCTTGTTCGAGTTCCATTTCGGTTACCTTAATGTGACAGTTATGACACGTAACTGCTTCTTATGTAAGAAGTTGCCCTGTTACATTCGACCGGTTTACCTGGATATGGCAATACTCCAGGTATATATTTCCCCTAAAAATGAATAGAGAAAACAAACCAAAAATGTCTCTCCGATCTTTGACAGCATTCGTTAGCGGGGAGGGACAGTGGTTGTGTTTCCAGAGTCCGTCTGGAGTCCGTCGACTGGAAATTAATTCTAATTATTCTTGCTCCAGAAATGCAAATATGTAGCCGCTACTCTCTCTCTCTCTGTTTCAGAGTATAAAGAGTATTCTAAATAAACAATTTTTTTTATCTTGGCTGGCGGTGAGACAAAAGCGGAGCAAATTCAAAGCACATTTAACGACTCAGACACTTTTCGGGCTCTGGGCATTTGTCATTATTCATGACATTGTATTAAATAGTTAATCGATTCATCAAAAACAAATCAATCAAGAGATGAAGCCACAGTGAAAATTGGTCGTTAGTTGCTGGCGGCCCCTTTTTAGTTTAGCCTGCTTGGGGATGTATCGTAGCCCTCAAAGCTCAGAACCTCAAATATACCCGCGGCATTTCAGGCCTAGCGGAGGGAATGCTAAATTGAATTTTCAAACTCTCCCAACGCTCAATAGCTCCGTAGCCTGACAGCAGTGGCGGTAATAAACCGTCTGCCGTGTGATGTCCCGTGAGTGAACGTGTCTGCCCGTCAATTTTTTTTCATTATTATTATTTTTTTTACATCCATGGTGATCCCAGACTATAAAGCACCCGGGGAGGAACCCATTGCTCTTGAGAGTGTTTAGGTTTGCTGGCCGCTGAGGGCGATGGGATCGGGGTGGAGGGTGGGTTGGAGGGTGGGCGGGTGGGTGGGTCAGGGGTGGGTGTGTGGGTGGGTGAGTGGGTAGGAGGGTGAGTGAGTGGGTTGGAGGGTTGGTCGATGGGAGGGTGGGTGGTTGTGGTGGGTCGGGGGTGGGTGCGGTGGGTGGGTGAGTGGGTTGGAGGGTGAGTGGGAGGGTGGGTGGGTGGGTGGGTGGGTTGGAGGGTTGGTCGATGGGTGCTTGTGGTGGGTGGGTGTGGTGGGTGCTTGTGGTGGGTGGGTGGGTGCGGTGGGTGGGTGGGTTGGAGGTTTGGTCGATGGGTGCTTGTGGTGGGTGGGTGGGTGCGGTGGGTGGGTGGGTTGGAGGGTTGGTTGATGGGTGCTTGTGGTGGGTGGGTGGGTGCGGGTGGGTGGGTGGGTTGGAGGGTTGGTTGATGGGTGCTTGTGGTGGGTGGGTGGGTGCGGTGGGTGGGTGGGTTGGAGGGTTGGTTGATGGGTGCTTGTGGTGGGTGGGTGCGTGGGTGCGGTGAGTGGGTGTGGTGGGTGGGTGGGAGGGTGGGTCGATGGGTGCTTGTGGTGGGTGGGTGGGTGGGGGGGTGGGTGGTTGTGGTGGGTGGGTGGGTGGGGGGGTGGGTGTTAACCAAAAGTGTTCAAGTGAATGTGGACAGCTTTCGGCCGCACACCGCAACCCCTCGTCACCAACAGTTTGATCATCTACACACCCCTTTTATAAAATTCACATTGCACCTCCAATGTTTTTAATAAACGTCTAAATCTAAATCTGGAGGATAAGATCCTCTTTATTGGTCACATACATTTTCACACACACAGTGAAATTAGTTTATCTGCATTTAATGTTCTAGTATTAGGAGCAGTGGGCAGCATGTAGCCCGGGGAGCAGTGTAGAAGGGGTCTGGTGCCTTGCTTAAGGGCACCTATGCAGTGCCCCAGGTGTTTCGGTACAATACTAATACTATAAGCAAAACTATATACTACCTACTATATACTATAAACAACACTATATACTACCTACTATATACCATACTGTATACTATAAACAACACTATACACTACCTACTATATACTATACTGTATACTATAAACAACACTATATACTACCTACTATATACTATACTATATACTATAAACAACGCTATACACTACCTACTATATACTATACTGTATACTATAAACAACACTATATACTACCTACTATATACTATACTGTATACTATAAACAACGCTATACACTACCTACTATATACTATACTGTATACTATAAACAACACTATATACTACCTACTATATACTATACTGTATACTATAAACAACACTATACACTACCTACTATATACTATACTATATACTATAAACAACACTATATACTACCTACTATATACTATACTGTATACTATAAACAACACTATACACTACCTACTATATACTATACTGTATACTATAAACAACACTATATACTACCTACTATATGCTATACTACATACAACACTATACTATAACAATACTATACACAATAAATATAACAATAAAGTTACTGATGGATGATACAGTATATACATATGACGAATGGAGTGAAAAGCACCAATAGGAACCAATAGGCTTCCAAAAATGTGTGGGTATTTGTTGTTCCTGTTCCCCAGGTGTTGATGGTGAACCATGCAGGAGGAGGAGAAGAAACTGAAGAGGATGATGATGATGATGATGATATCGAGGAAGATGATGATGATGATTACAGCACTGGTGAGGACGATGATGAACGGGATGATGGCCATAAAGAAGGAGAAAGGGAGGACAGACGGCA